>OX637532.1:71372499-71624999 GCA_951800035.1 Linnaemya tessellans
ACAAAGGGTTTAATTTATAAAGAATAAATATAAAATTCAGTGCAAATAATTTATATTAAATAATAATAAAAAATTATTTTGTCCAATATCAAATTGGACATGCCGCCAGGCCAGGCCTTCAGGCAACATATGGCGGGTTAGTGGTTGGGCAAAGGACATTTGCCAATGATTTAATAGCCTCTATAATGGCTGTTGTTGGGATTGTTGTGGCTGTAGGTGGAGTTGATGTTTTTTTGCGGAGTTGGTTTTCGCTGTTGTTGTGTTTTCTCCTCTTTCTTGTTAGACTGGCTTTTCGGTTTCTTCTTCCAGGTCACATGCAGCAAGGTGTGGTGCAATTTTCTACATTTTCTGCAGGTATCGTTTGATGCACATGCCTTCACATCGTGGCTTCTCGCCAAGCAGTTCGCACAACATTGGTATCGTTCTACGGCATTCATTCGTTTTTTCACCGACATGGTTAACAATTTTCGACAGAATCGCAAGCCATGAAACGCATCGCATAAAACACAACCATAGACTTCTGGGTCTCTTTTTCTTCTTATGGTTTTTCGGGTGCGAATGTCAACTGGACGAGTGGATTCTAATCTGCGGTTCGGTCTAATAAAAGAAAAACAAATACGAATTAGAACTTACAATTTAAGGTAATTAAAGTCTACATGATGTATAGTTGATCTCAAATTCTTCATACAAATTAAAGTATGAGGTAGTTTAAATTTTATTTTTCTGAATGTGGATAAAACGTGTAATGAAAACAAGAAAGAATAAAGAAAAAGGATTTTAAATGTATTCAGCTATAAGTAGATCTTATGAGGTTTAAACCTCTCGATTTTCCATATAAGGAAGAAAGCATAACTTGACTATTGGGCTTGTTATGACTCCAGAGGCGATGCGCACATCAGCGATGCGAACATTTCCATCTGAACCTGGGTAAGTTTTGTCTATTCGTCCTAGTCGCCATTCCTGTAGAGGAAGGAGATTGTCCTTTACTACTACAAGATCTCCAGGATGAAGATTTGGACTTGAATATCTCCACTTATAGCGCTTCTGAAGAGCCTTGAGGTAATCTTCTTTCCATCGTATTGAGAATTGATGGTGCAGAGCCTTCAGTTTCTCCCATCTGTTGATGAGCGAGATATTTCGACTGTCGGGTTCAGGGAAAGCCATAATAGGAGAACCTCTTAAAAAATGTCCGGGAGTCAGTGCCGTGATGTCTGAAGGGTCTTCTGACAGCGCCGAAATCGGGCGGGAATTAAGTATTCCCTCTATCCGGGCAAGGATAGTAGAAAACTCCTCAAAGTTGAATTTTTGAGTTCCAGCAATTCGTCTGAAATGAAATTTGAAGCTCTTAACGGCGGCTTCCCATAAGCCGCCCATGTGTGGTGCGTGTGGGGGAATGAACTTCCATTCAAATCCTCGAGAAAGGTACTTCTGGGCAACATCATGAGCCGCTGTATTAATAAACCTTGAAAATTCACGTCCTAGCGCTCTACTAGCACCCAAAAAATTTCTGCCATTGTCAGAAGTTACCCTGTGGGGGAGTTCCCGTCTCCCAACGAAGCGAGCGAATGCCGCCTGAAAAGCATTTGACGACAAATCAGAGCATGCTTCCAGATGAATAGCCTTCGTGCTAAAGCAAACGAAGACACACACGTATCCCTTAATGATACTAGCCCTTCGCAAAATTTACGTCTTCAATTCAAAAGGGCCTGCGAAATCTATACCTGTCACATGAAAAGGTGGCGTGAGTGTACATCTTTCTGGAGGCAAGGGAGCCATTATCTGCGAGCATGATTTCTGTCTGTGTATTATACAGACCTTGCAATCACGGATAATAGCTTTTATTCCCGGCTTAATTCGAAAGACATGAAACTCTGATTGCACCATCCTAATCATTTGACTACAGTCAGCATGAGCGAGTAAATTATGAATAAACAAAAGATATAACTGGCAAAATCGAGAATTTCTGGGTAGTATTATGGGATAACGCTTGTTATATGGCATCGACGACCGTGATAGTCTGCCATTCACTCGTAAAAGTGAGTCCGAATCGAGAAAAGGGTTCAAATTCTTTAAAGAACTTTTATTTGGTAGAGGCCGTGAGTTGCATAATAATTGGTACTCCTCATCATAAAAATTCCTTTGGGCTAGAGAAATAAGACGCTTTTTGACAAATTTCATTTCGTCGAAAGTGAGATCGCCAGGAGAAGATTCTGGTCTATTAAGTTCTCAGAATTTCGAACTTTTCGCTAAGCATCTGGCAAAAAATCGAAAAATGTAACATATAACTCGCAACGCTCGGTTATATGAAGAGAACTTACACAAAATGTCATCTTCTTTGACTTCTGTGTGTAATGAGTGAGTTTGAATTTCCGAGTCAGCAATAACTTTCAGGGGATCTCTATATGGCCACTCTGAGGATGCTTTTGATAACCATGGCGGCCCATGCCACCAGAGCGAGCTTTGTGCCAGTTCTTGAGATTTACAACCGCGAGTTCCCAGGTCAGCGGGGTTGTCGTTTGTTGGCACATGTCGCCATATAGCATCCGGAACCAAACGGTGAATCTGAGAAATGCGATTTGCCACGTATGTTTCCCATGAGGATGGGGGTTTCGAGAGCCAACCTAATACAATGGACGAGTCAGTCCACAGGATGACCTCACCGATGTTGAGACGAAGTGAATCCTTAACATATTTTACGAGGTTTGCCAGTAAAACTGCGCCATTCAGTTCTAGTCGCGGGAGACAAATTGTCTGTATCGGGGCTACTTTACTCTTAGCGAGCAGCAAATTATTGAAGGTATTGTGAGACATAGTCTCACATCGAATATAAATTGTGGCACAGTATGCTACCTTTGATGCATTTGAGAACCCGTGAATAGAAATTGAATCAGATGGAGTACTGTGTAACCAACGTGGGATGGAAATTTTATCGATGAGACCGAAATCTTGCACCAGAGAGTTCCATTTATAAAGGGATTCAGATGAAACATCATCATCCCATTCTAACCCCTCCAGCCATAACTGCTGCATTAAAAGTTTTCCTCTGATGACTATAGGAGCCAGCCATCCAGCAGGATCAAATAATTTTGCAACTGAGGATAAGATTTGTCGCTTTGTAGTTCTGACCGTTTGTTCAATCGGGGAAAATTTGTACGTAAACGAGTCAGTGACTGCATTCCACCTTATGCCAAGAGTTTTGGTAGAACTGGTGTCGTGGAAACGGAGCAAATCTGAATCATAAAGATCCCCCTTTGGCAGATTGGAGAGTAATTGCTGATCATTTGCCGTTATCTTCTTTAATGGGAGCCCTGCTGAACTTAATGAAGCTATTAGCTAAGTTTGGGCAGATAAAGCTTCGTCACTGGAGTAACCTCCTGAGAGTATGTCAACGACATATGTTTCTGTGCGCAGAATTGAAGCTGCCATTGGAAAAGCTGATTCGGAATCGGAAGCGAGGGTCCGAATAGCTAGGTATGGGGCACAGTTGACGCCAAACGTTACAGTCTTCAATTGATAATCCTTAATGGGGCCGTTAGGGTGGGGTTGAAATAGAATTCGCTGAAACGGCCTATCAGCTGGGTGCACAAGGATTTGGCGATACATTTTTTGAATATCGCCACTAAAAACGTACTGATATTTTCTCCAATTAATTATAATTGATATTAAATCATTCTGTAGAGTAGGGCCTGTGTGCAGAACATCATTGAGAGAAAATTGAGATTTAGATTTCCGAGAAGCATTGAAAACAACTCTAACTTTAGTAGTTTTATGTTCAGGGCGAACGACGGCATGATGCGGTAAATAATATGAGCCATATTTACCGTGTGAAACGACTTCATTTGATGGAACCTCCTCCATGTGGTCCAAAGTTATGTATTCTTTTAAAGTCTCTGTATATTGAGCTTGAAGCTCGGGTGTTTTTGATAAATTTTTCTCCATGCTCGAGTATTGAGCCAAAGCTGTGAACCGGGATGAACCAAGAAAGATTTTTTCTGGAAAATCTTTTTTGAAAGGTAGCCTTACCAAGTATCTACCATTTTCGCTACGTGTAGTAGTTTCTTTGTAAAACTTTTCGCAAAATTCATCTTCGACCGATTTGGGCCTTGCAGTATGAATTTCTTCCTGTTCCCAAAACTGCCTTAAAATTTTATTAAGCTCAACAGTCTGGGATACGAACACTGAGGTCGTGAACGTTTGAACAGGTGTCGATTTTATAGGGCCACTTAAAACCCAGCCGAAAATGGTATTGTAGGCCGAAGTCTGACCACATATATTTTTTCTAATGCCATCAATGTTGAGCAAGTGTTCACAATCATTGCCTAGAATGAGATCTATTTGAGCAGCCCTATTAAAAGTAGGGTCAGCTAGATCTAAGTGCGCGAGTTCCGTTGAGACCGGGATTTCAAAATTGCAAGTTGGAAGCCGCTTGGTGAGTTTTGGGAGTATAATAGCCCTTATAGGTACGCGCAATTTGTGTCTTTTGGCGTATAAAACAAAATCACATTCCTTATTAGCGACCTGTTTTTGACCACCTATACCTACAATTTCAAAATGAGAACTCCTGTATGGGATCTGAAGACGAGTTCTAATTCTTTCTGTCAGAAATGTTCTTTGAGAACCGGGATCAATTAGAGCGCTTACGGTGAAGAGTTCACCCCTATGTTCAATTTGGGTCAGAGCGGTGCGTAACAAAATATTTTCACTTCCGGTAGAGCAATTAGCATGGACACGACTAGAAGTGCTGGGAATATCATTTTGAGTAGCTTTTGAAGCCGATTGAAGGGTATCTTGAGACTGGCGTTGTACAAATTTAGTATCATGATTTGGTGCTTCCGTATGTACTTTGCCTGAGCCGTGCGTTGAGCTCTGAGAATTTGGCCCCATGTGCAACAAAGTGTGATGATTTTTCTTGCAATGCATACATCTATACTTGCTACCACAGTTTGACTTGAGATGAGAAGCTGCCAAACAATTGTTACAAAATTTGTTCTTAAAAACGTAATCAACTCTCTGTTGCACACTGAACGCTTTGAATCTGGGGCATGCTCTCAAAGGATGACCAACATTGCATAGTCTGCAACAAACAGCATCCAAACTTTCCTGAGACACATACGTCTGTACCTTAGCCTGACTCGGTTTTGTTAGCATAAAACAATCTTTTGATGTTTTAATGCTATTTATACGTTCAACCGCCTCGTATCTGTCAACCAGAAATTGTGACATTTGGCTCCATTGCGGAAGTTCACGAGGTGATGTGAGAGATTGTTCCCACATAGCAAGTGTTACTTCAGGCAACTTTGTGGAGATAACGCGAATCAATATGGGGTCCCAACTGTCCACTTGAACGCCAAGTGTTCTAAGTGTTGCGAGTGAGTCATTCACTGAAGACTGGATTCTTCGAATTGATTCACTGTCTTCACTAGTTGCCTCGGGTATATCAAATAGAATTTTGATCTGGTTATCAAACAGAACACGTTTATTTTCATAGCGGGTTCTCAAAGCATCCCATGCTAATTCAAAATTTTCGTTAGAGAGAGGATATCTTTTAACAATATCCCCCGCCTCACCTCTTGTCTTGTTACGTAAGTGATACAATTTAGTAACGGGTGTAAGTTTCGAGTGCCTTATGTATACTGCTGTGAACATGTCTCGAAACGAGGGCCATTGTTCATAGCTCCCTTTGAACACCTCAGTGTCACAGGGAGGCAGCTTAATGCAGTATGAGCTATCTTGAAGCTGATCATATTGGAGGGCTTGATTCTGCCCAGTATATCGGGAGGTCGATTGACCTGCAGGGTAATGTCCACTTTCCAATCGAAAACTTTTCATTAACTCTAAAATTTGAGACGAGCATACATAATATGAATCTGTGCATTCTACAAAAATTTTCGTAATCCCAGCTTTGACTGCCGAAGTGAAAGCGGCATCCTTTGACATCATGAGGATTTCATAGGAGGAGTCGAGCCTTCCCCATCTGGATTCCAATTCTTTAAGATTAACCTCAAGAATGGATTCATTAAGGTCAATATTTTCAGATTCTTTAAATCTGTCGCAAAAATTGAGCAACCTATCGCTATCATAGTCGAATTGATCTCTTGGTGAGGGGCCTTCAATGGATTTAGTTTTAATGTAGTGCTATTAACGTTTTTACTATGTGTAAACTCCGTGAAATTATTCAATAAAACAAGAACCAAAATAAGGGTTAGTTGCAGTATATAATGGCAGGGCCAAACTAGGGGCTATAGTATAGCAATAGTTCAAGTTTTAAATCGGATATCTATTTGAATTACAAGAGCACGGAAAAATTTCAAGTTATGAAATATTAGGGGGTAGACATTCAATCTATTTTAGAGAATAGAACTAGGGGCTATTTTGAATAGCAATAGAATAAAATTCTAGCAAATAAAAATTCAAAGGGTTAGAGTGAAGCACATTAGTATTCAAATTAAAGAATTATTAACTTGTCAAACAAATTAATACGGACTGAATAATTCCGGAGAATATGAGTAAATTCATAGCATCAACAAGATTCAATATTAATAAATATTTCCTTTCCATTGAATTAAAGCACTGTATTCAGTTTTAAGAAATCAAATTAAATATTACTTGTAATTTCTATTTGCCGGGCAAAAATATACCGTACCTCACCAACTTGTCAAAAGTGCAAACCGGTAACACTGTTGAAATTTGTATAAAGCAGGTATGGAAACAAGGCACTTGATATATCGAATTCAAGAAATGAATTTTAATTTATTTAATGTATGTACACTTCAGATAATGAGCAGAGATGAGTAGTTAGATAATAATAATAATTAAATGAATATAAATTTTTATTTATATGTGTGTATGAGTACTGTTCAAATTTATTTATAATTAATTTTTATTGTTTTTATTGTTGAAAATTAGTTAATTTTCCATACTTATTACTATAGGTAGTGGACTTTCCATCCCTTGTTTAGTTATTTGTGCTAACTACTGTTTCAATTCATTTGTTTGTACATATGTATGTATGCATGCATGTGAATATTTATTTAACTTTTATTGTTGCTCCAAAAAATTTGCAAAAGTATTTAAATTTATTTTTGTAGAATATGTGGTAAATTTTACAAAGAATTTTATTGTGAAATTTTTTCAAAACAATCAATTTAAATTTTTTGATTGAAATAAGTTGATGTTAATATGTAATTTCTTGATGAGTTGAAATATTCAAGAGAAAAGTTCACTGATCTTGTCTTGGGCTAATTGTGTTTATATACATAAGTATATATGTATGTATTTTCCTTCCTCCCTTTATTCCTCTGTCCATATTATTTTATATTTTAAGAGAACTGATCACAAATAACTTTTGATTTAGCACAACTATATAAAGTGATGATTTCTAATTTAACAGCATACATATGTATGTACATATTTTATAAAGAACATTAGTTTTCACTTTTCTGACCTTGAGGTTAAAGGCCTTAAATCTAAATTTTAAATATATTTTCAAGAGGTAAGTATGTAAGAAATTTGTTCCGATTCCTTTGTTCCTTTTCTCTTTTTCAAGTAGAATATGTACATATATATTATTTAGGTATTTATAGGTATGTATATGATCAAATGCATGAACGGTAAGTATGAGAATGAGAATTTATGGAAAGACCGTTAAGTATGTAGGTATGTATTTATTAATATATTTGTTGATGTAATATTCGTTTAGAGTAGTTATTTATGTATACATATATGTATTTATGTATTTAAAATAAACGGGTTTCATATACAAACATACATCTTATTGAAACAAATTTTTGTATATGTTGAAAATTTTATTTTCTACTTACATAAATAAGTATGTCGGTAATTTCCTTGAAGGCGTTTAGGAATTTTAGTTTCAAAGTGCTTCTTGTAGGAGTTTTTCAGGACCAAGTGAATATAAATTTTATAGATTTCGTTTTCTTTTTTAAATTTTACTTTTCGAATTTTACTTTTTGAATTTTTACTTTTTGAATTTTACTTTTCTTTTTAGCGCCCTTTTAATTTAATTTTATGTACTTGTACATATGTATGTACTTCAAGTTTTATTTATTAATTACATATATACACATGCACGCATCCACAATATATTTTTCTTGGGCTGTGGTATTATTTATTAAAAATCTTTTCGTTTTTCAATATTTATTTCGTTTATGTAAAAATTTTCTTTATTTATGCAATATACATATATATTTAAATAAATACCATTAACTTAAATTTGCTTTTATTTGCACTGTTAAGATTTCTTTTTCTTTTTTGATTTACTTCTTTCTACTCACTGTGTAAATAATGGACTGTATGGTGGTTGTTTTAAGTTTTTGTGTTTTACCTCATGTGTAGCTTTTTCTCAATTTCTCAATTTAGAACAGGAATGAGTTTCTCTTTTGTATATGAGTAAATATCTTGGTAATTTTCGCTGGATAACTTCTTTCAGCCTTTAAGGACCATGAACAAAATGTTTGGGCTATAAATTTCGCGCTAAAATAATTTTGCTTAGATGAACTCCAAACAAAATTATTAATATCGATTATAAATAATTGATATTGGGAAGTGGGAAAGGAAAATAAGAACCAATATTAAAATTTTCCTTTTAATGATAGGGTTTATTTACAAGAGTTTGAGTAAATAAAATATAGAGTTTACCCTTTGGGCATATAAATGCTTTTTGGTTGATAAATGCTTTTGGGCAGATAAATGTTGCTCTCGTTGATGCTGGTTGAAGAAGAAGTAATCATTTAATTTTCAAATTAAGAAAAAGGAAAGTTCGGCCTTTGGAAAAACCGCGCAACATATGGAATTTTTCGAGTGTCAACTTGAGCAACATTTAGTACATTTTCAGTGTTACAATATTGTCTAAATTTAACTGTGTAAGTACACAGGAAGAAAAGGTTATAAGAAAAGGTTTGTATAAATGTAAGTAATAGAGATGTTTCTAAAGTAAGTATAAAAAGACTAAAAATAAATCGTTTACAATTCATACAATATACTTATACTTAAGATTTGCATATTCAAATCGATTATAAAAGGTTTAATTTATAATTCAATTACAACTGGTTTAATTTATAAAGAATAAATATAAAATTCAGTGCAAATAATTTATATTAAAAAATAATAATAAAAAATGATTTTGTCCAATATCAAATTGGACAAAATATATGTATATATATATATATATATATATATATATATATATATATATATGTATTTATATTTATATATATATGTATTTATATTTATATATATATATATATATATATATATATATCTATATATATATATATATATATATATATATAAATATATATATATATATATATATATATATATATATATAGATATATGTATTTATATATATATATATATATATATATATATGTATATATATATATATATATATATATATATATATATATATATGTATTTTAGAATGATTGAGCTCGAGGTCGTTTTTTAAAAATCGTTATAATTTTTCTATTTTATTCGATATTTCGTCAACAATATGTTGACATCATCAGGAATAACAATCGAAAATTAAAATTTTCTGTATAAATTGGTTTTGAAATATGACAAAAATTTTTTCGAATATATCTATGTTTTCAAAAATATTAACATAAAAACAAAAGCATATATACAGGCTTGTATATATTTATACATGTATACATCAATACATACATGAACGTATACATATATGCATACATGAACATACACAACTACATACAAACATATATACACACACATAGAGAGAGATACAAACACATATGCATGTACATACACATATGCACATACACACATATATATGAATACATATATATAAATAACTAACATAATTACAAATTAATATATTAACATATATACAAATTTACATACATATGTATACAACTAAACATTTACAATATTTAAACTATTCAATCAACATTACAACAAGGATAAGAATTGATTACAGAATAGTGTATATAAATAACATATAAAAATAATGATATGATATAAATATATATACACATGCGCATGCATACACATACACATACATATATACATATACATGTATACACGCATACACACACATACATACATACACATAAATACATACATACATACATAGGAATAAATTCTTTAACCAATTAACATAAATAAACAAAATTTTTTTTTTTTTTTTTTTTATAAAAAATTCAAATTTTACTAACTAAATACCTATAATTCTGTGCTAATTTTTCTGTGTCTGCCTTAATTAAACAATTCATATGTTCTTTTATTAACTCTCCTTCATATGAATTGTGCAGATTTATTACAAATATTTTAAAAAATATTACGAAAGATTCTACTTTTAACATTAAAAATTCAATGGAATTTGTAGATAGAATCAGAGATCAGAATATATCTAATAATGAGAGTTTAATTTCTTTTGATGTGGTTTCTCTATTTCCTAGTATACCTATATCTTTTGCAATAAATACAATAAAAGAAAAATGGGATACAATCAAAGTATATACTAACATAAATAAAACTTTATATTTACGTATGTTAAAATTTTGTATAGATGATAATAGATATTTCCAATATAATAACAAAATATATATACAACAAAAAGGTCTTCCAATGGGATCACCAGCATAACCAATTATAGCAGATATTGTAATGGAAGAATTATTACATAGAGCAATTCAAAAAGTTGATCTTAAACCCAGAATAATGACAAAATATGTAGATGATTTGTTTTGCATTATTCCTACATCTGGAATTGATGATATGTTAACAGAACTAAACAAATTTAATTCTAATATAAAGTTTACTATTGAGAAAGAGTTTGATAATAAACTTCCTTACTTAGACACATTAATTATTAGAAAAGGAAATAGATTATTAATAAATTGGTACCAGAAACCTACAGCCTCAGGCAGAATGATTAATTATTATTCTAAGCATAGAAGACATATTATTATCAATACGGCTAGGAATTTCATAGAAAGAGTTTTAAATATTAGTGATAAGGTATTTCATAAAAATAATATAAATAAAATTAAAGACATTTTAGAATATAATAATTTCCCAAAGAGTTTAATAATTAAATTAATATATCAATATAGAGATAGAAGAACAAATAACAATAATAATAATAACAACAATATTAACAACAATACAAATAATAATAATAATAATAACAATAATAATAATAATAACAACAATAATGGTAACGGTTATGGTAATATAAATAATACTACACAGCAAAAGACATATAAGTCATTGACTTATATATCTGGAATATCAGAAAGATTAGTAAAATCTAAAATTTACGATTCAGAGAAATATAGAATAGCTCACAAGACATATAATACAATGAAAAGACTATTTAGCAAAACAAAAGATAAGATTGATAAGTGGGATCGGTCTAATGTAATTTATAAAATACCTTGCAAGGGGAATAGTCAGGAAAATTGTAATAAGATATATATTGGTACAACTAAAAATAAATTAAAGACTAGGATAACAGGTCATAAGTCAGATCAAAAATATAGACACATGAATTCACGAAAAACTGCTTTATGTTCTCATAGTTCTGAATTATATCATTTTGCAGATTTTGAAAATGTTTCAATATTAAACACAGATAACAATTATAATCGGCGCTTAATGTTAGAAATGTTAGAAATAATTCGCACACCTTTATCACAAAGAATAAATTTTAAGGCAGACACAGAAAAATTAGCACAGAATTATAGGTATTTAGTTAGTAAAATTTGAATTTTTTATAAAAAAAAAAAAAAAATTTTGTTTATTTATGTTAATTGGTTAAAGAATTTATTCCTATGTATGTATGTATTTATGTGTATGTATGTATGTGTGTGTATGCGTGTATACATGTATATGTATATATGTGTATGTGTATGCATGCGCATGTGTATATATATATTTATATCATATCATTATTTTTATATGTTATTTATATACACTATTCTGTAATCAATTCTTATCCTTGTTGTAATGTTGATTGAATAGTTTAAATATTGTAAATGTTTAGTTGTATACATATGTATGTAAATTTGTATATATGTTAATATATTAATTTGTAATTATGTTAGTTATTTATATATATGTATTCATATATATGTGTGTATGTGCATATGTGTATGTACATGCATATGTGTTTGTATCTCTCTCTATGTGTGTGTATATATGTTTGTATGTAGTTGTGTATGTTCATGTATGCATATACTTATGTATACGTTCATGTATGTATTGATGTATACATGTATAAATATATACAAGCCTGTATATATGCTTTTGTTTTTATGTTAATATTTTTGAAAACATAGATATATTCGAAAAAATTTTTGTCATATATCAAAACCAATTTATACAGAAAATTTTAATTTTCGATTGTTATTCCTGATGATGTCAACAAATTGTTGACGAAATATCGAATAAAATAGAAAAATTATAACGATTTTTAAAAAACGACCTCGAGCTCAATCATTCTAAAATACATATACAGGGTGTTTTTTTTAAAGGTATAGAACTTCGAATTGAAATAAATCACAAGAAAATCGTTTTAATGTCCATCAATTTGGCTTTATTGGAAGGATCATTTTATGCCATTAATGTTTAAATATGATTTCGGGCATGTGGCCGCCGCGGCTGGCTCGAATAAAGCCAATTCTACAGGTCCAATTTTCAACCACTTTTTCGAGCATATGGGGCCGTATGTTGGCAATAGCGCCACGAATGTTGGCTTCCAAGTCCCCTAACGTTTCTGGTTTGTTGGCGTAGACGAGCGACTTCACATATCCCCAAAGAAAATAATCCAATGGTGTCAAATCACACGATCTTGGTGGCCAATTGACAGGTCCATTCCGCGAAATTATGCGCTCATCGAATGTTTCCTTCAATAAATCGATTGTGACGTGCGCTGAGTGGCATGTAGCGCCGTCTTGTTGGAACCACAACTCATCCACTTTCATGCCATCCAATTCGGGAACAAAATAGTCGGTTATCATGGCTCTATACCGGTCTCCATTAACGGTAACTGACTCTCCAGCATTATTTCGGAAGAAGTATGGCCCAATGACTCCACCAGCCCACTGCGCACTGTTCGACGTCTCTGCGGATGCGTATTATCACATAGAGTAAACGTAGTGCGAAAACGATCCATGGTTAACCGAATTAATTGCTCTGATGGACGATTATGTCGACCATAAAATGGACGGTAAACTTCGCGAACTGAACCATTACTTTCGAAATAAATTTGCACGATTTGCAAGCGTTGTTCTTTTGTCAACCTGTTCATGATGAAATGGCAAACCAAACTAAATATTAATCACTTGACAGCTGACAAAATGGCCGCCAGTTAAAAAAGTGATGCCAACTTAAAGTTCTATACCTCAATAAAAAACACCCAATATAAGAAAAGGTCAATAAAAGCAAACAACAATATATATATATATATATATATACATATATATATAGATATATATATATATATATATATATATATATATATATATATATATAAATATATATATATATATATATATATATATATATATTATATATATATTATAGCCGTTGACGTACTATAATATATGCAAAAATAGTGTAAATATTGATAAATTTTTATTCCTTAAACCTATAAGAAGCTGATATGTTCTCTGATCTTGCAGAGTTAGCACGTCTCCCCCACGGCCCTTCCCGGAATAACTCTGTCAAAATAGACATTTTAAATTTACTTAGTAAATATTTGGAGGGTATTTAAGATTCGACCCGGTCGAGTATAACGCTTTTACTTGTTAGTTAATAATTTTCTCTCTAGGTCAGACAAAATATATTTAAATTTAAATCAAAATTTTTTTCGAAAGCTGCAAAGTTGATACATGTATTGAGATTTCAATAGCTTAATTCATTTGCTTTTCTATCACATTCCATTAACAAGAGAGTAAGCAGAATGTTTATGAAATTGCTCATAAAAATAATTTAAAACAAGTAAAAACGTTATATGCGACCGGGTCGAATCTTAAACACCTTCCAAATATTTAGTAAGTGAATTTAAAATGTTTAACTTGGTGGGATAGAGGTCCTTTATATAATATCGTACGTCAACTTAGTGGGCGTCATAAAACTCTAAAAATAAATCCTTGGGATGATTATATACAAAATTAAATTTTTATACTCTTCACAAAAAAAGTGAAATGGTATATATAGGTTTGTCATTCCGTGTTTAATTTCTTCGATATGCACATGGGACCCCATTAAGTATATGTATTCTGGATCCTTATGAATAGCGATGACGATTGAGCGATGTCCGTCTGTCCGTCCATCTGTATGTGAAATCGGGTTTCCCAAGCCCCCAGAAGAGCTGTTTCGTGCTTTGGGCAGCCTCAATGGTCTATTAAAAACTAAAAAAATAAAAAAAAATTTCCAGGGATGGGAAATTAAAAATTTTTTTTCGGCCTATTCCGTATTTTGTAGCACATGTAGTAACTAAAATTGTTAAAAATTTCAAGTTTTCCTTTAACAAAACCACTTTCTACGTCATGAAGATTTGCATTGGCCAAAAAAAATTTTTTTTTATTCTAATTTTGCTTCCAGGGGTGGGAAATTGAATTTTTTTTATACATGAAAGTAATCAAACAGGCAACTGATGTTTGTTTTTTGTTTTTTGCTAACTTAAACTGTCTTATAATTTAGGAAGAACAAAATTGGTTTCAAAAATACACAATAAAATTTCGAATCCAGGGATGGACAAGTGCAATATTTTATGGTACATGAAAGTTACCAAAATGGTAAAAAATTTAAATTTTTTGTCAGGTAAAACTATGTTACACATCACTAAGAATTGCATTGGTAAAAAAATAAAAATTCGCTTCCAGAGTTGAAAATCGAAATATTTTTCGTACATAATAGTACAAACATAAATTTAAAATTTTGTGCTTTTGGTGAATTAAACATATTAAACATTTCAGAAAAAATTAACCTAGTATCAAAAAATTATAAATTCGGTTCCAGGGTTGGAAAATCGAAATTTTTTGGTACATAAAAGTAACCATTAAGTTCCCAATTTTGGTTTTTTTTCAATGACTTAAACCTATTTTATACTTCGCTAAGAATCAAATTGGTATTAAAAATTTAAAAACACTAAAATTTCGGTTCTAGGGTTGGAAAATCGAAATATTTTTGGTACATAAAAGTACTTATATAAATTCCAAATTTTGTGTTTGTAGTTTATATATCAGAAAAAATTAAATTAGTATTAAAAAATTAAAAATTCGGTTCCAGGGTTGGAACCGATTTCATAAAAGCATCCATTTTATTTGATATTTTTGATTTTTATGATGAATTATACCTACTTTATATATCAGAAAGAAGTAAACTGGTATTAAAAACCAACAAAATCTAAAAGACGATTCTACGGTTGGACATTTTTTGGGGTACATGAAACGGAATTTTTGTTTTGTTTGTAAATTAAATATATATAATATTTTTGAAAGACGTTCATAGGTATTAGATATAAGAAAAGCCAAACATTTAGCTTCTTAGCCGAAAAATTTAAACGTTTTCTTATATATAAAAGTAACCGATAACATCATTTTGCTTTTTTAATTAAACCTACTTTCTGTTTTGACAAAAAAGAAAGAAAGAAGAATTACATCTGTGAAGGGTATTTAAGATTCGGCACCGCCGAATATAGCACTTTTACTTGTTTATATTTTTTTATAGGGTCATTTAGGTGGCAAAGGGGGAGGACGGTTTAGGGGAGAAACGGGTTGTCATAAAACTCTACAAATAAATGCTTGTGATAATTGTATACAAAGTTAACTTTTTTTTTGGTAGGGTCATTTAGGGGGCGAAGGGGAAGGAGGGGGTAGGGCAGAGTAGTACCAGGTTTCGTCTCAGGTTCGTCATTAAAGCTTAAAAATGTTATTTTTAAGGAATGTAGGCTTCAGTAAAACAATTTGTTAAATTTGTATGCTATTTTTGCCTATAATAACGCCCACTAAAGTGGGCGGGGTCAAAAAATATTTTTATTTTATTTAATGGCTCCAAGTTTAAGGTGTTGGACCGTATTTGACATAAAAATATATCATTTGCTTAACAAAATAACCAAAAAACTTTAAAAATTATGTTGTTTTTTCTGGGTTGGTTTAGTTGTTCTTAGGGGAACGTTTTTCCCTCTTGCCCGATTTAGCCCATCTTCGAACTTAACCTGCTCTAAGCTTCAAAATATATTTATGCCAAATTTCAAGAGTCTAGCTCTTTTCATTTGGATTGAATCGTGATTTCCACAGACGGACGGACGGACGGTTCGTCTTAGATTTCATCACTGATCAAGAATATACATATATATACTTTATGGGGTCTGAGATGGATATTTCGATGCGTTACAAACGGAATGACAAAGTAAATATACCCTCCAAATTCTTTTTTGGAGGGTATAATAAGTAAACGCTTTTCTATTAAAAATTTTCGAATTAATATAGAGCCTGTGTTCTATAATTGTACATGAATACTTAATACCTACTCCAAGATATGGGAAAATGTATTATATTAGTATAAAAACCTTGGGAATTAAGGCTCCTTTCCAATAAAATTAATAACGAATTGATTTGTACATGCCGCAGTGTGGCAATAACACTGTTTATATAAAAAATTTCACGTTTTTGAAAGAAGTAAGCCCCATTTTAGAGTTGCAATATTCAAAAACATATAATAAATACAACATATTATTTGCAAAAATGAAATTGATGTCTACATGGAAAACTAGCTGTAACAATGTATTTTTGTATTCTTATAAAAGCATTCAAGGCACATACAAACACATAATATAGCCCCTTATGAAGATTATTTTCCCGAATTTTCAATAATTGAAATTACAAAAAATTATGAATGAATTTTACTAGTTTAACTTTTTTTAGAATAAATTAGTAAAGTGAAACTTATTTAACAGACTAAAATTAATTAAATATTTGAGTAAATTAATTAAAAATAATTTGCAGGTCGCAGATTCGAACTTAAAGCCTGTTAAACAATTTTCGATATAGAAAGAAAATATTTTTACCTAACTTCCATTACATAATACAGTATATGAATTTTACAAATCATTTATTTTATATGCAAATACGTATTTGATCTTATTATAATATCTGTTTCTCTGCTATCGAAGGTTTCCCAAATTTCTCTCAAAACCAGCAGAAATATCCATCCAGATAATAGAAGAACTTCAAAAATTTCCAATGGTTTTATTGAGCTGTGGACTAACAAATATTATAGCTGCCAGAATTTACCACAGAGTCATGCTTGCCTTTGACTGATAAGAATTAGGCTTATAAACGCCTTTCTGGTGAGTTAAGTTATCATATATTATGTAAGAACATAATACTGATACGTCAAGCAGCATGTTTCTATTAATAATGCGAAAGGATAAGAGTTTATAGTTCAAGTTTACAATTTTGTAAGAAATTTTACGATAAATAAATATAAATTTATTTATATAAATTTATGGTATGAATAAAATTAGGTAGTAAAAACTTATTAATAATTCACGATATGAATAAATGGAGTTTATAAAAATTTAGTTAATATTCTGCTTTAAAAAAACCATCGAAAGATAGCAGGCTTATTTTAATTATAACTTTAATAATAAAATTAAATTGGACATGAGCAATAGATTATCCAGCCGAAAATCGTACTTCGAGCTGTAGGTAGTCCAGTCTTGTTAATAACCCCATTGCCTATAACTTTTAGATAAAAATCCACTCCAGTGACTCCAGAGTTCTTGTAAAATTTAATATCAGCTACGAATAATTCACTGAAGTGTGACCGTGATGGAGTGTTAAGCGTAAGGTGATTATCAACCCGAAACGTTACTCCAATTTTAGAATTAAAGTCGAACCAGTGTGACCGTGATGGAGTGTTAAGCGTAAGGTGATTATCAACCCGAAAAGTTACTCCAATTTTAGATTTAGAGTCGAACCAGGATTTAAGGGTCAATGCACAAATAGTCTTCCTAGTGTGTCAAAGTTAATAATTAAAATTTTCAACGAATTTCTTGGATGTTCTTCTTATTCGTGGCGATCTTAACAAACACAGTTGGAAGTAAGATAACACTACTATGCCTTAGCAGTGCAGTTAGCGATGATCCAATTGAAGGGGTTATGTTATCTGTTGTAGATTCCTTGGATTGACCTCCTTTTAACGAGGGAGATTTGTGGGGTAAAGACTTGTAATGCGATGATGATGACGTGCGGTTTTCCTCTATTAAGCGAGTGCTCATACGAAGCAACGTATGTTGAAATTTCTTGCACTCTTTGCACACGTGTTGTGTAAAACATGCCCCCTTTGAGAGGTCGTGGGCAAGGTAATTTATATAATACTTGTGAGTTTGGGCGATCTCTAACATTCATTGATAAGAACTTTAGGCAACAAGCTTCAATCCGTACTATTAAAATGTGTACTTGGAACTACCAGAAACTTTGCTGAAGTGAGACTTGAAGATTTTCACACCTGTCTCCCACAAGGAGAAGCTGTGTCCAATTGGCGGAATAAAGTGCCACGTAATATTTTGGTAGGCATAGTTAGCCATAATCGCTACTGCTACTGTACTCAGAGCTTGAAAATTTTCCAGACGATCATTAGGTATATCTGCTAGGACTTCTTTCGAGTTGGCAGCCCATTTTCTCAAAGAAACTCAGTTGATTCGAGACTAAAACAAATTCATTTCTAGTCGCTCCTGCATGGGAAGAAGAATGAGATCCCGCTGGAACATCGTCGACATACATTGAATTTTATTGGCTAGGGAATATACATATTTCTTTAAAGCTTTTAGCCAATTGAATAATTATACGGATAGCCAGATATGTTGCACAATTTACGCCAAAAGTTACAGTTTTTAATTCAAAATCTTGGGTTAACTCATTGGGCTCCTTTCGGTAAAAAATTCTCTGGAATTGGCTGTGGTCTGGATTAACCCATATCTATTTGTACATCTTTTGGATATCTGCATTAAATACGTATTGGAAGAAGCGTCACTTTAGGATTAAAAGTGTTAAATCGCTTTGAAAAACTGAACCCGAATATAGAATATCATTTACACTTACGCCTGTGGAACTTCGGGAGGATACATTGAAAACGAACCGAACTTTCGTTGTCGTAGTCTCGGGTTTTATGACCGCATGATGAGGCAAGTAGCAATCTATTGTAGGTTTGCAAGTTCATGAGCAGCAAGGTTTGACGGATGTACTAAAGAAAGGTATTCTTCTACGACATTATCATATTCTGTTTTAAATGTTGGAAATTTTATTAATCAGGCTTCATTTCTAAGGAACTTTGCCATTGAACTAGCTCCAGACGCACCCATTAATGGTTGTTGTTGGTGCTCTTTTTTGATTGGTAATGACACAATATACCTCCCCTCCTCATTCCTTTTAGTGGTTCAAGGGTACAATTCTTTGCAGTATTTGTTGGATGGAGACATAAAACACTTCTGCGGAAGATTCTCCACCTCCCAGAATTGCGGAATTTGCTTATGCAAGGGCCATTCACGGCAGGAGCACTTGTAAGGATTTTTTAGCATTAGATTATGAAGATATCACCAGTGAGAAACCCCCGAAGATGGTCTCTTGTGCCAATAATGATTTGAAGACATGAGAAAGTAAATAGAAAGAAAGTAAAATAGACGGAAATATGTCCCCCTATCAATAAATAAATTTTTTTGCTTCTGAAGAAGTGAGAATCGGCAAGCTGAATTGGAGGAAGTTCAAAAAAGTAAGAGGCTGGAATTCGCTAAGTAGGAAGATTTCTGGCTAAATGTGAAACAACTAATTCATTTCCTGAGACTTCCACTCCGCTTTTAAGTAGAGATCCAAGGCTCAAAACACATTCATTATCTATTGTTGCTGTAGTTGTGTTATTTAATTCAGAAATCTCAGCGCTAGTTCGACTACATGGTAATTTCAACGGATTAGATATATGTCCCGAAATAAAGTTTCCTTCTGATCCAGAATTAACAAGCGCTCGAACCTTATATTTTGTGCCCAGGCGACAAACATTGGTTATCGCTGTGCCTAGCAAGATCCTCTTAGGGTGAGAAGAAAAATACGACTGAACGACATCAGCTCCTATATTATTAGTGGACTGTCTATGAGTAAAAATTGGGTTACTGGAAAAAGTGGCTGAGTCGAGAGTCAAAGAAACACTAGTAGAGTAACTAGGCAGTTGTGGCAAAGAGTGCGAAACGTTCTGTTTTTTATGAAGCAAAGTATTATGACGTTTATTGCATCTATAGCAATTGACCTTGCTTTGACAATTTTTCAATCCGTGGTTTTTAGAAAAGCAATTAAGACAAAGTTTTAGCTTTTTTATTTTAGAAAAGCTAATAGTGTGAGCGAAGACTTGGCTTTATTTACGTTTCGATTTTCTGAAATTGCTTCCAAGGTTCTATATCATTCGGTCAGAAAATCATCTAATGTAACCCACTTTTGCATAGAGGTTTTGTCAGTAAAACCTTGCTCCCATAAGTTGAGAGCTAAATTAGGCAGTCTGTTCGTACATAGGAACACAAAGTTAGGATCCCAACTTTCTACGTCTACGTTGTTTTAGTAGAACTCCAGACTCCGAAGGCACATATGGGAGATTAAACAAGATTTTCAGCTAGCCGTTAATAAGAACTCTTCGGTTTTCATACCAAGAGCATAAGCTTGCCCACGCTACATCAATACCTTTATTTGTGTAAGGACTTTTCTCAGCAATGTCTCTAGGCTCACCCTTAGGCTGTTTTAATAAATGTAGCAATCTTTCGATCGGACTTAGGTTCGAATTGATTATATAAAGAGCAGTGCACAAGTCTCTGAAGGTTAGTCACAATAAATAATTGCCGGTAAAACCCTCAATGTCGCACGGAGTTACTGGCAGAGAAAGAGAATCTTTGCTATCTGACGCAATGATCGCAGAAGGATGGATTCCTTTTGGCGAACATCATACATTTCGAACTATTGGAAAAGCCATTATAATACTTTTGTACTTTAGTTTAACACTTTCTACATGGGCTGCTTTCAAAGAATTACCATACAAGAACACTACCGAACCTTTGACTAGTCATTTGTTTGATAGTGCTGAGGGCTTAATACCTCATTGCCTATACAAAACTTGCTATAATTTTCTAAAGGGCAATATGAAGAAATTTATGGAAACATGTGAGGTTGCATCTCTGTCGTACTTATTAATTCTGCCGTCATTAGAAAATATACCTCACCTACTCACTCTAGTGCTCTTCTGTATCAGTATGTAGACACATATGTACATATGTCTCATCAGTTGATTGCTCAGTACTGAGGAATCAAGTGACTACTCAAACCTGTCAAATCAATTATTTTGCTTATATTCTTCAGTGAAAAAAAAAATAAGAAAACAAGAATGAAATTTAATTTAGAATTTTATATTTCAATATTTATAATAAAAAGATAAAACATTAAACAAGTAAATATTCTGTATTGTTCGCAAAAAGGATGACGCAAACTTTATATTGGAGCCGGAGCTTAAAAACGCCACTGGCTTAATTTAATATTTAGGCAGTTATTATGCCTTTTTGTTTTTTGCAGTTGAATGCTTAGGGGGTTGAAAGAGCCGATTTTAAGGCTGATAAGTAAGTTAATGTTTTATCTGCGAAAAGTTTGTTTCTTATATACTAACTTGACGGTATACAAATATGGTATATTTCCAGTGACCCTTATAATATTGAATTGTTGTATTATAAAAAATGGGTAAAGTAAAGTAATATATTATAGGGACCGTTATATGGTGGTTGGTTTTTCTTTCGATTAAAGTTTCGAACAAGAATGAAGTCGCCTTTTTTCAAATTTAGAGGATTATTGTATGTACATTGTTCTACTCTTTTCTTTTTCGAGTTCTCAAGATGTTCTTTTGCTTTAACTAAAGAATCGTTTAAACGCATTTTTAGTTCGTTTGCATAATTTTCTATGTTGTAAACAGGTTTTGCATCCATAATATTATTATCTAACAGATTTGGAAATTTTCCATATCTCAGTTCATATGGCGTATAGGTCGTATCTACGTGTGTCGTCGTATTATACGCAAAGCAAAAGTATGGGATCAAATGTTCCCATTCATCATTGTTAAAAAAATTTAATAAAAACTCGTTGAGCACTCTGTGATTCCTCTCTACAGAGCCAAGTGTCTCGTGGTGATAGGGTGTGCTAAAAACCTGTTTTATTTTTAGCAGATTGCATATTTCAGACATTAGTGTATTAAGAAATTCGGTACCTCTGTCCGATTTTAGTATTTTGAAGTGTCCATATATTAGGATAAAATTATTGACTATTGCCTTTGCGACTGTTCTCGCGTCTTTAGATTCGATAGGACACGCTACGATATATTTGGTTAGTTCGTCCTGCATTGTTAGTATGTACCTGAATTGATTTGAGTACCTAAGGGGACCTACAGTGTCTATTGAAATGGTTTCAAAGCTACTTCCTGGTGTGTCCGTAACGGTTAATTTTTCTTTTGTATTTCTTGTTTGTTTATTTATTTTACATTTTTCGCAATTGGAAACGTGTGCTTTCACCATTCTACTCATGTTCTTCCATATATACCTCTGTTTTAATTTCAGAGTTGTTTTTCTTATACCTAAGTGACCACCTATAGTTGAATCGTGATACTTCGTAATTAAATCTTTTTGCTTTTCTTTGTTTGTTACGGTCGTTGGCGACCTGTATATTAGGATTTTTAAACTTTCATTCTTTTTTCTTTTAATATTATTAAAAATGTTTTTGAATTGCTCTATATCTATTGTTCTAAATATCATGTCATTGGCTTCTAAAGCAAGTTCCTGTACGTTTTGTGATAGCATAGTTGGTAGCAGTTTCTCCAAGGACAACTCTGTGTTCTCTATTATTACTACCTCTAAACTAGAAACTATTATTCGAGGTTTTTTATATATATTATTTACTTCAAATCTTAACTTTTTTACGTTTTTGACATCTGATGTCGACATGCACTCCCAAATGAAATGTTCATTACACTTATCATTAGCACTACGGTTTCCATTGTTTGTGTGAGTTTGTTTTTCTAGCACTTTCTTCATATTGCGTGTAATGGCCAATATCTTATGTTGGTCAGTTTCGGTATTACGGGGATTAGAGTTTTCAATGTATCTGTATCTATTTTTATTCTTGATTTGATTTTGCCCTTATTTTTATTTTAATGTCGTTGTTGGTGGTGTTTAAGACTTTTATATGTTGTCTGCCCACTGCAGGTATTATGCTGTTAGCAACAAAAACTCCTGGTGGTATCTCTTTATTTAAAACTATGCTTTCTTTTTCTGTGTATATGTTTATTGAGACGATTGATTCTGAACGAGCTGGTATACTAATATCTGTGTTATATACGCATTTGGGTGTGATCGGTAGTATAAATTCTTTTTCTGTTACATTAAAGGTTATTGTATAGGTTTCAAATTCTATTTTGCATTTATATTTCTCTAGTATATCTCTTCCAATGATACCATCAGTGGGTATAGAAAATCAGATGGTACAACATGAAATTCATGTGTTATATTATCATCATCAAAATGTAAATTTAAATTTGCTGTACCGATACTTTTGATTGTGTCTGAAGTGATACCACTTAGTGTTGAAATATTTCCAGTATCTATATTTTCAGTTTCGTGTTTTTTACATATTGATACTTCGGATCCTGTGTCGATCAAAAAATTTAAGTTTCCTTTTTTACTTCTAAAGCTCGTTGTTATTGGATTATTTATATTTGTTGAAAATGTAAAAATTTTTGGCTCTGGATAACATTGTGCGTTATCCTGCCTACTTAGTTTTCCTGTCTATTCACTCTTGTTGTTGAGTTTCTGTTGTTATTATCCCTACTATAATTGTTTCTGAAGTTGCCGTTATTACTTCGGTTATTTCTTTCATAAGTTCTTTGCCCATGATAAGAATTATCAACGCGACCTCTATTACCTTGGTAATTGTTTCTATTGAAATTTCTATTATAGTGTTGGTTAACGCCACTATTATATCTGTACTGGTTATTAAATTGGCTGTCGCCATATATTGTATTATTTCTACTAAATTGGGGATCATTCCTATTTGAGTTATGCTCATTTGTTCGACGGTCAATCTTGAAAATGCGTGTATCATTGCTCTGTAAATTTTGCTCTAAAGTCACGCACTTCTGTACCGCTTCATTCATGGTTTTTGGGCTGCTTGCTAGCAAAATATTTTTGAATTCATTCCTTTTATAAAAACATTCTAAGCCATGCTGTCACTCATTTTGTAGATGGCGTCTTTCGGCTCTTGAGTTGGTGTCTCAATCGCTTAATTGCTCTGTGAGCACAGTGATCGACTCTCTAAACGCTGAAAGTCAGGCCTCCTTGCTTTACTGTTCCTAACTCTGTTAGTACCTGTTGCAATGTCTTCGGATTTGGGTACGCTTCAATCATTAGTTTTTTTAATTCTGCTAAAAATGTTGGTCTATTTGCACGCCCTAACACACTGCGAACATGTGCTGTTAGCTTAAAATTGTATATATATTTTATGTATAGTTCCCTATCTTCGGTTCTTATTAAATCGTGTAACAATTCGGTTTGAACTATGAAGTCCTTTAAATATTCGTACGAACCCTTGAATGTTTGTATATTTTTGCCAACTACCGATATATCGAATAGCGCCACATCTTCTGTTTTATTATTTGTGAGTGGTTAGGAACTGTATGTGCGAGTACAATTAAAATTGTCAAATTTGGCAATTAAATTTAAAAATTTTGAAATTTTAATTGCCAAATTTGTGTTAATGGGTTTTTTTTTGTAATTTGATACTTTAATGTGTGTGTGTGTATTTTCCCACGGTTAAATAGGGATGTTCACATTGTTGTTGTTTAATTTTTTTTTTTTATAATGTTGGGGTAGGCGTGGGAATTTTTGTCTGTCCATATGAGACCTTGGGAGTTTTTGTCTGTCCGTATGAGATCGTGGGAATTTTTGTCCGTCCATATGTGAGGGTAGTTTGGTGGAGGGGTGGTGTAGTAACCAAAATGAATTTGTATAAGTGAACATGAGACCGTGGGGATTTTTGTCTGTCCATATGAGAGCTTGGGAGTTTGTGTCTGTCCATATGTGACCTTGGGAATACATGTCCGTCGGTATGTGAGCGTGGGAATTTCTGTCTGTCCATATGTGAGCGTAGGAAATCAGTCTCTACATGGGTGCTATGGCCTAATAGAAAATAAGAAATTTTTAGTATCTGACACAACATTCTTTAGGAAGTACAATATCTCAAAAGTGTTGTATAAATGGATGGCCCTAATGTTTGTGGTTCGTTTCTTCTTGCTGGAGTGAGATTTCTTCTTTTATTTTTTAGCTTGTTTTTAATTTTGGTGTGTGTTTACTTAAGATATTTTGTCCAGCAATTCAGTTATTTCTTTTTTGTGTGCAATGCTTGAGTGTGGGGGAATAATTTGATTATTCTGATCTTGAAGACGTTGTGAAAAAAAAATTACTATTGCATAAATATTGAATCTGATATTTTGTTTATTTTATACATGACGATCATCGATGGATTTTATTTGGGGATCTGGATGGTGGTGCGATTTCTGTATTTTGTAGAATATGAATATTTATGCTATGTTTAAGTGTGTGTGTTTTTGTGTTCTAAGTGGCGATTGGAATGTCTGCCTGTCAGACAGGCTGTGTGTGTAACGATTGGTGAGTCTGTATGACAGTCCGCTTTTTTGCTTCCCTGGATTTAGCGCAAGTGGGTCAGTATGAAACGAAATAAATTTGTAGATATTTATGTACGCATATACATACAAACAAATAATAAGCGTTTATTCGTTGTGCCCAAATATTCCCTTGACCATTTGAATCAATGAACCATTGTGTTTGTTTGTGTGTTCTCTGAAATAAATATGTATGTAGGTTTTTATTTGAAATAAAAGACATTTATTTTAAGTTTTATTAGCATTTATTTAAAAGTTTGTTAACATTTTCATTTTTAAGTAAAATTGCATTCCTTAAGGCACAAACACCATAGTCGTGATAGCTACAATACAGATATGTTGAATGCTTAGTTTCCATTTGTTTAAAATTAATGCAGCCAATGTCTTCAATGTTATAAACTGTTTGATGAATCATTTTTTCTAGCCATATTTTCTTCTCTCCCCCCTTAGCATATATTTGTGAATTTCTTATATTAGATTTTAAAAACTTGCAAACGCTTTGAAATGAGACTGATCCATCATTCTAGTTAATATGATGATAGTTTTTTGTTAACCAAACTGCTTCTCTCTGTTTTTTGACCGATAAACATGCGAAATCAAAAGGAGGTTTTATGATGAAATTGAGGCATTCGTTGTTGCTGAAAACTACAGCTAGTTCTTTTACGATGAAGTCATTTGAATTATTTTTGAAACCAAAACACAAAAACAATATCACCATCCATGTTATTTAATTTATAAGACCTTCCGGACTTGACCTTTTATTGGTATGTATTCTATTACGCGGTCATGAATAAGAACGCAGTAAGCTGATGTCGTTGCTGGAATATTTGTTGCTGTTTCAAATTCAATTTTTATATCAATCGGTCCGGTATTGACTGATTCGTTCTGATAGCTTACATCTACTACAATAATTGGAGCGTCGTCTTTAAACTCCTGGGCAGTTAATAATGGTTGAGGCTCATTCATATAGTAGCTTTGTTGAAATCTTACATACATATCATATAGAATTGCATACCGTTCATTTTTAAATTTTATGTTAAGATCATCATATGGGTAAGAGGTTGAATTTAAATGTACTTTTAAATTAGTGAGGTCACAGTGAACAAATTTGTTATCTCGTTGAAATGCGACCAATACAAAACGTGGTCGCTCTTTACTTGCAGCTAATTTAACATTCCAAATATGACTTGTTCCTGTATTCAATTGTGGATTCATATGACAATCCCAGCTACGAAATGCCATCGGTATAGAAGCACCATTGTTAATAATTTTAATCATATTCAACTTGCTCTGATCAGATAATTGTACGTGTGGAATTCTCCAGGAGATGAGTGAAATTGTAAGTTTCGACTTTTCAGTAGAAACGCTCGAGTGTACAAGAGCTTCATCATTTTTATTGCGCAAGAGTATCAATTCATGCTTTCCATTAAGTATAACTTTGTTGTAGTCTTCAGCAAATCCCAAAAGCATTTTTAGTGGTACATAAAAATTAAAATACCCATTCTTAAGATTCAAATCATCAGTTTTATGCCATCCACCATTTTGCATTACAACGCTTTGAGTTGGTGATAGAGATACCAAATTTTTTATTGTGGTTGTTGTTCCTAAATACCTTGTATGATCGATTTCAATACCATTAAGCTCATAGCGGATTTCATCAAATAGATGTGCAACAAGGTTGTTTTTCAATTTAAAATTTTCAGAAAATTTTCCAGTTTTTTCATCTACAACGAAACCTTCCACATATACATATATAGCTCTCACTAGGTAACACGTACAAATCTTGATTTTGTATTGAGATTCGAATCTAATCATTATTATTGTACGATTGTAGATATGGTATGTAGGTATGATAGTCCTTTTTTATTATATTTTCGTCAGACAATGGCTTATCCAATACGTTTATTATTGAGCTCATTTTGTTTTCAGTTTGAAATTCAAAGACTTGAGAAAACTTTTGTTTGTTGTTGTAAGTGACCTTTGACGAGCAGATCTTTTCAATTGTGTTTTAGGTTGTAATATCTGTGGATGAGACTTGACTGCCGTATTTTGTGATATACTTGTATTGTATATTATCATTACTTAGTTGGTCTTAAATGTATTCGTATTGTAATTTCCTCTCCTCTGAAATTAATTAAATCACCGTTCTGATCAACTACGCGCAGTGATAGAGAACTTATCTCTTTGGTGTTTACAGGTAAATAGATGAGATTCCTTGGAATCTCATCTATTTTATAGCCTGCAGGTACATTAATCGGAAACTCATGAAGTGTGTGTGATTTTGAATTGTTCATATATGTGTTAGTAGCGATACCACTTTCAATTCGCAAGAGATTTACTTTAAAAATATTAACTGGAAGATCTGAGTAATGATCATCGGTCGGTGAATCCTAAAAGATTCCCAATTGTATTTTCTTTATTAAAATATATCGGGTCTTTAGAACTATTTATTTTAACTTGCATCGTATTGTTGTTAGCTTCTATAAAAATATGCTCTCCAGGACTGAGTCGTTTGTATTGCTCTTCTATGTAGTCAACTATATCTTTCAATTCATAAGATCCAATTGGTATTTCAATTACATATTCCCCTATATGAAACATATTGTTATAGGAGTCTACATTTGGAATACTGTTGTATGAATGAAAATCAGTTAGCGCACACTCATATGAGTCGTTTAAGTCAATGGGAGGAAAATAATTAGCATATAGCGCTGATGAGTTAGAGCTCAGAGTAAGTGTTATTGACATTATAACAGCCTGTTCACAAATAAATAAAGTTTCATACACACCATGGTTTATAAGAATAATTTGCATATATATTTCATAATCTTATTTTAAAATTAACATTAGTTATTAAAAATATTGATGTTATTGTCGTTGTTATCATTGCGGATGACGATTTATTTCGTTTTCCATCTATAGTATTTCATCTTTGCTTATCCAGGAAATGTGTTGATTAGAAAATCCCAACCATTTAACTAATGCTTTGCCCCCTTTCAGTCGAATCACCTTTTCAACTAGATATGTATTTGGAAATCTAGTTCTTGACAGTTCTTCCGTATAGAAGCCACCTTTAATAGGATTTCCAAGATAATCTCTTTGGATTGTGAAAATTTCTGTTGTCCAATTCGGAGTATAGCCTTTCTCAAAAATATGTTTATATTTGCTAATACGTACATGGTCTCCTGCATTAAATTTTGACATTTTGTACATCTTTAAATGACTGTATACTGTATTTAGAAGTTGTTTTTCATTTTTTGAGTTGACTTTAATCGGTGGCATTTTAATGGTGCGATGAACTTTTCTATTGTATGCATTAAGTAAATCTCTGTATATGTCAAGCCAGTTGTAGGAACCATTAAAACTAAACTCTTTCCACATCATTCCTTTTAATGTTCTATTGAATCGTTCTACTATTGATGCTTTCATGATGCTATACGTTGAGTAGTGATTGATGTTGTATTTATCCATCAATTGATTAAAGTGTTTGTTGAAGAATTCTTTACCATCATCTGTTTGTAAGTTATTTGGCACACGCCCCAACTGAAAAATAGTCTCCATTGCCTGCGTTGTGTCAACAGCTGTTTTTCTTCTCAGAGGTACTGCCCAAGCATATTTGGAGAATGTATCAATTACAGTTAGCAAAAATCTATAATTTTTATTGTATGTAGAATAGTTCCCCATTTCAACTAAATCCGCTTGCCAAAGATCGTCTATTCCTTTCATAACAACTCTACGACGTCCGCTCGATTGAAGACTATGATCATGCAAAAGAAGTTTGGAATGCTTTCAGCTGCAAAACCTTACAAGATTACATGGAAGTATATTTAAAAACGGATGTGCTCTTACTTGCAGATATATTTGAAAGTTTTAGAAAGGTTTGCAAGAACATCTACCACTTAGATCCATGTCAGTATTACACTGCACCAGGACTATCGTGGTATGCTATGTTGAAGCATACAAATATAGAATTAGAGCTTTTGACGGATATAGATATGTACAATTTCTTCAAGAAAGGAATACGTGGTGGGCTTGTACAATGTAGTAATCGTTATTCAAAAGCTAACAATAAATATTTAGCTGATTTTGATAGAGAGAAGCCCTCAGAATTTATTGTGTACTTAGACGCAAATAACCTTTACGGTTGGGCAATGTCTGAGTATCTACCTTATGGTGGATTCAAATGGATGTCAACTGAAGAGCTAAATCTAGATCCGACAACCATACAGGATAGTTCAAGCTATGGATATGTCTATGAAGTTACTTTAGACTATCCTTCTCATTTGCATGACTCTCACAATGACCTTCCTTTCTGTCCAGAAAATAAAAAAATTTTGCAAACAAAGCACATTACTAGCAGATTTTTCTACAAAATAAACATATGTCATACATTATAGAGTTCTTAAACAATGTTTGCAGTATGGTCTAGTTCTAAAGAAAGTACATCGAATTCTCACCTATATGCAATCAACCTGGTTGAAAAGTTATATAGACTTGAATACCAAACATAGGGCTACTGCAAAAAATGTTTTTGAAAAAAATTTCTTTAAATTGTTAAATAATGCAGTATATGGTAAAACTATGGAGAATGTGGAAAAGAGAAAAGATGTACGAATAGTTACTAACTGGAATAGAACAAACTGTAATCATTTAGGAGCTCAAGATTGGATATCTAAACCTAATTTTCATAGTTTGTCAATATTTTCTGAGGATATGGTAGCGATTGAAATGAAAAGAGTGAAAACCTATTACAATAAACCCATATATTTAGGATTTTGTGTATTAGAGCTTTCCAAATGGAAAATGTATGATTTCCATTATGGGTACATGCAACCCAAATTCAAGACAAACCTATCATTAAACTATATGGACACAGACTCTTTCATTTACACAGTACAAACTGAAGATTTCTATGCTGACATAAAAACTGACGTCGACCATAAGTTTGATACTTCAGATTACCCAAAAGACAATGTATATGGATTTCCTCTGGTAAACAAAAAGGTGTTGGGTATGATGAAGGATGAGAATTGTGGAAAGGTAATGAAGGAATTTGTAGGATTGCGATCAAAAATGTACTCTTTTAGTGTGCAATATCAAAGTGATATTAAAAAATCGAAAGGAGTAAAGAACTGCATTCTTAATAATTATAGTATAGCTTCATATAGAAATTGCTTATTCAATAAGTCGACTGTGTATGATGATATGCTAACATTTAAATCAAAAATTCATCAAATTTACTCAAATCAAATAAATAAAGTAGTATTAAATTATGCAGATGATAAAAGAAAAATAAGAAGTGATGATAAAAGTACGTATGCATGGTATCATTTTCGAATCGAAGAAACCAATCCCGATTATGAACTTGATATGCTATTGTGGGAAATTTCAAGATTAGAAAAGGAAGAAGCAATGGAATAACTGCAACTAATTTTTTAGGTAATAATTTCTATGTGTAAGTAGTTAAATCTAGTAATAAAAGAAACCATGTTTTATTTTTAAGTTAAATATTGTTTTATTGTTAAGAGAGAGTGAGAAAAAACCAGAATTTTACAAATATATTATATATTAAAAAACATTAAAGATTTTGTTTTATTCTGATTATTTAGTTTTAATGAAATAATGCACAATATGAATTAATTAAATGGCTAATTGCCATTTTTCTTAAATAATATACCGAACACCGGCAGGTGTATGGTCCCTCCACACAATCCGAATGGCTCCAAGGACAGGATTTGAAATGGCCATCGTCCTTGTCTTCATCATCCATTATACCCATTTCTTCGTTTTGATCCAACATGTCTAGGAAATTTTTCATCATATCCCGGTGTTCATGTAGTTGACATCCTTCAAAGTTGATTAGGAATTGCACAATCTTGCCTCTTATTTGACTCATGTTTTTTTATTTTAAATTTAATCTTTTTATTAGCAAAATTTACTTGCGTTCCGTTTTACTGTTACTTTGCAACTATAATTGTTCATTTCAACGAACCAGTACGAAGGTGCATGTTATGAAATTTAAAAAACGAAGCCTGATCGTTTTTAATTCGAAAAATAATTTAAAATTTTGTGTGAACGACTCAAAAATATGTATACATATTTGTATCATCTCTCTATCTTTTTTCAACTACTTAGTTTTAAATACTTATATAGATTTCATTTCTCCTCATTTTGTCTTTTGTCAAAATAAAACAAAAAAATCATTGTATAACGATTTTCTGTTAGGCTTCTTACAGTCTAGAAAGCTAAAATCGAGATTAGTTTGCAATAAAAGTTCAAAGCTATAAGTTGTGAAAAATTTCTACCGCAATGGATCTGGTGAAAAAATTTAATTCGTGCAATACAAAAACCTTAATACATATAAAGGATCTAGATGATTCAATCAAATACAACATCCTACGTGCAAAGCGGGTAACAGTATGGAGAAACTGTTCAACTTGAGCTGGAAAACCATATAATGTTTCTCCCGAACTGATATAATGCATTAACCAATGTAGAATTAGAAGATCTTTCGAATGATAAATATCGACTACAAAGAAAAGGAGAGCGAAACCTGATCTTAGATAGCGAGATGCACGAGTTTTTGATATCAAACTCCCATTACCCTGTTTGGCAGTAAAAATAAAAAAAAATGTTATGTATATTTTGTAACTAATACAATAAAACAACGAAAGAATTTTTTAAAATATACAAATATATGCTTGTGTTTTATTTCAACTCTTAAGTTGCTTCATAAAGAAATTTTAAACATAAATGACCACAATTAAATGTATTAAAGTTTTGATATTGATTGTAGTTGTATTCAATATTTCTACCTAGATATTTGATTAATTCTAAAGGAGGTTGTAAATTTCCAAAGCTGTCGAAATATTGTTTTTCATCCTTGTTTCTATAGTATGCTACCCAATGAGTACCTGGTCCTGCTGATAAATCTAAATTAATTATTCCACATTCTACTGTCCTTGGCCGTTTTGGTAGAGAATCCAACATATAAACTCCTCTAAAGTGTGGAATATTTCTTGAAAATTTTCTTAGATCAAATTCTAATAATGGTCTGTTGGGTAGCATTTCTAATAGTTTTTTGAATGATCTTTACAAACAAGTCCATAACCCTTTTTATATGGTTAAAGGTACAGTCCTTCTCCCATAGCAATAGACTCCATTGCCTTATTGTGTCTGGTGGCTTCCTCAAGTTGTTTTTTTGCGTCCTTTGTTGCATTTACAGCCTTAGCTATAGCGGCACCTCCAGTTGTTAGACTACCAAGTGCACCTAGAGCAGTTAGAATTGGAATTAGCGGTAAAAATCCACCAATTTTTGGAACATTGATTATGCGTGGTATTACAACGCGTGCCTTTTTCCCCTTAAGTGATCTGTTGATAACTTTACGAGCGATTTTAATGGCCGAGTTAATGTCTTGTGGTTTTTCTTCCCGTAATGTTTTTGTTGCTGCTCTAACTGAACTATTGAACAGCTTTTTATCATTTAAATGAGTTCGTAACGATAGTCTTTGCCTATTTCTGCTCTTCTTCTCCATACCCATACCAAATTTAGTTTTTGCTTTCATTGCATTGGTCACCATATATGCAAATGTTTTTTCTGCAAGACTGCTATTGTTTGAATGAACTCTTTCCCAAGCTTTATTTTCAAGAATTTTATCAGCTTGGTGTCTACTGTTTAATTCTTTGTTTTTGGAGTAAGCTATATCGTGATTTTTGCAAGCAGCATCCAATAAATTAATTCCTTTATCTCCTCTATCTAAACGCTTTTGTAATCGTGTGCCAGGTCCACAGTACTGATATCCAGGAAGATGTAATTCAAAAGGTAGAGAATTTATTGTTTTATTTAGTAAACCTTCTCCAACGATAGTTTTCTTATGACTGAATGTTTTTTTATAAAACGTAACCATATTATTTTATTCTAGAATAAAAGATATTGTTTTGTGAATTTTACAAGTAGTTATTGAAATGCGCTTAGTAAAACAACACAAAAATATTTTAGTTCGTAATGTGGATGTACAAAAATAAGACATAGTTCCTTGCTACCAAATTCTATTCGAGCATTAATAGTTGGTCCCTCCAATTGTGGAAAAACTAATGTAATGATCAGTTTGCTAGAAAGTCCTAATGGTCTCAAGTTTGAAAATATCTATTTGTACTCAAAATCTCTGTATCAACCTAAATATGAATACCTAATGAATTTAATTTCGCCAATTAAAGGAATGGGATACTACACATTCGCAGACAATGAGTCCGTTGTTCCTCCTAGCCAAGCTAAAAGCAATTCAATTATGATTTTCGATGATGTCGCATGTGAAAACCAAAACAATATACGTGCATTTTTTTGTATGGGGCGTCATAAGAATGTGGATTCATTTTACTTGTGTCAAACCTACACAAGAATTCCAAAACATTTAATAAGAGATAATGCCAATTTAATTATAATGTTTAAACAAGATGCGAAAAATATGAGACATGTATACGATGATCATGTTGCCAGCGATATGAAATTTGAAAAGTTTCAGTATATATGTCAAGAATGTTGGAAGGATAAATATGGATTTTTGATGATAAGTAAAGATAATGAACTAAACAATGGTCGCTATAGAAAATCATTTGATTACTTCATCGTAATATAAATTACTGTTCATCAAGGGTATCGCTTAGTACATAATCTGGCTTTAAACATGTGATTGTTATAACTGGTCATCTAAGCAAAAACTTGATCTGATACATAATAATCTGATCAGATACCTAACAAGCTGATCTGATAACCTAATCTGATAAACTGATCTGATACCTGATCTGATAACCTGATAAACTCATCTAATACCTGATCTGATAACCTGATCTGACACCTGATAAACTGATCTGATACCTGATCTGATAACCTGATCTGACACCTGATAAGCTGATCTGACACCTGATAAGCTGATCTGATACCTGATAAACTGATCTGATACCTGATCTGATAACCTGATCTGATACTTGATAAGCTGATCTGATAGCTGAAAAGCTAAAATGAATGAAAAATTCTAAAAGACTTGGTGACAACAAAAAATATATTAAAGAAAAAGCTTCGTAGTATAAAAACTGGTGAAATAGATACACATCAGCAATTAAGTGATACATTCAAGCCCATAACAGAACCTTTAAAAGAATTTATAAATAGCTCTAAAAATATTGATATACCGAATAAAAAAGAAAAGAATGATAAGAAAACTGAATATGAGGACAGTGCCAGTTTTCATCCGCAGAACTCAACAATGAAGTTGGAAGCAAGTACCCCTAAGAAACTAATTGAAGAATCAATGTTTAAACAGCCTAATAGTAAAAGTAACAGCGATTTTGATGAAGATGACTTTTATTCACAACATTCTAATCATGACGAGAGTTATCCTGACTTATCACTATTGCAATCGAGAAATGAACTAGATACTAACTATGGTCCACATAGAGATTATAATAACGAAAGGAAATTTGGTAGTAGCAACATCGAGTTAAATCAAGATAAAATACAAGTTGGTGGTCAAATATGGGCTCTCACCCCAGGACTGTTTTCTTTGATGTTTCATAAAACACCAAAAAGCTATGATAAATTCGAGCTTGAAATCTATAAAAAAATATTACTTACTACCAATGCACACAGAAGAGATTATAAGTCCGATGGTCAAATCAAGGGGACTAGAGGGTACAAGTACAAACATATTATTGGAAAACTTTTTAAAGAGAAAAATCATAAGAGCTCATCGGAATTAACAAAGGCTACTTATTTAGGTAAGGGATTGATGCAGGTAAATCCTCATAAATCAAACTATATATACTGGGATGATCCAAACGAGTTGGTAGATCGACTTAGACTACTGCTTGTATCACAGTCTGCAGGTCATACTAATCACAACAACGAGATTGTTTCAATTATTGAAGAACTACGTGAAGCTAATACAATAGTATAAACTATATAAACGGATACACATTTTAAATATAAATTATGTCTGTTGATAAATTCGGACATTATCTAAACGACACTAGCAGTATAATTTCATTGAAAAATGCACCTAAATTGTTGGGGTTATTTTTGGATGCGAACAACAACATTGATGTCCAAAACAAAAGAATCAAAAATGTTGCAAAAGCTTTGGAGGAAAACGATGCTATCAATAAATTGTTTTTGCAAACTCAAATGGAAGAAGTAGAACACAAAATGTTAAGAGAATTTAAAGAAGATAACAACAAAATGCACAATACTCTAAAAAATCAAATCGAAATGCAACAACATGAAATAATATTACAGTTGGAAGAGAATAAAAAAATGCAACAAAGCATTTCCAAGATCAGAGCATCCTTCGAAGAAGAAATTGAAAGATTAAATGAGAAAATTTATAGATTTGAAAATTACATGCTTGTGTCAATTGCTGAAAGCGCATCAGATAGATCGCAACACACCCAAAAGACTTCTTAAAACTTAGACATGGATACAAAAAGAAATTTAGTGAACGAGCTCCATAAGCAAGCTCGAAAAATGTTTGGACGTCGTAGAGTTGTTATGAAAGGAATAGACGATCTTTGGCAAGCGGATTTAGTTGAAATGGGGAACTATTCTACATACAATAAAAATTATAGATTTTTGCTAACTGTAATTGATACATTCTCCAAATATGCTTGGGCAGTACCTCTGAGAAGAAAAACAGCTGTTGACACAACGCAGGCAATGGAGACTATTTTTCAGTTGGGGCGTGTGCCAAATAACTTACAAACAGATGATGGTAAAGAATTCTTCAACAAACACTTTAATCAATTGATGGATAAATACAACATCAATCACTACTCAACGTATAGCATCATGAAAGCATCAATAGTAGAACGATTCAATAGAACATTAAAAGGAATGATGTGGAAAGAGTTTAGTTTTAATGGTTCCTACAACTGGCTTGACATATACAGAGATTTACTTAATGCATACAATAGAAAAGTTCATCGCACCATTAAAATGCCACCGATTAAAGTCAACTCAAAAAATGAAAAACAACTTCTAAATACAGTATACAGTCATTTAAAGATGTACAAAATGTCAAAATTTAATGCAGGAGACCATGTACGTATTAGCAAATATAAACATATTTTTGAGAAAGGCTATACTCCGAATTGGACAACAGAAATTTTCACAATCCAAAGAGTTCAGAATACATATCCTACAACATACATATTAGAAGATTATCTTGGAAATCCTATTAAAGGTGGCTTCTATACGGAAGAACTGTCAAGAACTAGATTTCCAAATACATATCTAGTTGAAAAGGTGATTCGACTGAAAGGGGGCAAAGCATTAGTTAAATGGTTGGGATTTTCTAATCAACACATTTCCTGGATAAGCAAAGATGAAATACTATAGATGGAAAACGAAATAAATCGTCATCCGCAATGATAACAACGACAATAACATCAATATTTTTAATAACTAATGTTAATTTTAAAATAAGATTATGAAATATATATGCAAATTATTCTTATAAACCATGGTGTGTATTAAACTTTATTTATTTGTGAACAGGCTGTTATAATGTCAATAACACTTACTCTGAGCTCTAACTCATCAGCGCTATATGCTAATTATTTTCCTCCCATTGACTTAAACGACTCATATGAGTGTGCGCTAACTGATTTTCATTCATACAACAGTATTCCAAATGTAGACTCCTATAACAATATGTTTCATATAGGGGAATATGTAATTGAAATACCAATTGGATCTTATGAATTGAAAGATATAGTTGACTACATAGAAGAGCAATACAAACGACTCAGTCCTGGAGAGCATATTTTTATAGAAGCTAACAACAATACGATGCAAGTTAAAATAAATAGTTCTAAAGACCCGATATATTTTAATAAAGAAAATACAATTGGGAATCTTTTAGGATTCACCGACCGATGATCATTACTCAGATCTTCCAGTTAATATTTTTAAAGTAAATCTCTTGCGAATTGAAAGTGGTATCGCTACTAACACATATATGAACAATTCAAAATCACACACACTTCATGAGTTTCCGATTAATGTACCTGCAGGCTATAAAATAGATGAGATTCCAAGGAATCTCATCTATTTACCTGTAAACACCAAAGAGATAAGTTCTCTATCACTGCGCGTAGTTGATCAGAACGGTGATTTAATTAATTTCAGAGGAGCGGAAATTACAATACGAATACATTTAAGACCAACTAAGTAATGATAATATACAATACAAGTATATCACAAAATACGGCAGTCAAGTCTCATCCACAGATATTACAACCTAAAACACAATTGAAAAGATCTGCTCGTCAAAGGTCACTTACAACAACAAACAAAAGTTTTCTCAAGTCTTTGAATTTCAAACTGAAAACAAAATGAGCTCAATAATAAACGTATTGGATAAGCCATTGTCTGACGAAAATATAATAAAAAAGGACTATCATACCTACATACCATATCTACAATCGTACAATAATAATGATGAGATTCGAATCTCAATACAAAATCAAGATTTGTACGTGTTACCTAGTGAGAGCTATATATGTATATGTGGAAGGTTTCGTTGTAGATGAAAAAACTGGAAAATTTTCTGAAAATTTTAAATTGAAAAACAACCTTGTTGCACATCTATTTGATGAAATCCGCTATGAGCTTAATGGTATTGAAATCGATCATACAAGGTATTTAGGAACAACAACCACAATAAAAAATTTGGTATCTCTATCACCAACTCAAAGCGTTGTAATGCAAAATGGTGGATGGCATAAAACTGATGATTTGAATCTTAAGAATGGGTAATTTAATTTTTATGTACCACTAAAAATGCTTTTGGGATTTGCTGAAGACTACAACAAAGTTATACTTAATGGAAAGCATGAATTGATACTCTTGCGCAATAAAAATGATGAAGCTCTTGTACACTCGAGCGTTTCTACTGAAAAGTCGAAACTTACAATTTCACTCATCTCCTGGAGAATTCCACACGTACAATTATCTGATCAGAGCAAGTTGAATATGATTAAAATTATTAACAATGGTGCTTCTATACCGATGGCATTTCGTAGCTGGGATTGTCATATGAATCCACAATTGAATACAGGAACAAGTCATATTTGGAATGTTAAATTAGCTGCAAGTAAAGAGCGACCACGTTTTGTATTGGTCGCATTTCAACGAGATAACAAATTTGTTCACTGTGACCTCACTAATTTAAAAGTACATTTAAATTCAACCTCTTACCCATATGATGATCTTAACATAAAATTTAAAAATGAACGGTATGCAATTCTATATGATATGTATGTAAGATTTCAACAAAGCTACTATATGAATGAGCCTCAACCATTATTAACTGCCCAGGAGTTTAAAGACGACGCTCCAATTATTGTAGTAGATGTAAGCTATCAGAACGAATCAGTCAATACCGGACCGATTGATATAAAAATTGAATTTGAAACAGCAACAAATATTCCAGCAACGACATCAGCTTACTGCGTTCTTATTCATGACCGCGTAATAGAATACATACCAATAAAAGGTCAAGTCCGGAAGGTCTTATAAATTAAATAACATGGATGGTGATATTGTTTTTGTAGACTTGCAAGGTTTCAAAAATAATTCAAATGACTTCATCGTAAAAGAACTAGCTGTAGTTTTCAGCAACAACGAATGCCTCAATTTCATCATAAAACCTCCTTTTGATTTCGCATTTTTATCGGTCAAAAAACAGAGAGAAGCAGTTTGGTTAACAAAAAACTATCATCATATTAACTAGAATGATGGATCAGTCTCATTTCAAAGCGTTTGCAAGTTTTTAAAATCTAATATAAGAAATTCACAAATATATGTTAAGGGGGGAGAGAAGAAAATATGGCTAGAAAAAATGATTCATCAAACAGTTTATAGCATTGAAGACATTGGCTGCATTAATTTTAAACAAATGGAAACTAAGCATTCAACATATCTGTATTGTAGCTATCACGACTATGATGTTTGTGCCTTAAGGAATGCAATTTTACTTAAAAATGAAAATGTTAACAAACTTTTAAATAAGTGCTTATAAAAATTAAAATAAATGTCTTTTATTTCAAATAAAAACCTACATACATATTTATTTCAGAGAACACACAAACAAACACAATGGTTCATTCATTCAAATGGTCAAGAGAATATTTGGGCACAACGAATAAACGCTTATTATTTGTTTGTATGTATATGCGTACATAAATATCTACAAATTTATTTCGTTTCATATTGACCCACTTGCGCTAAATCCAGGGAAGCAAAAAAGCGGACTGTCATACAGACTCACCAATCGTTACACACACAGCCTGTCTGACAGGCAGACATTCCAATCGCCACTCAGAATACAAAAACACACACACACTTAAACATAGCATAAATATTCATATTCTACAAAATACAGAAATCGCACCACCATCCAGATCCCCAAATAAAATCCATCGATGATCGTCATGTATAAAATAAACAAAATATCAGATTCAATATTTATGCAATAGTAATTTTTTTTTCACAACGCCTTCAAGATCAGAATAATCAAATTATTCCCCCACACTCAAGCATTGCACACAAAAAAGAAATAACTGAATTGCTGGACAAAATATCTTAAGTAAACACACACCAAAATTAAAAATATCTTAAGTAAACACACACCAAAATTAAAAACAAGCTAAAAAATAAAAGAAGAAATCTCACTCCAGCAAGAAGAAACGAACCACAAACATTAGGGCCATCCATTTATACAACACTTTTGAGATATTGTACTTCCTAAAAAATGTTGTGTCAGATACTAAAAATTTCTTATTTTCTATTAGGCCATAGCACCCATGTAGAGACTGAATTCCTACGCTCACATATGGACAGACAGAAATTCCCACGCTCACATACCGACGGACATGTATTCCCAAGGTCACATATGGACAGACACAAACTCCCAAGCTCTCATATGGACAGACAAAAATTCCCACGGTCTCATGCTCACTTATACAAACTCATTTTGGTTACTACAGCACCCCTCCACCAAACTACCCTCACATATGGACGGACAGAAATTCCCACGGTCTCATACGGACAGACAAAAACTCCCAAGGTCTCATATGGACAGACAAAAATTCCAACGCCTACCCCAACATTATAAAAAAAAAATTAAACAACAACAATGTGAACATCCCTATTTAACCGTGGGAAAATACACACACACACATTAAAGTATCAAATTACAAAAAAAACCCATTAACACAAATTTGGCAATTAAAATTTCAAAATTTTGAAATTTAATTGCCAAATTTGACAATTTTAATTGTTCTCGCACATACAGTTCCTAACTACTTTTGTGCCCGTGGTTTTTAATGTTTTAATGCATAAATTTTCTATTGAACTGAATAATTTTTTATACAAATCGTTAAACGTGATAATGAACGTTTTACTTTTTTTATCCTCTAAATTTTTCAAAATTTCATCGACCTCTGTTCTTATTTTTAACAATCGCATTAATTTTTCTTCTTTATATGCTGTAGAGTAAACTCTGTCCTTACTTTTCTTTAAATTCTTTTCTAATTCTATAAAATATTCCTCTATTTTATCCATAAAATCAAAAATATAGAATATGTTATGACATAAAAAAATTCATAAAATTATAACTTTGTGGCAACACTCAATTCATTTCCTCTATAGGAAATATTGTGGCTAAAATCAATTTTGTTTTATTAATACAGGTTTGTTGTGCTGTCAGTCATTCACAGTTGACATTAATTTGCTTCTTCGCGTTTTGTTCTTTTTAGTTATTATTTTTATTTTATTTAAAGAATGTGTTTTATTTGAACGTATTAATTTGTTGTTTGTTTTGTATTTGTTTTTTATTATTTGTTTATAGTATAATTATTTTAATTAAATTATTTGATAATTGTTATAATTATTTGCAATAAAAAAATGTGTGTTTATTCTTTTTTTTATAATAATTTTAAATAAAGGTATTCATATTATGTGAAAAAAATTTTGTGTAGCTCAGATACTATCTCCCATGCTGGCGGAGGATCTGCATTTACTGACGCTCTCAAAGCTGCTAACTTACGGTGTGTTTTTACAATTTTTCCACCTTTCTTGTGTTTGGATTTTTCGTTAGGTGGAATGGACGTTAGTTTCTTATCTGTCCTTTGCTGCTGTCTCCTCTTGTAGTCCTCAATTGTGAGGGGTCTGGGGCCGGACACTACTGCTGCGGTTGTGTATTTTGGTGCTTCTTCTGATGCACCAACCGGTTGATATTCCTCAAATGGGATATTTTTCTATTCGGTGGGCAGGATCGCCATGTATTGTGCGCAAAAAGGATGACGCAAACTTTATATTTATACAGTGCCAGTTTTCATCCGCAGAACTCAACAATGAAGTTGGAAGCAAGTACCCCTAAGAAACTAATTGAAGAATCAATGTTTAAACAGCCTAATAGTAAAAGTAACAGCGATTTTGATGAAGATGACTTTTATTCACAACATTCTAATCATGACGAGAGTTATCCTGACTTATCACTATTGCAATCGAAAAATGAACTAGATACTAACTATGGTCCACATAGAGATTATAATAACGAATGGAAATTTGGTAGTAGCAACATCGAGTTAAATCAAGATAAAATACAAGTTGGTGGTCAAATGTGGGCTCTCACCCCAGGACTGTTTTCTTTGATGTTTCATAAAACACCAAAAAGCTATGATAAATTCGAGCTTGAAATCTATAAAAAAATATTACTTACTACCAATGCACACAGAAGAGATTATAAGTCCGATGGTCAAATCAAGGGGACTAGAGGGTACAAGTACAAACATATTATTGGAAAACTTTTTAAAGAGAAAAATCATAAGAGCTCATCGGAATTAACAAAGGCTACTTATTTAGGTAAGGGATTGATGCAGGTAAATCCTCATAAATCAAACTATATATACTGGGATGATCCAAACGAGTTGGTAGATCGACTTAGACTACTGCTTGTATCACAGTCTGCAGGTCATACTAATCACAACAACGAGATTGTTTCAATTATTGAAGAACTACGTGAAGCTAATATAATAGTATAAACTATATAAACGGATACACATTTTAAATATAAATTATGTCTGTTGATAAATTCGGACATTATCTAAACGACACTAGCAGTATAATTTCATTGAAAAATGCACCTAAATTGTTGGGGTTCTTTTTGGATGCGAACAACAACATTGATGTCCAAAACAAAAGAATCAAAAATGTTGCAAAAGCTTTGGAGGAAAACGATGCTATCAATAAATTGTTTTTGCAAACTCAAATGGAAGAAGTAGAACACAAAATGTTAAAAGAATTTAAAGAAGATAACAACAAAATGCACAATACTCTAAAAAATCAAATCGAAATGCAACAACATGAAATAATATTACAGTTGGAAGAGAATAAAAAAATGCAACAAAGCATTTCCAAGATCAGAGCATCCTTCGAAGAAGAAATTGAAAGATTAAATGAGAAAATTTATAGATTTGAAAATTACATGCTTGTGTCAATTGCTGAAAGCGCATCAGATAGATCGCAACACACCCAAAAGACTTCTTAAAACTTAGACATGGATACAAAAAGAAATTTAGTGAACGAGCTCCATAAGCAAGCTCGAAAAATGTTTGGACGTCGTAGAGTTGTTATGAAAGGAATAGACGATCTTTGGCAAGCGGATTTAGTTGAAATGGGGAACTATTCTACATACAATAAAAATTATAGATTTTTGCTAACTGTAATTGATACATTCTCCAAATATGCTTGGGCAGTACCTCTGAGAAGAAAAACAGCTGTTGACACAACGCAGGCAATGGAGACTATTTTTCAGTTGGGGCGTGTGCCAAATAACTTACAAACAGATGATGGTAAAGAATTCTTCAACAAACACTTTAATCAATTGATGGATAAATACAACATCAATCACTACTTAACGTATAGCATCATGAAAGCATCAATAGTAGAACGATTCAATAGAACATTAAAAGGAATGATGTGGAAAGAGTTTAGTTTTAATGGTTCCTACAACTGGCTTGACATATACAGAGATTTACTTAATGCATACAATAGAAAAGTTCATCGCACCATTAAAATGCCACCGATTAAAGTCAACTCAAAAAATGAAAAACAACTTCTAAATACAGTATACAGTCATTTAAAGATGTACAAAATGTCAAAATTTAATGCAGGAGACCATGTACGTATTAGCAAATATAAACATATTTTTGAGAAAGGCTATACTCCGAATTGGACAACAGAAATTTTCACAATCCAAAGAGTTCAGAATACATATCCTACAACATACATATTAGAAGATTATCTTGGAAATCCTATTAAAGGTGGCTTCTATACGGAAGAACTGTCAAGAACTAGATTTCCAAATACATATCTAGTTGAAAAGGTGATTCGACTGAAAGGGGGCAAAGCATTAGTTAAATGGTTGGGATTTTCTAATCAACACATTTCCTGGATAAGCAAAGATGAAATACTATAGATGGAAAACGAAATAAATCCTCATCCGCAATGATAACAACGACAATAACATCAATATTTTTAATAACTAATGTTAATTTTAAAATAAGATTATGAAATATATATGCAAATTATTCTTATAAACCATGGTGTGTATTAAACGTTATTTATTTGTGAACAGGCTGTTATAATGTCAATAACACTTACTCTGAGCTCTAACTCATCAGCGCTATATGCTAATTATTTTCCTCCCATTGACTTAAACGACTCATATGAGTGTGCGCTAACTGATTTTCATTCATACAACAGTATTCCAAATGTAGACTCCTATAACAATATGTTTCATATAGGGGAATATGTAATTGAAATACCAATTGGATCTTATGAATTGAAAGATATAGTTGACTACATAGAAGAGCAATATAAACGACTCAGTCCTGGAGAGCATATTTTTATAGAAGCTAACAACAATACGATGCAAGTTAAAATAAATAGTTCTAAAGACCCGATATATTTTAATAAAGAAAATACAATTGGGAATCTTTTAGGATTCACCGACCGATGATCATTACTCAGATCTTCCAGTTAATATTTTTAAAGTAAATCTCTTGCGAATTGAAAGTGGTATCGCTACTAACACATATATGAACAATTCAAAATCACACACACTTCATGAGTTTCCGATTAATGTACCTGCAGGCTATAAAATAGATGAGATTCCAAGGAATCTCATCTATTTACCTGTAAACACCAAAGAGATAAGTTCTCTATCACTGCGCGTAGTTGATCAGAACGGTGATTTAATTAATTTCAGAGGAGAGGAAATTACAATACGAATACATTTAAGACCAACTAAGTAATGATAATATACAATACAAGTATATCACAAAATACGGCAGTCAAGTCTCATCCACAGATATTACAACCTAAAACACAATTGAAAAGATCTGCTCGTCAAAGGTCACTTACAACAACAAACAAAAGTTTTCTCAAGTCTTTGAATTTCAAACTGAAAACAAAATGAGCTCAATAATAAACGTATTGGATAAGCCATTGTCTGACGAAAATATAATAAAAAAGGACTATCATACCTACATACCATATCTACAATCGTACAATAATAATGATGAGATTCGAATCTCAATACAAAATCAAGATTTGTACGTGTTACCTAGTGAGAGCTATATATGTATATGTGGAAGGTTTCGTTGTAGATGAAAAAACTGGAAAATTTTCTGAAAATTTTAAATTGAAAAACAACCTTGTTGCACATCTATTTGATGAAATCCGCTATGAGCTTAATGGTATTGAAATCGATCATACAAGGTATTTAGGAACAACAACCACAATAAAAAATTTGGTATCTCTATCACCAACTCAAAGCGTTGTAATGCAAAATGGTGGATGGCATAAAACTGATGATTTGAATCTTAAGAATGGGTATTTTAATTTTTATGTACCACTAAAAATGCTTTTGGGATTTGCTGAAGACTACAACAAAGTTATACTTAATGGAAAGCATGAATTGATACTCTTGCGCAATAAAAATGATGAAGCTCTTGTACACTCGAGCGTTTCTACTGAAAAGTCGAAACTTACAATTTCACTCATCTCCTGGAGAATTCCACACGTACAATTATCTGATCAGAGCAAGTTGAATATGATTAAAATTATTAACAATGGTGCTTCTATACCGATGGCATTTCGTAGCTGGGATTGTCATATGAATCCACAATTGAATACAGGAACAAGTCATATTTGGAATGTTAAATTAGCTGCAAGTAAAGAGCGACCACGTTTTGTATTGGTCGCATTTCAACGAGATAACAAATTTGTTCACTGTGACCTCACTAATTTAAAAGTACATTTAAATTCAACCTCTTACCCATATGATGATCTTAACATAAAATTTAAAAATGAACGGTATGCAATTCTATATGATATGTATGTAAGATTTCAACAAAGCTACTATATGAATGAGCCTCAACCATTATTAACTGCCCAGGAGTTTAAAGACGACGCTCCAATTATTGTAGTAGATGTAAGCTATCAGAACGAATCAGTCAATACCGGACCGATTGATATAAAAATTGAATTTGAAACAGCAACAAATATTCCAGCAACGACATCAGCTTACTGCGTTCTTATTCATGACCGCGTAATAGAATACATACCAATAAAAGGTCAAGTCCGGAAGGTCTTATAAATTAAATAACATGGATGGTGATATTGTTTTTGTAGACTTGCAAGGTTTCAAAAATAATTCAAATGACTTCATCGTAAAAGAACTAGCTGTAGTTTTCAGCAACAACGAATGCCTCAATTTCATCATAAAACCTCCTTTTGATTTCGCATTTTTATCGGTCAAAAAACAGAGAGAAGCAGTTTGGTTAACAAAAAACTATCATCATGTTAACTGGAATGATGGATCAGTCTCATTTCAAAGCGTTTGCAAGTTTTTAAAATCTAATATAAGAAATTCACAAATATATGTTAAGGGGGGAGAGAAGAAAATATGGCTAGAAAAAATGATTCATCAAACAGTTTATAGCATTGAAGACATTGGCTGCATTAATTTTAAACAAATGGAAACTAAGCATTCAACATATCTGTATTGTAGCTATCACGACTATGATGTTTGTGCCTTAAGGAATGCAATTTTACTTAAAAATGAAAATGTTAACAAACTTTTAAATAAGTGCTTATAAAAATTAAAATAAATGTCTTTTATTTCAAATAAAAACCTACATACATATTTATTTCAGAGAACACACAAACAAACACAATGGTTCATTCATTCAAATGGTCAAGGGAATATTTGGGCACAACGAATAAACGCTTATTATTTGTTTGTATGTATATGCGTACATAAATATCTACAAATTTATTTCGTTTCATATTGACCCACTTGCGCTAAATCCAGGGAAGCAAAAAAGCGGACTGTCATACAGACTCACCAATCGTTACACACACAGCCTGTCTGACAGGCAGACATTCCAATCGCCACTCAGAATACAAAAACACACACACACTTAAACATAGCATAAATATTCATATTCTACAAAATACAGAAATCGCACCACCATCCAGATCCCCAAATAAAATCCATCGTTGATCGTCATGTATAAAATAAACAAAATATCAGATTCAATATTTATGCAATAGTAATTTTTTTTTCACAACGCCTTCAAGATCAGAATAATCAAATTATTCCCCCACACTCAAGCATTGCACACAAAAAAGAAATAACTGAATTGCTGGACAAAATATCTTAAGTAAACACACACCAAAATTAAAAATATCTTAAGTAAACACACACCAAAATTAAAAACAAGCTAAAAAATAAAAGAAGAAATCTCACTCCAGCAAGAAGAAACGAACCACAAACATTAGGGCCATCCATTTATACAACACTTTTGAGATATTGTACTTCCTAAAAAATGTTGTGTCAGATACTAAAAATTTCTTATTTTCTATTAGGCCATAGCACCCATGTAGAGACTGAATTCCTACGCTCACATATGGACAGACAGAAATTCCCACGCTCACATACCGACGGACATGTATTCCCAAGGTCACATATGGACAGACACAAACTCCCAAGCTCTCATATGGACAGACAAAAATTCCCACGGTCTCATGCTCACTTATACAAACTCATTTTGGTTACTACAGCACCCCTCCACCAAACTACCCTCACATATGGACGGACAGAAATTCCCACGGTCTCATACGGACAGACAAAAACTCCCAAGGTCTCATATGGACAGACAAAAATTCCAACGCCTACCCCAACATTATAAAAAAAAAATTAAACAACAACAATGTGAACATCCCTATTTAACCGTGGGAAAATACACACACACACATTAAAGTATCAAATTACAAAAAAAAACCCATTAACACAAATTTGGCAATTAAAATTTCAAAATTTTAAAATTTAATTGCCAAATTTGACAATTTTAATTGTTCTCGCACATACAGTTCCTAACTACTTTTGTGCCCGTGGTTTTTAATGTTTTAATGCATAAATTTTCTATTGAACTGAATAATTTTTTATACAAATCGTTAAACGTTTTACTTTTTTTATCCTCTAAATTTTTCAAAATTTCATCGACCTCTGTTCTTATTTTTAACAATCGCATTAATTTTTCTTCTTTATATGCTGTAGAGTAAACTCTGTCCTTACTTTTCTTTAAATTCTTTTCTAATTCTATAAAATATTCCTCTATTTTATCCATAAAATCAAAAATATAGAATATGTTATGACATAAAAAAATTCATAAAATTATAACTTTGTGGCAACACTCAATTCATTTCCTCTATAGGAAATATTGTGGCTAAAATCAATTTTGTTTTATTAATACAGGTTTGTTGTGCTGTCAGTCATTCACAGCTGACATTAATTTGCTTCTTCGCGTTTTGTTCTTTTTAGTTATTATTTTTATTTTATTTAAAGAATGTGTTTTATTTGAACGTATTAATTTGTTGTTTGTTTTGTATTTGTTTTTTATTATTTGTTTATAGTATAATTATTTTAATTAAATTATTTGATAATTGTTATAATTATTTGCAATAAAAAAATGTGTGTTTATTCTTTTTTTTATAATAATTTTAAATAAAGGTATTCATATTATGTGAAAAAAATTTTGTGTAGCTCAGATACTATCTCCCATGCTGGCGGAGGATCTGCATTTACTGACGCTCTCAAAGCTGCTAACTTACGGTGTGTTTTTACAATTTTTCCACCTTTCTTGTGTTTGGATTTTTCGTTAGGTGGAATGGACGTTAGTTTCTTATCTGTCCTTTGCTGCTGTCTCCTCTTGTAGTCCTCAATTGTGAGGGGTCTGGGGCCGGACACTACTGCTGCGGTTGTGTATTTTGGTGCTTCTTCTGATGCACCAACCGGTTGATATTCCTCAAATGGGATATTTTTCTATTCGGTGGGCAGGATCGCCATGTATTGTGCGCAAAAAGGATGACGCAAACTTTATATTTATATTTATACAGTGCCAGTTTTCATCCGCAGAACTCAACAATGAAGTTGGAAGCAAGTACCCCTAAGAAACTAATTGAAGAATCAATGTTTAAACAGCCTAATAGTAAAAGTAACAGCGATTTTGATGAAGATGACTTTTATTCTCAACATTCTAATCATGACGAGAGTTATCCTGACTTATCACTATTGCAATCGAGAAATGAACTAGATACTAACTATGGTCCACATAGAGATTATAATAACGAATGGAAATTTGGTAGTAGCAACATCGAGTTAAATCAAGATAAAATACAAGTTGGTGGTCAAATGTGGGCTCTCACCCCAGGACTGTTTTCTTTGATGTTTCATAAAACACCAAAAAGCTATGATAAATTCGAGCTTGAAATCTATAAAAAAATATTACTTACTACCAATGCACACAGAAGAGATTATAAGTCCGATGGTCAAATCAAGGGGACTAGAGGGTACAAGTACAAACATATTATTGGAAAACTTTTTAAAGAGAAAAATCATAAGAGCTCATCGGAATTAACAAAGGCTACTTATTTAGGTAAGGGATTGATGCAGGTAAATCCTCATAAATCAAACTATATATACTGGGATGATCCAAACGAGTTGGTAGATCGACTTAGACTACTGCTTGTATCACAGTCTGCAGGTCATACTAATCACAACAACGAGATTGTTTCAATTATTGAAGAACTACGTGAAGCTAATATAATAGTATAAACTATATAAACGGATACACATTTTAAATATAAATTATGTCTGTTGATAAATTCGGACATTATCTAAACGACACTAGCAGTATAATTTCATTGAAAAATGCACCTAAATTGTTGGGGTTATTTTTGGATGCGAACAACAACATTGATGTCCAAAACAAAAGAATCAAAAATGTTGCAAAAGCTTTGGAGGAAAACGATGCTATCAATAAATTGTTTTTGCAAACTCAAATGGAAGAAGTAGAACACAAAATGTTAAAAGAATTTAAAGAAGATAACAACAAAATGCACAATACTCTAAAAAATCAAATCGAAATGCAACAACATGAAATAATATTACAATTGGAAGAGAATAAAAATATGCAACAAAGCATTTCCATGATCAGAGCATCCTTCGAAGAAGAAATTGAAAGATTAAATGAGAAAATTTATAGATTTGAAAATTACATGCTTGTGTCAATTGCTGAAAGCGCATCAGATAGATCGCAACACACCCAAAAGACTTCTTAAAACTTAGACATGGATACAAAAAGAAATTTAGTGAACGAGCTCCATAAGCAAGCTCGAAAAATGTTTGGACGTCGTAGAGTTGTTATGAAAGGAATAGACGATCTTTGGCAAGCGGATTTAGTTGAAATGGGGAACTATTCTACATACAATAAAAATTATAGATTTTTGCTAACTGTAATTGATACATTCTCCAAATATGCTTGGGCAGTACCTCTGAGAAGAAAAACAGCTGTTGACACAACGCAGGCAATGGAGACTATTTTTCAGTTGGGGCGTGTGCCAAATAACTTACAAACAGATGATGGTAAAGAATTCTTCAACAAACACTTTAATCAATTGATGGATAAATACAACATCAATCACTACTCAACGTATAGCATCATGAAAGCATCAATAGTAGAACGATTCAATAGAACATTAAAAGGAATGATGTGGAAAGAGTTTAGTTTTAATGGTTCCTACAACTGGCTTGACATATACAGAGATTTACTTAATGCATACAATAGAAAAGTTCATCGCACCATTAAAATGCCACCGATTAAAGTCAACTCAAAAAATGAAAAACAACTTCTAAATACAGTATACAGTCATTTAAAGATGTACAAAATGTCAAAATTTAATGCAGGAGACCATGTACGTATTAGCAAATATAAACATATTTTTGAGAAAGGCTATACTCCGAATTGGACAACAGAAATTTTCACAATCCAAAGAGTTCAGAATACATATCCTACAACATACATATTAGAAGATTATCTTGGAAATCCTATTAAAGGTGGCTTCTATACGGAAGAACTGTCAAGAACTAGATTTCCAAATACATATCTAGTTGAAAAGGTGATTCGACTGAAAGGGGGCAAAGCATTAGTTAAATGGTTGGGATTTTCTAATCAACACATTTCCTGGATAAGCAAAGATGAAATACTATAGATGGAAAACGAAATAAATCGTCATCCGCAATGATAACAACGACAATAACATCAATATTTTTAATAACTAATGTTAATTTTAAAATAAGATTATGAAATATATATGCAAATTATTCTTATAAACCATGGTGTGTATTAAACTTTATTTATTTGTGAACAGGCTGTTATAATGTCAATAACACTTACTCTGAGCTCTAACTCATCAGCGCTATATGCTAATTATTTTCCTCCCATTGACTTAAACGACTCATATGAGTGTGCGCTAACTGATTTTCATTCATACAACAGTATTCCAAATGTAGACTCCTATAACAATATGTTTCATATAGGGGAATATGTAATTGAAATACCAATTGGATCTTATGAATTGAAAGATATAGTTGACTACATAGAAGAGCAATACAAACGACTCAGTCCTGGAGAGCATATTTTTATAGAAGCTAACAACAATACGATGCAAGTTAAAATAAATAGTTCTAAAGACCCGATATATTTTAATAAAGAAAATACAATTGGGAATCTTTTAGGATTCACCGACCGATGATCATTACTCAGATCTTCCAGTTAATATTTTTAAAGTAAATCTCTTGCGAATTGAAAGTGGTATCGCTACTAACACATATATGAACAATTCAAAATCACACACACTTCATGAGTTTCCGATTAATGTACCTGCAGGCTATAAAATAGATGAGATTCCAAGGAATCTCATCTATTTACCTGTAAACACCAAAGAGATAAGTTCTCTATCACTGCGCGTAGTTGATCAGAACGGTGATTTAATTAATTTCAGAGGAGAGGAAATTACAATACGAATACATTTAAGACCAACTAAGTAATGATAATATACAATACAAGTATATCACAAAATACGGCAGTCAAGTCTCATCCACAGATATTACAACCTAAAACACAATTGAAAAGATCTGCTCGTCAAAGGTCACTTACAACAACAAACAAAAGTTTTCTCAAGTCTTTGAATTTCAAACTGAAAACAAAATGAGCTCAATAATAAACGTATTGGATAAGCCATTGTCTGACGAAAATATAATAAAAAAGGACTATCATACCTACATACCATATCTACAATCGTACAATAATAATGATGAGATTCGAATCTCAATACAAAATCAAAATTTGTACGTGTTACCTAGTGAGAGCTATATATGTATATGTGGAAGGTTTCGTTGTAGATGAAAAAACTGGAAAATTTTCTGAAAATTTTAAATTGAAAAACACACGTACTCGTTCACATGTACTTAAGTATAAAATTCAAACCAAAAAAGTTTGACCTAGGTATAATGGAACAAAAAATTCAGAAAAATGGGACATGAAGAAAAATAATCAAACGGTAACACGGGTATTATAACAATAACATGTTAACATCAGGTTGATACAGTTCCCGTATTCTTTTTCACAATAAAATTTGTGTAAATAGGAACTGTTATCACATTCAACTAAGCCACCTAATAAGTGGTGACAAACACAATACACATGAGCACTGATGATGAAAGGGTTGCGTCTTTCGAAAACAGCTGTTCTGCTCTGCTGTGTAAGTTGAATAAAACTGATGTTGACTTGCCTTTGTGCCTTGGAATATTTTTCATGTCTTTCTGAGATTTAAAATTAAAATTTCGAACAATTAGCCTATAGAATCTTAATTCAAATTTAATATAGCAATATAAAATGTTCGTTAAAATTATTACTACATACAAATTTAAGCTATGGCTTGAGCTACCCAATAATAAAAATTGGAAAAACGTTCACATGTACTTAAGTATAAAATTCAAACCAAAAAAGTTTGACTTAGGTATAATGGAACAAAAAATTCAGAAAAATGGGACATGAAGAAAAATAATCAAACGGTAACACGGGTATTATAACAATAACATGTTAACATCAGGTTGATACAGTTCCCGTATTCTTTTTCACAATAAAATTTGTGTAAATAGGAACTGTTATCACATTCAACTAAGCCACCTAATAAGTGGTGACAAACACAATACACATGAGCACTGATGATGAAAGGGTTGCGTCTTTCGAAAACAGCTGTTCTGCTCTGCTGTGTAAGTTGAATAAAACTGATGTTGACTTGCCTTTGTGCCTTGGAATATTTTTCATGTCTTTCTGAGATTTAAAATTAAAATTTCGAACAATTAGCCTATAGAATCTTAATTCAAATTTAATATGAAAAACAACCTTGTTGCACATCTATTTGATGAAATCCGCTATGAGCTTAATGGTATTGAAATCGATCATACAAGGTATTTAGGAACAACAACCACAATAAAAAATTTGGTATCTCTATCACCAACTCAAAGCGTTGTAATGCAAAATGGTGGATGGCATAAAACTGATGATTTGAATCTTAAGAATGGGTATTTTAATTTTTATGTACCACTAAAAATGCTTTTGGGATTTGCTGAAGACTACAACAAAGTTATACTTAATGGAAAGCATGAATTGATACTCTTGCGCAATAAAAATGATGAAGCTCTTGTACACTCGAGCGTTTCTACTGAAAAGTCGAAACTTACAATTTCACTCATCTCCTGGAGAATTCCACACGTACAATTATCTGATCAGAGCAAGTTGAATATGATTAAAATTATTAACAATGGTGCTTCTATACCGATGGCATTTCGTAGCTGGGATTGTCATATGAATCCACAATTGAATACAGGAACAAGTCATATTTGGAATGTTAAATTAGCTGCAAGTAAAGAGCGACCACGTTTTGTATTGGTCGCATTTCAACGAGATAACAAATTTGTTCACTGTGACCTCACTAATTTAAAAGTACATTTAAATTCAACCTCTTACCCATATGATGATCTTAACATAAAATTTAAAAATGAACGGTTTGCAATTCTATATGATATGTATGTAAGATTTCAACAAAGCTACTATATGAATGAGCCTCAACCATTATTAACTGCCCAGGAGTTTAAAGACGACGCTCCAATTATTGTAGTAGATGTAAGCTATCAGAACGAATCAGTCAATACCGGACCGATTGATATAAAAATTGAATTTGAAACAGCAACAAATATTCCAGCAACGACATCAGCTTACTGCGTTCTTATTCATGACCGCGTAATAGAATACATACCAATAAAAGGTCAAGTCCGGAAGGTCTTATAAATTAAATAACATGGATGGTGATATTGTTTTTGTAGACTTGCAAGGTTTCAAAAATAATTCAAATGACTTCATCGTAAAAGAACTAGCTGTAGTTTTCAGCAACAACGAATGCCTCAATTTCATCATAAAACCTCCTTTTGATTTCGCATTTTTATCGGTCAAAAAACAGAGAGAAGCAGTTTGGTTAACAAAAAACTATCATCATGTTAACTGGAATGATGGATCAGTCTCATTTCAAAGCGTTTGCAAGTTTTTAAAATCTAATATAAGAAATTCACAAATATATGTTAAGGGGGGAGAGAAGAAAATATGGCTAGAAAAAATGATTCATCAAACAGTTTATAGCATTGAAGACATTGGCTGCATTAATTTTAAACAAATGGAAACTAAGCATTCAACATATCTGTATTGTAGCTATCACGACTATGATGTTTGTGCCTTAAGGAATGCAATTTTACTTAAAAATGAAAATGTTAACAAACTTTTAAATAAGTGCTTATAAAAATTAAAATAAATGTCTTTTATTTCAAATAAAAACCTACATACATATTTATTTCAGAGAACACACAAACAAACACAATGGTTCATTCATTCAAATGGTCAAGAGAATATTTGGGCACAACGAATAAACGCTTATTATTTGTTTGTATGTATATGCGTACATAAATATCTACAAATTTATTTCGTTTCATATTGACCCACTTGCGCTAAATCCAGGGAAGCAAAAAAGCGGACTGTCATACAGACTCACCAATCGTTACACACACAGCCTGTCTGACAGGCAGACATTCCAATCGCCACTCAGAATACAAAAACACACACACACTTAAACATAGCATAAATATTCATATTCTACAAAATACAGAAATCGCACCACCATCCAGATCCCCAAATAAAATCCATCGATGATCGTCATGTATAAAATAAACAAAATATCAGATTCAATATTTATGCAATAGTAATTTTTTTTTCACAACGCCTTCAAGATCAGAATAATCAAATTATTCCCCCACACTCAAGCATTGCACACAAAAAAGAAATAACTGAATTGCTGGACAAAATATCTTAAGTAAACACACACCAAAATTAAAAATATCTTAAGTAAACACACACCAAAATTAAAAACAAGCTAAAAAATAAAAGAAGAAATCTCACTCCAGCAAGAAGAAACGAACCACAAACATTAGGGCCATCCATTTATACAACACTTTTGAGATATTGTACTTCCTAAAAAATGTTGTGTCAGATACTAAAAATTTCTTATTTTCTATTAGGCCATAGCACCCATGTAGAGACTGAATTCCTACGCTCACATATGGACAGACAGAAATTCCCACGCTCACATACCGACGGACATGTATTCCCAAGGTCACATATGGACAGACACAAACTCCCAAGCTCTCATATGGACAGACAAAAATTCCCACGGTCTCATGCTCACTTATACAAACTCATTTTGGTTACTACAGCACCCCTCCACCAAACTACCCTCACATATGGACGGACAGAAATTCCCACGGTCTCATACGGACAGACAAAAACTCCCAAGGTCTCATATGGACAGACAAAAATTCCAACGCCTACCCCAACATTATAAAAAAAAAATTAAACAACAACAATGTGAACATCCCTATTTAACCGTGGGAAAATACACACACACACATTAAAGTATCAAATTACAAAAAAAAACCCATTAACACAAATTTGGCAATTAAAATTTCAAAATTTTAAAATTTAATTGCCAAATTTGACAATTTTAATTGTTCTCGCACATACAGTTCCTAACTACTTTTGTGCCCGTGGTTTTTAATGTTTTAATGCATAAATTTTCTATTGAACTGAATAATTTTTTATACAAATCGTTAAACGTGATAATGAACGTTTTACTTTTTTTATCCTCTAAATTTTTCAAAATTTCATCGACCTCTGTTCTTATTTTTAACAATCGCATTAATTTTTCTTCTTTATATGCTGTAGAGTAAACTCTGTCCTTACTTTTCTTTAAATTCTTTACTAATTCTATAAAATATTCCTCTATTTCATCCATAAAATCAAAAATATAGAATATGTTATGACATAAAAAAATTCATAAAATTATAACTTTGTGGCAACACTCAATTCATTTCCTCTATAGGAAATATTGTGGCTAAAATCAATTTTGTTTTATTAATACAGGTTTGTTGTGCTGTCAGTCATTCACAGCTGACATTAATTTGCTTCTTCGCGTTTTGTTCTTTTTAGTTATTATTTTTATTTTATTTAAAGAATGTGTTTTATTTGAACGTATTAATTTGTTGTTTGTTTTGTATTTGTTTTTTATTATTTGTTTATAGTATAATTATTTTAATTAAATTATTTGATAATTGTTATAATTATTTGCAATAAAAAAATGTGTGTTTATTCTTTTTTTTATAATAATTTTAAATAAAGGTATTCATATTATGTGAAAAAAATTTTGTGTAGCTCAGATACTATCTCCCATGCTGGCGGAGGATCTGCATTTACTGACGCTCTCAAAGCTGCTAACTTACGGTGTGTTTTTACAATTTTTCCACCTTTCTTGTGTTTGGATTTTTCGTTAGGTGGAATGGACGTTAGTTTCTTATCTGTCCTTTGCTGCTGTCTCCTCTTGTAGTCCTCAATTGTGAGGGGTCTGGGGCCGGACACTACTGCTGCGGTTGTGTATTTTGGTGCTTCTTCTGATGCACCAACCGGTTGATATTCCTCAAATGGGATATTTTTCTATTCGGTGGGCAGGATCGCCATGTATTGTGCGCAAAAAGGATGACGCAAACTTTATATTTATATTTATACAGTGCCAGTTTTCATCCGCAGAACTCAACAATGAAGTTGGAAGCAAGTACCCCTAAGAAACTAATTGAAGAATCAATGTTTAAACAGCCTAATAGTAAAAGTAACAGCGATTTTGATGAAGATGACTTTTATTCACAACATTCTAATCATGACGAGAGTTATCCTGACTTATCACTATTGCAATCGAGAAATGAACTAGATACTAACTATGGTCCACATAGAGATTATAATAACGAATGGAAATTTGGTAGTAGCAACATCGAGTTAAATCAAGATAAAATACAAGTTGGTGGTCAAATGTGGGCTCTCACCCCAGGACTGTTTTCTTTGATGTTTCATAAAACACCAAAAAGCTATGATAAATTCGAGCTTGAAATCTATAAAAAAATATTACTTACTACCAATGCACACAGAAGAGATTATAAGTCCGATGGTCAAATCAAGGGGACTAGAGGGTACAAGTACAAACATATTATTGGAAAACTTTTTAAAGAGAAAAATCATAAGAGCTCATCGGAATTAACAAAGGCTACTTATTTAGGTAAGGGATTGATGCAGGTAAATCCTCATAAATCAAACTATATATACTGGGATGATCCAAACGAGTTGGTAGATCGACTTAGACTACTGCTTGTATCACAGTCTGCAGGTCATACTAATCACAACAACGAGATTGTTTCAATTATTGAAGAACTACGTGAAGCTAATACAATAGTATAAACTATATAAACGGATACACATTTTAAATATAAATTATGTCTGTTGATAAATTCGGACATTATCTAAACGACACTAGCAGTATAATTTCATTGAAAAATGCACCTAAATTGTTGGGGTTATTTTTGGATGCGAACAACAACATTGATGTCCAAAACAAAAGAATCAAAAATGTTGCAAAAGCTTTGGAGGAAAACGATGCTATCAATAAATTGTTTTTGCAAACTCAAATGGAAGAAGTAGAACACAAAATGTTAAGAGAATTTAAAGAAGATAACAACAAAATGCACAATACTCTAAAAAATCAAATCGAAATGCAACAACATGAAATAATATTACAGTTGGAAGAGAATACAAAAATGCAACAAAGCATTTCCAAGATCAGAGCATCCTTCGAAGAAGAAATTGAAAGATTAAATGAGAAAATTTATAGATTTGAAAATTACATGCTTGTGTCAATTGCTGAAAGCGCATCAGATAGATCGCAACACACCCAAAAGACTTCTTAAAACTTAGACATGGATACAAAAAGAAATTTAGTGAACGAGCTCCATAAGCAAGCTCGAAAAATGTTTGGACGTCGTAGAGTTGTTATGAAAGGAATAGACGATCTTCGGCAAGCGGATTTAGTTGAAATGGGGAACTATTCTACATACAATAAAAATTATAGATTTTTGCTAACTGTAATTGATACATTCTCCAAATATGCTTGGGCAGTACCTCTGAGAAGAAAAACAGCTGTTGACACAACGCAGGCAATGGAGACTATTTTTCAGTTGGGGCGTGTGCCAAATAACTTACAAACAGATGATGGTAAAGAATTCTTCAACAAACACTTTAATCAATTGATGGATAAATACAACATCAATCACTACTCAACGTATAGCATCATGAAAGCATCAATAGTAGAACGATTCAATAGAACATTAAAAGGAATGATGTGGAAAGAGTTTAGTTTTAATGGTTCCTACAACTGGCTTGACATATACAGAGATTTACTTAATGCATACAATAGAAAAGTTCATCGCACCATTAAAATGCCACCGATTAAAGTCAACTCAAAAAATGAAAAACAACTTCTAAATACAGTATACAGTCATTTAAAGATGTACAAAATGTCAAAATTTAATGCAGGAGACCATGTACGTATTAGCAAATATAAACATATTTTTGAGAAAGGCTATACTCCGAATTGGACAACAGAAATTTTCACAATCCAAAGAGTTCAGAATACATATCCTACAACATACATATTAGAAGATTATCTTGGAAATCCTATTAAAGGTGGCTTCTATACGGAAGAACTGTCAAGAACTAGATTTCCAAATACATATCTAGTTGAAAAGGTGATTCGACTGAAAGGGGGCAAAGCATTAGTTAAATGGTTGGGATTTTCTAATCAACACATTTCCTGGATAAGCAAAGATGAAATACTATAGATGGAAAACGAAATAAATCGTCATCCGCAATGATAACAACGACAATAACATCAATATTTTTAATAACTAATGTTAATTTTAAAATAAGATTATGAAATATATATGCAAATTATTCTTATAAACCATGGTGTGTATTAAACTTTATTTATTTGTGAACAGGCTGTTATAATGTCAATAACACTTACTCTGAGCTCTAACTCATCAGCGCTATATGCTAATTATTTTCCTCCCATTGACTTAAACGACTCATATGAGTGTGCGCTAACTGATTTTCATTCATACAACAGTATTCCAAATGTAGACTCCTATAACAATATGTTTCATATAGGGGAATATGTAATTGAAATACCAATTGGATCTTATGAATTGAAAGATATAGTTGACTACATAGAAGAGCAATACAAACGACTCAGTCCTGGAGAGCATATTTTTATAGAAGCTAACAACAATACGATGCAAGTTAAAATAAATAGTTCTAAAGACCCGATATATTTTAATAAAGAAAATACAATTGGGAATCTTTTAGGATTCACCGACCGATGATCATTACTCAGATCTTCCAGTTAATATTTTTAAAGTAAATCTCTTGCGAATTGAAAGTGGTATCGCTACTAACACATATATGAACAATTCAAAATCACACACACTTCATGAGTTTCCGATTAATGTACCTGCAGGCTATAAAATAGATGAGATTCCAAGGAATCTCATCTATTTACCTGTAAACACCAAAGAGATAAGTTCTCTATCACTGCGCGTAGTTGATCAGAACGGTGATTTAATTAATTTCAGAGGAGAGGAAATTACAATACGAATACATACATTTAAGACCAACTAAGTAATGATAATATACAATACAAGTATATCACAAAATACGGCAGTCAAGTCTCATCCACAGATATTACAACCTAAAACACAATTGAAAAGATCTCGTCAAAGGTCACTTACAACAACAAACAAAAGTTTTCTCAAGTCTTTGAATTTCAAACTGAAAACAAAATGAGCTCAATAATAAACGTATTGGATAAGCCATTGTCTGACGAAAATATAATAAAAAAGGACTATCATACCTACATACCATATCTACAATCGTACAATAATAATGATGAGATTCGAATCTCAATACAAAATCAAGATTTGTACGTGTTACCTAGTGAGAGCTATATATGTATATGTGGAAGGTTTCGTTGTAGATGAAAAAACTGGAAAATTTTCTGAAAATTTTAAATTGAAAAACAACCTTGTTGCACATCTATTTGATGAAATCCGCTATGAGCTTAATGGTATTGAAATCGATCATACAAGGTATTTAGGAACAACAACCACAATAAAAAATTTGGTATCTCTATCACCAACTCAAAGCGTTGTAATGCAAAATGGTGGATGGCATAAAACTGATGATTTGAATCTTAAGAATGGGTATTTTAATTTTTATGTACCACTAAAAATGCTTTTGGGATTTGCTGAAGACTACAACAAAGTTATACTTAATGGAAAGCATGAATTGATACTCTTGCGCAATAAAAATGATGAAGCTCTTGTACACTCGAGCGTTTCTACTGAAAAGTCGAAACTTACAATTTCACTCATCTCCTGGAGAATTCCACACGTACAATTATCTGATCAGAGCAAGTTGAATATGATTAAAATTATTAACAATGGTGCTTCTATACCGATGGCATTTCGTAGCTGGGATTGTCATATGAATCCACAATTGAATACAGGAACAAGTCATATTTGGAATGTTAAATTAGCTGCAAGTAAAGAGCGACCACGTTTTGTATTGGTCGCATTTCAACGAGATAACAAATTTGTTCACTGTGACCTCACTAATTTAAAAGTACATTTAAATTCAACCTCTTACCCATATGATGATCTTAACATAAAATTTAAAAATGAACGGTATGCAATTCTATATGATATGTATGTAAGATTTCAACAAAGCTACTATATGAATGAGCCTCAACCATTATTAACTGCCCAGGAGTTTAAAGACGACGCTCCAATTATTGTAGTAGATGTAAGCTATCAGAACGAATCAGTCAATACCGGACCGATTGATATAAAAATTGAATTTGAAACAGCAACAAATATTCCAGCAACGACATCAGCTTACTGCGTTCTTATTCATGACCGCGTAATAGAATACATACCAATAAAAGGTCAAGTCCGGAAGGTCTTATAAATTAAATAACATGGATGGTGATATTGTTTTTGTAGACTTGCAAGGTTTCAAAAATAATTCAAATGACTTCATCGTAAAAGAACTAGCTGTAGTTTTCAGCAACAACGAATGCCTCAATTTCATCATAAAACCTCCTTTTGATTTCGCATTTTTATCGGTCAAAAAACAGAGAGAAGCAGTTTGGTTAACAAAAAACTATCATCATGTTAACTGGAATGATGGATCAGTCTCATTTCAAAGCGTTTGCAAGTTTTTAAAATCTAATATAAGAAATTCACAAATATATGTTAAGGGGGGAGAGAAGAAAATATGGCTAGAAAAAATGATTCATCAAACAGTTTATAGCATTGAAGACATTGGCTGCATTAATTTTAAACAAATGGAAACTAAGCATTCAACATATCTGTATTGTAGCTATCACGACTATGATGTTTGTGCCTTAAGGAATGCAATTTTACTTAAAAATGAAAATGTTAACAAACTTTTAAATAAGTGCTTATAAAAATTAAAATAAATGTCTTTTATTTCAAATAAAAACCTACATACATATTTATTTCAGAGAACACACAAACAAACACAATGGTTCATTCATTCAAATGGTCAAGGGAATATTTGGGCACAACGAATAAACGCTTATTATTTGTTTGTATGTATATGCGTACATAAATATCTACAAATTTATTTCGTTTCATATTGACCCACTTGCGCTAAATCCAGGGAAGCAAAAAAGCGGACTGTCATACAGACTCACCAATCGTTACACACACAGCCTGTCTGACAGGCAGACATTCCAATCGCCACTCAGAATACAAAAACACACACACACTTAAACATAGCATAAATATTCATATTCTACAAAATACAGAAATCGCACCACCATCCAGATCCCCAAATAAAATCCATCGATGATCGTCATGTATAAAATAAACAAAATATCAGATTCAATATTTATGCAATAGTAATTTTTTTTTCACAACGCCTTCAAGATCAGAATAATCAAATTATTCCCCCACACTCAAGCATTGCACACAAAAAAGAAATAACTGAATTGCTGGACAAAATATCTTAAGTAAACACACACCAAAATTAAAAATATCTTAAGTAAACACACACCAAAATTAAAAACAAGCTAAAAAATAAAAGAAGAAATCTCACTCCAGCAAGAAGAAACGAACCACAAACATTAGGGCCATCCATTTATACAACACTTTTGAGATATTGTACTTCCTAAAAAATGTTGTGTCAGATACTAAAAATTTCTTATTTTCTATTAGGCCATAGCACCCATGTAGAGACTGAATTCCTACGCTCACATATGGACAGACAGAAATTCCCACGCTCACATACCGACGGACATGTATTCCCAAGGTCACATATGGACAGACACAAACTCCCAAGCTCTCATATGGACAGACAAAAATTCCCACGGTCTCATGCTCACTTATACAAACTCATTTTGGTTACTACAGCACCCCTCCACCAAACTACCCTCACATATGGACGGACAGAAATTCCCACGGTCTCATACGGACAGACAAAAACTCCCAAGGTCTCATATGGACAGACAAAAATTCCAACGCCTACCCCAACATTATAAAAAAAAAATTAAACAACAACAATGTGAACATCCCTATTTAACCGTGGGAAAATACACACACACACATTAAAGTATCAAATTACAAAAAAAAACCCATTAACACAAATTTGGCAATTAAAATTTCAAAATTTTAAAATTTAATTGCCAAATTTGACAATTTTAATTGTTCTCGCACATACAGTTCCTAACTACTTTTGTGCCCGTGGTTTTTAATGTTTTAATGCATAAATTTTCTATTGAACTGAATAATTTTTTATACAAATCGTTAAACGTGATAATGAACGTTTTACTTTTTTTATCCTCTAAATTTTTCAAAATTTCATCGACCTCTGTTCTTATTTTTAACAATCGCATTAATTTTTCTTCTTTATATGCTGTAGAGTAAACTCTGTCCTTACTTTTCTTTAAATTCTTTTCTAATTCTATAAAATATTCCTCTATTTTATCCATAAAATCAAAAATATAGAATATGTTATGACATAAAAAAATTCATAAAATTATAACTTTGTGGCAACACTCAATTCATTTCCTCTATAGGAAATATTGTGGCTAAAATCAATTTTGTTTTATTAATACAGGTTTGTTGTGCTGTCAGTCATTCACAGCTGACATTAATTTGCTTCTTCGCGTTTTGTTCTTTTTAGTTATTATTTTTATTTTATTTAAAGAATGTGTTTTATTTGAACGTATTAATTTGTTGTTTGTTTTGTATTTGTTTTTTATTATTTGTTTATAGTATAATTATTTTAATTAAATTATTTGATAATTCTTATAATTATTTGCAATAAAAAAATGTGTGTTTATTCTTTTTTTTATAATAATTTTAAATAAAGGTATTCATATTATGTGAAAAAAATTTTGTGTAGCTCAGATACTATCTCCCATGCTGGCGGAGGATCTGCATTTACTGACGCTCTCAAAGCTGCTAACTTACGGTGTGTTTTTACAATTTTTCCACCTTTCTTGTGTTTGGATTTTTCGTTAGGTGGAATGGACGTTAGTTTCTTATCTGTCCTTTGCTGCTGTCTCCTCTTGTAGTCCTCAATTGTGAGGGGTCTGGGGCCGGACACTACTGCTGCGGTTGTGTATTTTGGTGCTTCTTCTGATGCACCAACCGGTTGATATTCCTCAAATGGGATATTTTTCTATTCGGTGGGCAGGATCGCCATGTATTGTGCGCAAAAAGGATGACGCAAACTTTATATTGGAGCCGGCGCTTAAAAACGCCACTGGCTTAATTTAATATTTAGGCAGTTATTATGCCTTTTTGTTTTTAGCAGTTGAATGCTTATGGGATTGAAAGAGCCGATTTTAAGGCTGATAAGTAAGTTAATTTTTTATTTGCTAAAAGTTTGTTTCTTATGTACTAACTTAACGGTATACAAATTTGGTATATTTCCAGTGACCCTTCCAATATTAACAGGTAGTTTTATTTGTTCTTACTTATAATATTGAATTGTTGTATTATAAAAAATGGGTAAAGTAAAGTAATATATTAGGGTAGTGTATATAATTACAAATAATATATATATATATGTGTATTACATTATTAAATAATTATAAATAAGTGTATTAAACATGAAATACACTACAATTCTTCAGATTAACAGCTACTTCTTTACTCGATTTCGTTGTTGATGAGGATGACTAAACCGAAACAAACAATATTAAGGAATTGAGTTTTATCTAGAATAAATATTAAATGAGCTCACCTTCATTTCTGGATTTTCGGTACGAAATATTTTTGTTTGTTTTAAGCCTAGTACTCTGTTTAAAGTTTCATGTGAAATTCTGACAGAACACATACAAAAAATATTCAATCGAAATATTAGTGGAAAAATGTTGCTAAGCTAGTACTCCGTTTTAATTATGAAAAACATGTGAAATAATATGAATGTTATTTATTTTGTACGAAAATTTTTTTGACACTAAAAATGTTCTCATTGAAAATGGAAAACATAATTTCAATTAAAAAGGAAAAAACTGAAATAACTGATGTTGCGCAACATTTTCCATAAAGTCGAACAGAGTACTAGGCTTTACACAAAACAGAGGATCTGGGATTTCTGCTATTATTCTGTGATTTGTGCATCATTGAATTCCTCTACTAACCCGAAAATATGTTGGCAATCACCAATACCTATAAAAACAATTTATTGTTACCACAAGTTTTATTTGTAGCTTTAAGCAAATACTTACATACCTACAACAAATATTATCTAAGCTTACCTTTATTTCTTTATTTTCCATACGATGATTTCCCAGGATAACACAAATAGACATTTGTTCATCTGGGTGCTGAGTTAATCACCGAACTCAATATTTGGTTACCAATATAAACATATAAAAATAACCTTTTATTATGATTATGTATAACATTAAACCAGGGGTCCTCAATGGGAGAAAATATTTAAGTATAATGAATTTGTGAATTTTTCATGTGTTAGTGACTGTTTTCTTAAGCAAGAGCGTACAAATAATGTTGCCAGACGACGTTATTTTTGTGACTTTTTATGCCAAAAATAAAATGACATGAAATATTTAAATTAAGTTTTCATTAATATGTATTTCTTACATTTAATTATTACAGGCGAACTTCCTTATAGTGAATAAATTATACACTCCACGCAATATTTGTAAGGCTAAAATTATTTTAAATTTTTTTCCGAATTTATTCATGTACATAATGTTGGAATATTTTGACTTATATATTGCCATTTTATCTGACATTAAAATATTGTGTTCCGTTATTTCTGTTTAAAAATAGCGTGATTTAAATATTAAATTTGAACGAAATATTTAAAAGACCAAGTCCAGGGAATTATAATAGAGGAGTAAAAAAATCTAAATATCTCTGTGGAATAAAAACATTTTGCTTCTTACTTTTAATTAAGAGAAAAAACATATTTTATAAAAAAAGACTTACAAATAAAAAAATTTGCTTTCAAGTCAATTCATCTATTAAAATGTTTGTAATTTTGAAAAAATTCTATATAAGGACGCTACTAGACGTTGAAAGTCGTACTTCTAGCAATATAATTCGTAAAATATTAGTAATAGGTGATAGCTACATTAAAGAAGCTAATTAAAAAATCTAAATAATAATAATCGGCAATGTAACTTCTGAGATATAGAGCCTCGGAAAAAGAGCCTTATGTACCCTCTTCTCCACATAAAACTTTTTGCAATAAAAAAATTTATAGGAACAAATATATTAAACAGAAGCAATTTCTTATTTTACGTATACTTCAAATTGAACTTACTCATTGTTTTTAAATATTTTTGTCAAAACAACACCGTTTTATATGAAAAACTGAAAGCATTTTTTAATTCTGTAGAAATGTTGAGGTATTTTTCATAAAACTACCGTAATAATTTCACATTAACGATTTGAAAAAGTAATATGAAGATTTTGATGTTTTTTCTCCAAAATTTGGCGATATTGCATCTATTTTGTCTGGTAACTATGTGAACAAGAAAGAACATTTAAAGGTGTTGCCGTTGATCACAAAATCAAATTGATAATAATATAAGAAGGCAAACTTAGTTTTCACTTTTATAAATGTGTGAAATTGATTTTTGTTTTTATAGCCTATATTCTATTCACAATTTCGACCGAAATGCTGTCAAAGCCCATATAAAAAGTATTTAGTCGAAATAAGCGTGGAAAAATTTGGAAAACTAGTTTACTATGAAAAACACGTGAAATTTTTCTGAACACAATTTTGCTAAATATTTTTCGAAAATTTAAACAGAGTACTAGCCTTAAGGAAAACAAGAAATTTATAATTTTTATTTGTCAATTTTTTCAAATGAAATAATTAATGTTGCTAAACATTTTTCGAAAATTCAAACAGAGTACCGGCCTTATCGCTGTGAGCCCTTGTATGTAGTATAATTTTTTGGCCTCCTAAGCGCACACAAAAATTTAATTTAATTGACTGTTAAAGTTCGACGAGGCAAGTCGCATGTTTTTTATGAAAAAAAAAAAATTACTGCAAAATTAAACAAAATTTGTATTTGTACATACATATAACTTCAGAAAATTGCAAAATGTGGGACAAAGAGTGGGAAAATTCTTTTTTGCTTTCTCTTAGTATAACATTTTGCTGCATAAAATAAACTATGAGCCACTGTATATACATATTTGGAAAATTATGAAGTATAAATAAATAGAATTTTCTAAAATATGATAAGAAAATTCGGAAATAAAACTGTAAATGGTGTAAAGATAATGTACCAAAAATTTTAAAATACTCGTGCAACTGAGTAAATAACATTTCTTTCGATTTAAAAAAAAATTCCTCTGTAGAAAATTTTCATAAGGCTTATATTAAAATATTATATTATAGACAATACTATCTTCCAATGGTGATATAAAATATTATAAAACCATTTTTGTATCATACAAAATTCCTAAAAATCATAATATGTATATGTAAATTCATCCATCCAAGAATACAAAAAATCGAACGATGGCAACGCGGGTTGAAAATTTGGTCATGCATTTGTTGTTGTCTATGAATAAAATTTTTATTTTCTCTTCTCACATTGATGTGAATTTCGTTACTGTTCGTGTTGCGTATGTGAATACGTGTAGAAAATCCGATTGGCACTCGTATCTGGAGTGTAATGGCTGAGGAGCCCTGCATTAAACTATAATATATAACATATCATATTTATCCACAAATTTAAAGGATTTTTTTTCTGAAACCACAACACCACAAATAAACAAAAAATGAAATTAAAAATATTGTCAAAAATTCAACAATTGTCGGTCATATGTTTAAAAGTGTTAGTGAAAAAGTTCTGTGTGTATTAGTTTCAGTCATTCATTTCTTATAGGGTCAGTTTTCTCTTTTGAACTAGAACCTTTTTTTAAGTTCAAGAAGTCATTCTTCCTAAAATTGGTTTCTGCCCATTTTGTTTTCATTTCAATTCTATGCAATTCAATTGCATGAATTGTATAAATAGGATATGTTTCGTCATTCAAGTCGGCTTTGATTTTTATTACGCCATCAGCTAAATGAATAAACTCGTCTAGTGGCATCGTGATAAGCGATTCAATAATAATTGGTAATTTTTGCTTTCCAAAATTTTTAATATACAGATACAAATAATCTTTAATGCTCACTGTTGGAAGAACTGTCTCCTTATCTCTACTAAAGGACATGTCAGTGTATCAAATTTACTGGTAGAAATTGGAAGAAAAGTATAAACCATTTACAACAGGTTGCATGAAAAAACGCGTTCAAACAATTTTACAAAATGACCGAACAAACATTGCAACAAACAATAGACTTGTACCAAAGACTAAAGATTTATTAAGATGTTGCATTGCGAACATTTTTCATATACAGAAATTTTAAGTTGCTTTGGACGAGGGGGGAAAGATTAAAGGGTAAATAGAAAATACTGTCTTTGCATTGAGCAAAACCAGCAACAGAAAAGAGAGTAGTATTTTTTATACACACAAACACACATTTATTCATGTATATGAAATTCATATTATATAATATGAATTTCATATGAATGCTTGTTTTTGGGTGTATGTATTGTTTTTGGTATTTTTTTATTTCACACATTTTTAATTCTGTGTTAAAATTAAAAGTGAATTTAGCTTCGCTAGCAACTTTATTAATGTACGCAGCATACAGCTTATATGGATGTTCAACATAAATAGGGAATGAAGATGATTCTTTTCGGTATTGTAGGGCAAATATACGTACTTTATTGTTGTACATACAAATGAACGTATTTACGTTCACATCGAATTCATGATGCTGTTATTTACTTATACAATAAAGTTAATTCAACTGTGCAAAACTTTCGGTATGAGATCAAATAAGAGCTAGATAAAATAAAAGACATGTAAACATATGTAGTACATATTGTGTATAATTTTTTATTTTAATTTTTATTCATTTTAGTGTTTTAAAATTTTTACTTTTTTAATATGTGCTGGTTTATGCTGGTAAGTTTCCCAGGCAGAATGTTTTCTTAGTAAGATTAATGTAAGCCAGTTTAAAATTTCCAGTCTGTGATTGTAACAAGCACTCTTCTCGTCAAACCAAAAGGAATATATTGTACTATTAGTGCATTCTATGCATTGCTGAATCATGACTTTTTTAATATTTTTCATTGCTTTATTTGTAGAAAAAAGCTTTTCAAAAACTTTTATGTGAATGTTCGAAAAACAAGGCGGAGCATGCACATAAATTTCCAAAATCTGATTCACTTTCATAGTTTTTTGTGTGGATATACATATGTATATTTCTGACGGACAGGTTACAATTTGTGAAGGTTTTATTATATCCATTCTACATTTCCTGCATGTTATTCGTTGCACAATGCACAATGTATCCAATTTGCCGTGAAAAACGAAATTTTGTGTTTAAATAGAATTTAAATTTAAAAAACGTTTAAATATTCACTGATTTATTGCCCATAAGAAATATGTACATATATGTACGTATAAAAGTACTAAAACAACAAATGTAGCAAACACGTATTTAATATACCGCAAGTAAAATTCAATATATAAAAAGTGTGAAAATATCAACTGCCTTAATGAAATTATTGGTTTATAAGGCATCTAAAATCCGACGACAGTCCATGTTGTTTTATTTATACAATAAAAAAAACTGTATGGTTTTGCTACGGCAACTTTGACGGTCTAATTTTCCTACAATACGTGTTAACATAATTCGGATTTGTAGAGCCGAAAAAACACAATAGCCCAATTCACAATCCTGTGCAAATGGTCTTGCATTATAGCATTTGCAAATTGAGAGAGTATTTGAGAGCATTTTCAATAGCCCAGTTCACAATCTCGAGCAAGTAGTCTAGCATCGTAGCATGAGCAGAATAATTGTACTCTACAGCAGTGTTACGCAAGCATTTGTTTGCCTATCGCGCGCGATAGGAAAAGGAATTCTGCTTGCGCAGCCCATTCTCTTGTTGAAACACGTACACTGTAAACAACAAATTGTTTCTCTCGCGCTCTTCAAGTTTCTTCAAACAAATTATGAGTAGCAGGAATGGATAACGTAAGTATATTGTCTGTTAATGCGTTAGTTAGTTAGTCTGTCAGTTCGGTAGTTTGAAAAAAAAATTACTTTATAAATATATTTCCAGTTCTAACAAGCGTAGCCAGAATTTTTTCTCCTACACAAACGTATGTTTATGTGTTATATTATCGTAAAATCTGATTGCATATGAAAAGTAAGACTGTACAGACTTTTCCAACCCTGTTCAGTTGTTTCGCTGCTTCAAATACATTGTAAATGTGTTTATGTAGTGGTGCGTAACACTGCTCTACAGCAACAAAATACATTGAAAATGCTCTCAAATACTCTCTCAATTTGCAAATGCTATAATGCACAGGATTGTGAATTGGGCTAATGTATTTTGTTGGTGTAGAGTACAATTATTTTGCTCATGCTACGATGCTAGACTTCTTGCTCGAGATTGTGAACTGGGCTAATATAAAAACGTTGATTTACATTGTTTATTACGGTTGGACAATTAGAACCTTTTGGGGTAGGTGAAACGGATTTTTTCTTTTTGTTTCTAAATTAAATATATATAATATTTTTCGTTCAGAGGTATTAGAAGTAAGAAGAGCCAAACATTTAGCTTCCTAACCAAAAATTTTAAACGTTGTCTTATATACAAAAGTAACTGATAACATCATTTTGTTTTGAAATTTTTTATTAGACACATTGTTGTCACAATACTATTATATATAAATGAAATTTATTTGTTGGTGGTTAAGCAATGTCTATATGCATTTCATTGGTGCTTTTCCAAATCATCAGTAGACTTTAAAACTGTGGTTAAAGTCTACTGATGATTTGGTAAAGCACCAATGAAATGCAATAAATTTCATTTATATATCATTTTGTTTTTTTATACCCTTCACAAAAAAGTGAAAGGGTATATATAGGTTTGTCATTCCGTGTGTAATTTCTTCGATATTCACATGGGACCCCATAAAGTACAAATATTCTGGGTCCTTATGAATAGCGATGATGATTGAGCGATGTCCGTCTGTCCGTCCGTCTGCACGTGAAATCGGTTTTCCCAAGCCCCCAGAAGACTTCTTTCTTCGACCGTTGGATTGGAAATGAGCTTAAATAGAGTGCTATTGAAATTCCGAAGTATGGTTCCAGAGCTGCGAAGCTTACACCTATTTCTCAACGCAAAATTTATACCAAAAATCAATTATTTATTTATGTTTGTAAATTAAACCTATTTCGTGCTTTGGGAAGTCTCAATGGTCTATTAAAACCTAAATATATAAAAAAAAATTTCCAGGGATGGAAAATTAAAAAATTTTTTTGACCCATTCCGTATTTTGTAGTACATGTAGTAACTAAAATTATTAAAAATTTTAAGTTTTTCTTTAACAAAATCTCTTTATACGTCATGAAGATTTGCATTGCCCAAAAAAAATGTTTTTAAATTCAAATTTTGCTTCCAGGGGTGGGAAATTGAACTCTTTTTTTATACTTAAAAGTAATCAAAAAGGCAATTGACGCTGTTTTTTTTTGCTAACTAAAACTATTTTATATTTTAGAAAAAACTAAATTGGTATCAAAAATTCAAAAATAAAATTTCGAATCCAGGGTTGGACAAGTGCAATATATTATAGTACATGAAAGTGACCAAAATGGTTAAAAATTTGAAATTTTTCTTAAAAAAAATTACCTTATACCTCATGAACCGTTGCACTGATAAACAAAAAAATTAAAAGTTCGCTTCCAGGGTTGGGAAAATTGAAGTTTTTTTTGATCCTTCAATATATTGTTGTACATGTAATAACCAAAATGGTTAAAAAATTTTAGTTTTTCTTAGACAAAACTACTTTATACCTTATGAAGATTTGCATTGATAAAGAATATTTTAAAAAATTGAAATTTTGCTTCCAGGGTTGGGAAATTGAAATCTTTTTTTGGTACATGGAATATATTGTTGTACATGAATGTGACTAAAATGGTAGCAAATTTTAAGTTTTTCTTAAATAAACTGACTTTATACTTAATAAAGACTAGCATTGGTTAAAAAAATTAAAATTTCGCTTCCAGGGCTGGGAAATTAAAATTTTTTTATACATAAAAGTAACCAAAAAGGCAACGAACGTCGGTTTTTTACTACCTAAAACTACTTTTTAGTTCAGGAAAAACAAAATTGGTACCAAAAATTAAAAAAAAATCAAAATTTAGATTCGAAAGTTGGAAAACTGCAATATTTTGTAGTACATAAAAGGGACAAAAACGGTTACAAATATTAAGTTTTTCTTAAATAAAACTATTTCATTGGGAGTTTACATTGGTAAAAAAAATGTAAATTTCGTTTCCAGGGTTGGGAAATTGAAATATTTATTCTGCATAAAAGTAACCAAAAAGGCAATTGACGTTGTTTTTTTTTTCTTTTTTGCTAATTAAAACTTTTTTATAATTCAGGAAGAACAAAATTGGTATTAAAATCCTAAAAAATCCATATTTCGACTGCAGGGTTGGACAAATGTTATATTTTATGTGCTGGAAAGTGTGGCTGATACTTTACGTGTGGATACTTCGGATGGTAGTGGTGCAATAATTAAATAAACTTTATTTGCCTTCTATTCAATTCAACTTAGTTTTATTTTATTATTATTTATTTAATTCAGAATATTAGTTAAGTTTTTAAATGCGTTATAGTACAATTCTTGAGACTGTAACTGTACAATACAAATTATTTCTTAAAACTTCTAGACCGTTCTAAAATCAGTTTGACAATGAATAAAAAAAACTAAACGCGTATATATGAAAAAATAAACTTTCTGCAAAATCATAAGAGAATAAGAAAAACAAGATAAGAGGAAAAAGTGTTGCCATTACTTTTAAATTCAATATTAAGATTACTATCTTTCAACACTCCTCAATAATCTTAATTGCAACTATTTTCATATGTTAATATCGAGCAAGTTTTTAATGATATAAAATTTAGTTTTACAAAGAGGTTTAGTAAATATATCTTCAATTTGGTCATCTGATTGTACATACTGCAACTTTATCTTTCCTTCTTGAACCTGCTGTCTAATGAAATGATACTTTAAGTCGATGTGTTTGGATCGCCTTGTTTCCAATTGCAAAGCCACGCACTTGGCCCCTTGATTATCAATATACATCACAAATGAATCCTTCTCTAGAGTTACTTTAAATTCATAGTCTTTTCAACCAGATACCTTATTGTGCAGCAGTACTCAAAGCAACATATTCGGCCTCAGTAGACGATAAGCTTATGGTTTTCTGTTTTGTAACTTTCCAAGACAACAAATTTTTACACGTTTCAAAACAATACAAAGTTGTACTCTTCCTATCTTCGACATCTCCCCAACTGGCATCTGAATAACCACATAAAGGTAAACTTTGATTTGATTTTCTGTATATTAGACCCTCATTTCTGGTGCCATTAAGATACCGAAAAATTCTTTTTACAGCATTGATGTGTCCACTCCGGAAATTCTCTTAATATCGACTCAGTGTTGACAGCATATGCTATATCAGGTCGTGTCCATATGCTCAGGTACAGTAGGCTGCCAATCGCCTGGCGATAATTCTGTTGATCCCATTCGGCACAGTCTCCAATTTTTCTCCATAAGCGTATCTTTAAATTTAAAATTCTCAAACCCAAAACGTTTTAATAGAGCAACTATGTATCAGTTTGATCTATTTTCAAGTTTTCATTTTTAACTTTGGTTATATGCATGCCGAGAAAATTCTTCAGTTCACCCATATCTTTAATTTCAAATTGCTTCTCAAGAAACGAGATAACGTTTTCGATTTCATCTTCATCAATGTCGTCGACATATAGAAGTAAAAATATATTTTTTCTTTTGTATAGACAATAGTCATATTCGGAACGTTGAAAACCACATCTCAAAATTTTTGAATTAAATTCGTTGTTCCAACACAAAGCACTCTGTTTCAAACCGTATATCGATCTTCTCAGCTTACATAGTTTGATGAATTTTGAAATGCCATTGATATGAATGTGCGTACCGTGACACTGTTAGCAACTGGTGCATATACATCATTAAAGGAACCCAATCTCTGCTTACATCCACGCGCAACTAATCTAGACTTTATGCGTATACTGCCATCACTGCACTTTTTAATGTTAAAAACCCATATGGCATCAATTCTATCTTGGCCTTTGTCTTCAACAAGCGTCCACGTCATTTTCTTATTGATCACTGCTACTTCCTCATCTATTGATTTTTTCCATTCCTCATTTTTATAAGCCTCTTCGAATGAATTTGGTACTTTGGATAGAATTGTTGAATAAGCACTCATGGCTTCATCATACACTTCATAGTCTTCCAGATATTTTGGTTTTGTTCTTATGCGTTTATCTATTTGATGTTAATTATTTTCTACAACATCATCACCTGTACCATCTTTTATCACTTCATTAACCAAATCGAGTGTAGCTTTCACTTTTTTATCTTCATCTTTATCTTCTTCAGTAATTACTTCTTCATAGTATTTAATTTTTTCGTAATTTTAAAATCTTACATCTCGACTACTTACTACCTTTTGATTTTCTTCGTCATAAAATCTAAAACCATTAGTCGAATAACCAACAAGCTTCATTTTTCTTGATCTGGCCTCAAATTTGCCCTTTTGAATTTGTTTTGGTATATTAACAAAAGCTTCACTTCCGAAAGGATGTATTTTATTAAAGTCTATTCTTTCATTATACCATAACTCAGCTGGTGTTTTGCCCTTTTCTATTACTTTTGTCGGGCAACGATTTAACACATACGTAGCGTGTTGAACTGCTTCACACCATAAATATTTTGATAAGCCAGAATCCAGTAATGCACATCTAGCATTATTTACCACCGTTCTATTAAACCTTTCAGACACTCCATTAAGTTGTGATGAGTAGCGTATAGTTGTTTCTATATTAATTCCGTTTCTCGAACAATAGTTTACAATTTCTCTACTCTTGTACTCTGTTCCACCATCAATTCTTAAAACTTCAATTCTGCGGTCAAACTTGTTATATACCTTTTCGGCGTAGTCTCTGAATGCTTCAAAAACTTCGGATTTATTACGTAATGTATAGACAACCGAAAAATGTGAGTAGTCGTCAATGAATGTGACGAAATATCTTTTGTTATCATGGCTTAAACAATTTATAGGTCCGCCTAAATCGCTATGTATCTTTTGCACACAACGAGTCGCTCTTGCTCTTGTGCCTTTAAAGGGGGATTTTGTCATTTTTCCACCTAAACATATTTCACAATCATCTCTATTCTTGTAGTAACAACTGTGGCCAAATTTTCTATGTAATCAGTCTGTGTCTGGAACTGCCTCAATTTTAAACGTATTGGAGCATTAAATTGTGAAAAACTGACCACTTTCACCGCTTCTTATTTCAACAATATTGCCATAAAAACTCACATGATATCCCTTTCTGGTTATTTCCTTAACTGAGATTAAACTTTTCTCCAAACTTGGTACCATCAAAACGTCTGTCAAATACATTGGGCCGCCCTCAGTTTTCAGCAATAAATTCCCCTGGCTTTTACAAATTAAATGTTCACCCTTTTTGACAAGATTTATTTTCGAGGGATGTTTCAACTGGCACACTTCATTCATATATTTAAACCAGGGCTCCTCAGCCATTACACTCCAGATACGAGTGCCAATCGGATTTTCTACACGTATTCACATACGCAACACGAACAGTAACGAAATTCACATCAATGTGAGAAGAGAAAATAAAAATTTTATTCATAGACAACAACAAATGCATGACCAAATTTTCAACCCGCGTTGCCATCGTTCGATTTTTTGTATTCTTGGATGGATGAATTTACATATACATATTATGATTTTTAGGAATTTTGTATGATACAAAAATGGTTTTATAATATTTTATATCACCATTGGAAGATAGTATTGTCTATAATATAATATTTTAATATAAGCCTTATGAAAATTTTCTACAGAGGAATTTTTTTTTAAATCGAAAGAAATGTTATTTACTCAGTTGCACGAGTATTTTAAAATTTTTGGTACATTATCTTTACACCATTTACAGTTTTATTTCCGAATTTTCTTATCATATTTTAGAAAATTCTATTTATTTATACTTCATAATTTTCCAAATATGTATATACAGTGGCTCATAGTTTATTTTATGCAGCAAAATGTTATACTAAGAGAAAGCAAAAAAGAATTTTCCCACTCTTTGTCCCACATTTTGCAATTTTCTGAAGTTATATGTATGTACAAATACAAATTTTGTTTAATTTTGCAGTAATTTTTTTTTTTTCATAAAAAACATGCGACTTGCCTCGTCGAACTTTAACAGTCAATTAAATTAAATTTTTGTGTGCGCTTAGGAGGCCAAAAAATTATACTACATACAAGGGCTCACAGCGATAAGGCCGGTACTCTGTTTGAATTTTCGAAAAATGTTTAGCAACATTAATTATTTCATTTGAAAAAATTGACAAATAAAAATTATAAATTTCTTGTTTTCCTTAAGGCTAGTACTCTGTTTAAATTTTCGAAAAATATTTAGCAAAATTGTGTTCAGAAAAATTTCACGTGTTTTTCATAGTAAACTAGTTTTCCAAATTTTTCCACGCTTATTTCGACTAAATACTTTTTATATGGGCTTTGACAGCATTTCGGTCGAAATTGTGAATAGAATATAGGCTATAAAAACAAAAATCAATTTCACACATTTATAAAAGTGAAAACTAAGTTTGCCTTCTTATATTATTATCAATTTGATTTTGTGATCAACGGCAACACCTTTAAATGTTCTTTCTTGTTCACATAGTTACCAGACAAAATAGATGCAATATCGCCAAATTTTGGAGAAAAAACATCAAAATCTTCATATTACTTTTTCAAATCGTTAATGTGAAATTATTACGGTAGTTTTATGAAAAATACCTCAACATTTCTACAGAATTAAAAAATGCTTTCAGTTTTTCATATAAAACGGTGTTGTTTTGACAAAAATATTTAAAAACAATGAGTAAGTTCAATTTGAAGTATACGTAAAATAAGAAATTGCTTCTGTTTAATATATTTGTTCCTATAAATTTTTTTATTGCAAAAAGTTTTATGTGGAGAAGAGGGTACATAAGGCTCTTTTTCCGAGGCTCTATATCTCAGAAGTTACATTGCCGATTATTATTATTTAGATTTTTTAATTAGCTTCTTTAATGTAGCTATCACCTATTACTAATATTTTACGAATTATATTGCTAGAAGTACGACTTTCAACGTCTAGTAGCGTCCTTATATAGAATTTTTTCAAAATTACAAACATTTTAATAGATGAATTGACTTGAAAGCAAATTTTTTTATTTGTAAGTCTTTTTTTATAAAATATGTTTTTTCTCTTAATTAAAAGTAAGAAGCAAAATGTTTTTATTCCACAGAGATATTTAGATTTTTTTACTCCTCTATTATAATTCCCTGGACTTGGTCTTTTAAATATTTCGTTCAAATTTAATATTTAAATCACGCTATTTTTAAACAGAAATAACGGAACACAATATTTTAATGTCAGATAAAATGGCAATATATAAGTCAAAATATTCCAACATTATGTACATGAATAAATTCGGAAAAAAATTTAAAATAATTTTAGCCTTACAAATATTGCGTGGAGTGTATAATTTATTCACTATAAGGAAGTTCGCCTGTAATAATTAAATGTAAGAAATACATATTAATGAAAACTTAATTTAAATATTTCATGTCATTTTATTTTTGGCATAAAAAGTCACAAAAATAACGTCGTCTGGCAACATTATTTGTACGCTCTTGCTTAAGAAAACAGTCACTAACACATGAAAAATTCACAAATTCATTATACTTAAATATTTTCTCCCATTGAGGACCCCTGATTTAAACCATCTTTCACTCACCATACGATTTGATGCACCTGAATCCAGGATAAATTTACCTGCTACATTACCTTCGTCGTTTGCAACTTCACAAATGAAAGTGATTGGGGCGAAATCAGTACAATTGGCATTACCACCTCCTCCACGTCTACGACTACCTCCGTAATTATTTTGTTGTTTATTGCCCTTATGATTATTTTTGCAATATTTACTCGTATGGCCAAACATATTACACTTATAGCATTTGACATTCTTCATCTCTGGACAATTTTTTATTTTATGGTCGCCTTTGCATTTATAGCATTGTAAACTTGAACGAAACGCATCATTGAGACATATTGTTGAAACATTTTTTTGATTCAATTTAATTTCTTCTTTAAGTAATCGGCTCGTCAAATTATTCAAATTTCTCTCCGCTGCAGTTGTACTTTCCCATGCCGTGCTAAAATTGGAATATTCTGTTGGAAGGCTCGAAATGATTTTATTAATAACCATTGCATCAGATATTTCTTCACCTTGTGCTTTTATTTGCGCTAGAAGACATTCAATATCTGCCAAAAATGTTTCACGTTGTTTGAAAATTCTAACCTAAAAAATTCCTGCATCAAAAACTGCAGCTGGGTTTCATCTTTTTGTTGATACAACGAACATAGCTTGTCATAAATTTTTTTAGGTGTATCGCAGTTTAAAATATTTCTTAGCTCTGAAGGCTCCAATGAAGACACCAAAAATCTTTTTGCCTTTCCACCTCTCAACTCGAAATCCTTTTTCGCACCATCATTATTCGCCGGCTGCAGCTCAGTACCATCTACAATGCCCCAGGCATTTACACTTTCTAGCAGTGCCTTTATTTGAAAGCACCATACTTTAAAACCATACCTTTTGATACTTATAACATTAATTTCTTCCATCTTTGTACTCTTGAGGCACTGGGCCCATAACCTGTTGAAAAGTGTGGCTGATACTTTACGTGTGGATACTTCGGATGGTAGTGGTGCAATAATTAAATAAACTTTATTTGCCTTCTGTTCAATTCAACTTAGTTTTATTTTATTATTACAATAATAAAATAAAACTTAACTTATTTAATTCAGAATATTAGTTAAGTTTTTAAATGCGTTATAGTATAATTCTTGAGACTGTAACTGTACAATACAAATTATTTCTTAAAACTTCTAGACCGTTCTATAACCAGTTTGACAATGAATAAAAAAAACTAAACGCGTATATATGAAAAAAGAAACTTTCTGCAAAATCATAAGAGAATAACACCCATACCTAAATACGGGCGGAAAGCGGAACGTTTTTTTCCGCTGAGCGTTAACGCTGAAATGCCATACCTAAACAAAAGCGGCAGCGTTATGTAAAAAAACAATAAAAGCAGGGTTATCAAACAAACAAATTAAACAACCCTGATTATTTTAACAGCTGGACGGACGACATTTGTGATTTTGTTATTGAAATTTTGTACAAATTACAAACGTGCATACATATGTATGTATATAATCATATTGTAAATATTTTCTTACCACCATTTTCTAATACGAAGTGCACAAATTTTTTCTTTTATTATATATTTCACTTTTGTAAATCTTTGCTCTTTTTCTCTGGTTACAATTCTCTTCTTTTGCAACCAACTTCATTAGAAAACGCTCTGTCAAAATCGGATTTTCCAATAGCAAAGCGTTGCCGCCGCGTTATTTCGGTATGCTCCATACAAAATGTATGGACATGAGAACTTTTGACAGCTAAAAAACGCTTGCCGCCCGTATTTAGGTATGGGAGTAAGAAAAACAAGATAACAGGAAAAAGTGTTGCCATTACTTTTAAATTCAATATTAAGATTACTATCTTTCAACATTATGGTACATGAAAGCGCCCAAAAAGTATAAAAATTTTAATTTTTTTATCAAGTAAAACTATGTTACACGCCACTAACGCTGCAATTACACATGCAAGTAGTGGCATGACATTGTTATATACGTATTATCAACGAAAAATTATTCGAAATAGTCGAATCTCATGCAATTTCTGTTTACACATGCCATTGTTAGTTCATTTTCAAAATGACGTCGAAGCGTAAACTTCAATTTGGCTCAATTTTGATTCCATTCCAAGTTTTTGTTTTGTTTGTTATGTAGAGTTACCGAGTTCACCATATAGGCGCATTTTTGGGGAAAAGGTTAGCGTATATTATTAATATTATTTTAATAATATTAATGCTCTATAATTAAGAAACTTGCTATGTTTTATGCAAATTTCAAGAAATACTGCATAATAATACATTAAATGAGATAAAATTTTAATTACAATTTTACTGTAATCCAGAAAGTTTGCATTAAATTTTTGGCAGGGTAACATTGATTATCGTTTTGATATTTAGTGGCATGCAAGTGCCAAATTTTTACTGGCATGCAAAATTAGCTGCCACTAGAAAAAATTTATGTGTATTAGTAAAAAGTTGTAAGTGTATTGACTTTTTCGAACTCCCAGTGGCATGTGTAAACGCTAAGTAAGAATTGCATTGGTAAAAAAATAAAAATTCGCTTCCATAGTTGGAAAATCAAAATAGTTTTGGTACATAAAAGTACATACATAAATTCCAAATTTTGTGTTTTTAGTGATTAAACCTATTTGATATATCAGAAAAATATTAAATTAGTATCAAAAAATTAAAAAATGCGGTTTCAGGGTTGGAAAATCGAAATTGTTTGGTGCATACATTTGGTACCCATATAAATTCCCAATTTTGTTTTTTTTTTCAGTGAATTAAACATATTTTATACTTCGCTAAGACTATTAAAAATTTTTAAATTTATAATTCGGTTCCAGTGTTGGAAAATCTACATTTTCTGATTCATAAAAGCAACCATATTATTTGTTATTTTTGATTTTTATGATGTATTATACCTACTTCATACATCAGGAAGAATTAAATTGGTATTAATAACAAAAAAAAAAAACTAAAAGACGATTGATGCTACGGTTGAACAATTAGAACTTTTTGGGGGTACATGAAACGGATTTTTATTTCTTTTTGTTTGTAAATTAAACATATCTAATATTTTTGAAATACGTTCAGAGGTATTAGTAATAAGAAAAGCCAAACAGTTAGCTTCCTAGCCGAAAAATTTAAACGTTGTCTTAAATATAAAAGTAACTGATAACATCATGTTGTTTTTTTTTATTATTTTTTAATTAAAGCATCTTTCTGTTTTAGCAAGAAAGGAAGAAGAATTACACCTGTGAAGGGTATTTAAGATTCGGCACAGCCGAATATAGCACTTTTACTTGTTTATTGTACGGCTTCTTAGTTATAGCTTACTTTAAAATACATATCTAACATACTGTAATAGAATTATGATAAACATACCCTTCTAATAATTCATCGAATTCTGTTATATATTCCTCAAGACACTCTTCACCATAATTTTCACCAGCGAATGCTTCATTCAGTTGACTAAAATGTATTTATATTAAAAATTTATTTTATTGTATGTATAAACATGTATTAACTTTTCTTCAACAACTTTAATCAGTAGAGATGTGCCAAATCGTTCGTTCAAGTGACCGGTCATTTTCGTTCATTCTTTAAGAAAGAGCTCGTTCGTTCATTTCGTTCGTTCGCTCTTTTTATGAAATACGAAATGAAAACAAAGAAACATATGATTCGGTCAATAAAAAGGAAAATAATCAAAACAAACAACACCAAATGCAAAAGAGAAAAAATTAATAAGTGATAATTTTAATAAAATAAAAGTATTTAATTGCATATACATAAAAATAGAATGTGAGAAAGTTTAAAAAGTTTTTAAAATTTCTTATTTCGATAGTGTGCAGTTCGGGACATACATATTTAAAGAAATCCGTGGCCAATAAATAAAAAAAGTGAAATGAGCGAACCCAAGTGAATTGAACTTGTTATCAGTACTGCTGAGCCAAAACGGCTCAGTAAAGTAACCGGCTCACTTCGTTCAGTGTACTGATTCGTTCAAATTGACCCGTTCGTTCACGAACGACACAGCTCTATTAATCAGTCTAGTTTCAGCATTCAAACAGGCAGGTTTATCGCATACTTTAAGAATCAGCGTTGCCAGAAAGCAATGTGAGTCCGATTATAGTGGAGATGTGTAAACATCTCATGCTTTGGCGAAATGAATGAAGAGATGCGGAAAATTATAAATGACATTTCCTTATGACCACCTCGTGTTTTGTTAACAATTTGAACCACAATTCACTGTATTCATTACATTCAAACTTTTTGCAAATAATGCCTGTTGGTGAATAATGCAATGAACATATACATATGTGTATTTGCATTACTCTTTGTCAGATGTCCTACAAAACCTTCTTTTTTACACACCATCACTGCATACAGACCCACAAACATCATTTTGCTCCAATGCCATGCTGATACTAATTTTCTAATATATTGCAAATACCCATAACAAAATTAAGTTAGCTTTTGGAGATTTTAAAGTTTTAACTGGGGAGAAGTGACGAAAGTTGATTGGCAAGACCGATTCGTGGTGAGAGCGCAGAGAATATATAACTAATACAATCGCAAAATGTAATAGTACAGGTTGCCTTTCCCTGATCATGATACTCCATGTTGCACAATACGCACATACGCGCTTACTGCAGCTCATACACATAGGCTTAGCACAAAACTAAAATCATGTGTAGTCTTCCGCTTAAATCTACTAGGGAAAATGTAGCATACCTTCCTGGCAGCTAGAAAATGTAGCATACCTTTCTGGCAGCTATGGTCGATTGTACCAGTGGGGAAGCTACAGAGTCTACGGCAATAAAATCCTACTTATGTTGTCCCTAAGTAACTATAAGTAAATGTGGCAAATCTATTGTCGGCCAAGATTTTTCAAAAAATCTGTTCTCGGTTTACCATAATCTATAAAAATAAACTGCAATAAAGTGTAGGAGTGGTCAAAATGATTCCATGTAAAAGTAGCGCTTAATTTGAGGACTGATATATTTTTCGCATTAAATACTTACAATAATGATGATGTGGTGGTATATAATATTCTATAAAAAGAATACATATGCCCGGACGAGTGGTAATTTTTGCACCAGCACGTGTGTAGGGCCGCTTGTACGATACCTACTAGGGGTCAGCATGGAATAGGTATTTTTGCTATACGTGAAGATCTCTTTTGCTTCGATTACAACACATATTTCTTATTTTTCTCAGCACTAAAGTAGTAAAGAGACATGAAATGATGTCTGTCAAATACATTCAAGCAAGAATGAGAAAATAAAGATTACGCCTTGCGCATGATTTACCGTTTGATGACGTATTTGTTCCCTCGAAGAGATTGCCAATGGTTTATTATATGCAAAACTAATACTTTCTCGTACAAAATTAATATTTTATGCTATATTTGGCAACTTTTCACACAATTTACTCAGAGAAATTTCCAACAAGCAAATGAAATCGGATTTATGAAAGTTCAAGTTTTGTGTTATATATTATAATAAATTGTGTTATAATTTAAAATAAATATATTAAAATAATTATTAAATAATTTAAAGTGTAAAAAACTTATTAAAACTTGATTTTTAAAGCTCATAAACTGTAAACAAAAAACCTAAATTAAAGAGAACAAAAAGAGCAAGCATGAAATGTGCAAGGGGCAATTGCAAACAAAGTAACAGCAAAAAAAACAAGTGAGAAATAATTGTGTTAAAATGTAATATTGTTATCAAATTTTTTTTGTTTTCAAAACGCTGTGTCATTTTATGGTTTTCCAAGAGATGAAGCTCAAAGGAAGTTATGGCTGATATTTTACAAGGAAAAATATTTGTTTTGAATGGGGAAAAAAGAAAAATAATTAGCACTTGGGTTCAATATTCATATAAAATAACTATAAATGAACAATTTCAAATAAAAAAAAGTGGAAAGTAAAATAATTTTTTAAAATTGTTTATTATCAAACAAATTTAATTTGAAAAATCGCAATTTGCCTCACTGTCCTGTTTTTACAATAACATAATAGTTCTCCAACTGAATTTTATTAGCCAATCAGAACACATGTTGAGTGACGTCAGAATTCCATCATGCGCAGAAAAGTATTTTTATTTCAGCTTGTTGGCGTAATCTTTATTTTATCATTCTTGCATTCAAGTATGTAGCCACAGCTAAATATCTTCTCAAAAAATATGAACACTAGAAATCAAGTACCGTAGAAACTCATGAAAAAAAGAATACAGATAGTGCATTGCGTATATACGCTAACTTTGCTGACGTCAAAGTAGTCGAAAAACATATGTATATTGTGCAAAACGTGTTTGTGTTGTATGCTATTTTAAGTGTTTAAGTTGTGAAAAGATATTTTGCTAATAAAAATTAAGTGCGTTGTTATGAATTGCAACAAAATAAAAACTTCTGACTTCAGTTTTTTTCGATTTCCATCAGAAGGTACACTTCGAACGAAATGGATTAGCTTCTATGGCCGTAGGAAATTTAATCCAAATACTTTTCATATTTGCATGCTTCATTTTAAAGCGGAAGATATTGCGAATAACAAATGTGTATTTTAAAATTGCAATATTGTATGTACGTATGAAGCCTTCGTAACAATGCTGAGGGATGGCGGAGTTCCATGTATACCACTGCGAACATTGAAAAGAATGATTTGCACGAATAATGCCTTCTCAGGAAAAAGTTAAAAAAATATTCTATCGAGCCAGAATGTAATTAAAAATAAGAAGTTTAATCAAGAAATGAATGAAAAGTCAAAGCAAGGAAAGAGAAATTGCCGCAAAACTAAATTAATATATTTTATATGAGTAAAGTACACAATACATACATAAGTATGTACATACATGTTGTACGTTTGAAAAATCGTTTATATGTATATGTACATATATATCGATCCATAATCGCCGAAAGGTCTGTATTCTTAAATTTATTATTCATGATCATCTGCATCATCTCAATTTGATAATATTTGAGACGATCAAAAAAACACATCAACGTTCTAAGTGTGTGCGTGCAGTCGTGCTTTTTCGGGTACACATACAGGTTGTCGGCTCTGATTGATGAAAATCAAAAACTTTTGATATTTTATTTTGACGTATAATTATTTTGATAGTCTGCAATTGTGATTGACAATAGAAAATGTCATTGTTTTGTTATCGAAGTAAAAAGGTGGCATTTTCGTGTGTAAAAGTGTTTCTTTTTTATACCAACTTTTCATCCATAGTTTTTTTCTTCTTTTCGTGTTTCTTTTTTCTTTTTTAACAAAATTGCACAAGAGTCAATTAACAATAATTCATCATCCTATGACGACATGTTTAGAAACGAACGCGGCAAAGTCAAAATACCAATGATGATTGACGGTTTTATTTGTACGTCTCCCTTTAAACGATAAAAATTGATTGACGTGTTTTTTTATCGTCTCCATGGCACTTTAACCCTCCGAGGTATAAGGGTTTTTTGGGCGCTAAACGGTATAACCAGGTCTGTGGAGACCTATATGGGATTTGTATGGAAATACATATGCAGGTGTCCTAAAAGTCGGTATAAACGAGTTTTATGCCGTTAAAAACACAAAATTAATAATAAAAACACATTTACATATATGCATCTTAGGTAGATATACATATACGCTATTTTATTAGCTAAAAGTAATCAAACAAATTGATGCACGACATTCAATACATGAAGGCCTGTTGTGTGAAGCTGTAGACATATCGGCTTTTTGCAATACATGCAATGAAACCGTATTTTTCGTTGCTTTATGCTCAATTTATGTATAACAATGAGAACAAGATGGTCGATTGGAAGAAGATATGGCATGGAATGGTTGGTCATCTATTCGAACGCCTACAGATACCTGGAAAATAACAAAGTTGGAAAATTAATTTGAGATTTGAATTAAATGAATGAATATGATCTTGTGCTGCTATTATCAAATCGAATTCTCACGGTTCCTTGACGGCCCATAGTCCAAAACTTTCGCGGACTGCTGCAGCGCCTTCATAAAATTCTTCCAAGTCCTCATCATCGTCATAAATACTCTCTAACCCACTGACTAAGTCTGTTTCAGCATCTAACGTTGGTACATAATCGGAATCCGTTTCATCGTCTTCTTCGAAAGGCGTACTTTCATCGGGTTGTCCATCATCACCGGCTAACCACAATGCTAAGCTTTCTTCCATTTGGCTTCACTCTTCTTCTGGTAAACATACACATACATATAAAGATAAATTTATTCTAAGCAGTATTTATAAGAAAACGAACCATAAAAATATTTACCGTTTGATTTTGTAGAAAAAAATCCAAAATGTTATTCACTAAAAACTGTATATTTAGACTTCAACCAATTGTTTTATAGAAATAATACACTAGAGCTCTAAACACATAGACGACAGCAGACAGCAAGCAGCAATATGTCAAAAATAAAATCCATGTGTTTAAATGAAAATGATTACGTTGACGGCAGCACAGCAGCAGAACCGCACAACAGCATTTGCTGCTGCTGCCAACTTAGGCTATTTTCTATTTTGACGGGCAGCAATAAGCAAATATAGTGCTGCCATTATGTATATAAATTGGAAAAATAAGAACAAAAACTTTTTTTTAATATTAAACAACAAAGAACATTACAAAAATACATTATAGAAATAAATTTATGTGTTTTTATAGTTTTTCGTGATATTATTACATTTTTTATCAATAACTTTAATTTTATTCATTATAATATATATATGCGGCATCTCTGATTGATTTACACATCAGCTTATTATTATGTTGTTGCTGTCTTCAACATAATTATGAAGCTGACTTCAGAGCAGCATTTGAAGCCGTAAAGTTGTGAAGTCTGCTGTCGTCTAAGTGTTTAGAACTTTATACTTCTTTACATTTTATTTTTCTTGAAAATTTCAAATGAGTACTCCTAAAATTAGATGTACAGTTGTTCAGCGTCAAATTCTGCTTATATACTAATATTTTACTTGTGATATATTCAATATTTACTTTTTATATACTCATGTTCTGTATATCTTCTTTTCCAAATACCTTTCAAAAACGGTTTTAATCACCTGCCCCCATTCATCCCGTACAAATTATTCATGGGTCTGCACTGACCTGGTTATGACGTTTGAACCAAAACATTTTAAAGCTTGGATTAACGCGAATCCGGACCTGCAATCGGACTGATTTTTTGTTTATTATGTCTGGACAATGTTGCTCCAGGAAGTCATGGATGAATTTGTTTCTAACATGAAAAACAATAAAGTTATACACACTTTTATACGCAAAAGGTCTGCACAGACCTGGTTATACATCCGAGGGTTAAATACAATTAACTGTTTGCTTACAAATTTTATTACCACGACTGTCGCTTGCGTCTTCATTCGTTTTTTTTATAAATTAATTCGTATTGGTGGCAAAATAGAAAAATATTCAATTTTATATCATTGCTTTTTTAAAATGGAGTTAAAGGGCTATTAGACACGCAAACTTGTCTGCAGACATGTGTGATGGCATACGTTGTGTTTTGCTATTACACTATCGAACACTGACGGCATACTTCAGTACAAAGAAATTTTTGAAGCGAAAACATGGCAATGAATCGGAAAGTTTGACGGCTATGGTTATCAATGAAATACTATTACAATCTATTTTTATTCATTTTTCTTTTAAGTTATTGTATCCAATAGTTTTTAATTCCTTATTGTGTTATAATCTGATTTTATTTGCCACAATTACGACAGGCTTTTATATTGTTTAATGTATTCTTCCCAAAAAATTATGTTACCAATACCTTTTTTTTACAACTTTCCGATTAGCACACATCAGCGTCAACAAGCGAACTGAGTTTTTATATGAAGTATGACAGACACGCTATTAGACGAGTATGTTGGTATGCGACAGACATCAGAAAATCAAAAATTTTTGAAAACCAACATACATGTCGGGCGTACTCGACATACATGCTATTAGACAGTGAGATTTGGTCACACATGTCTGCAGACAAGTATGCGTGTCTAATAGCCCTTTTATGGAAAGTGTTTTATTTAAAAAAATAGGTAGAATTTCTATAAATTTTATGTAATTTTCTGGTAATGAAAATTTTACTTCAGGTTCCCTATAGTGATTCTTCTATACTGATTCTTCTAGACAAAAGCATTGTTTACAAACACGTTCCAGATGGGAATTTTCAGAAGCATTAACTATAGAAGAGGAGACATGTGTGGTTAAACTTTTACAACAATACGTTCTGCCTCTTTAAATAAAAATAGTTCTATAATAAAACTTAAATATGGATATTGCGATGATTCCGATATTAAAGAATATGATCTTAAATCTATTAGAGTTGTGTCACTGTGCTATGAGCTATAGAGCTGTGCCAAATCGTTCGTTAAAGTGACCGGTCATTTTCGTTCATTCTTTAAGAAAGAACTCGTTCGTTCATTTCGTTCGTTCGCTCTTTTTATGAAATACGAAATGAAAACAAAGAAACATATGATTCGGTCAATAAAAAGGAAAATAATCAAAACAAACAACACCAAATGCAAAAAAGAAAAAATTAATAAGTGCTAATTTTTATAAAATAAAAGTATTTAATTGCATATAAACAAAAATAGAATGTGAGAAAGTTTAAAAAGTTTTTAAGATTTCTTATTTCGATGGTGTGCAGTTCGGGACATACATTTAAAGAAATCCGTGGCCAATAAATAAAAAAAGTGAAATGAGCGAACCCAAGTGAATTGAACTTGTTATCAGTACTGCTGAGCCAAAACGGCTCAGTAAAGTAACCGACTCACTTCGTTCAGTGTACTGATTCGTTCAAATTGACCCGTTCGTTCACGAACGACACAGCTCTAATGAGCTAGTTCAATTGAACGTTTCAGTAAACTGAGCGAAATGAGCGCTCACTACACCAGATGATTTTAGCGCAGTACTGAGCACTTTTGTATCAGAGCGTTTTTCCCTGCAGAAATTATTGGAGTACATGATCCGTTTTAACTAAAAAGTATTAGTTACAACATGGTCCGATGTAATGCAAACATGGACCATGATGACTAAAAAAAATATATTTGGCAATACTCGCAACACATGATTAAAAAAAAAATGCTGCTATGGTAGCACTGTTACGCCATGTTTTGTTTTGTGTGTTTTCTGATGATTAAAAGTCAATTGTTTGTTGTGTTGTAAGTAAAAATAAAATAATTAATAAAACTTTCATAATAAAAAAATAAAATGAAGTGCAGTGCGCGTCTTCGAAGAAGAATTCTTAAAAAAGAAAAAAATTATTATTTAAATAAATTAAATAACGCAAATGCGTTCAATGAGTGCAAAAATGAAGAATTAGATTCTATTAAGATATAATCTGCAGGTGGAGACGATTCTTTGGAATTAGAGGATTCACCTGTAGAATTAAATAACTTAAACTGCCAAAGTGATTTAATTAGTGATTTAGGGCAATGACAGATGAACAGTAGAACTTCCCGTAAAGACATGAGAGATCTCTTGTGTATATTGAAAAGCAATGGAATTGATGTACCGATTTCTCCAGCTGCGCTATTCCAACGAATGGACTCGGAAATAGATATGGTGACAGTGCATCCTGGGCAATATGTGCCTTTTGGTATTAAAAATAATCTAATGAAAGCAGCACATTTATTTGAAATATTTGACGAAATAATTTGTGATATTAACGTCGACGGTTTACCAGTTTTTAAAAGTTCAAATGCACAACTGTGGCCAATACTAATTAAAGTAATTAATATCAAAAATATAAAAATGTTTGCAGCTGGCATATATATTGGCAAACAAAAGCCGTATGATGTAACCGAATTTTTGGAAAAATTTGTGGAAGAAATTTCTGATTTTCAAAAATATAATTTAAAAATTGGCGAAAAAAAATAGTTTTTAAAATACGGGCTGTAATTTGTGATGCACCCGCAAAGTCATTGGTTTGTGGCATTGCTCATCACTCGTCATCTAATGGGTGCTCAAAGTGTACCCAAACTGCGAAAAAAATATGCATCGTTTTATCTTATAGTACAGAAATTGTGGAAGTTATTAGTGATGAGGACTTTGTTAACAGAAAGTATAAAAATCAGCACCAACTAAAGTTTCTTAATACTATAACGCCTTTGGAGAAGATAGGTTTAAATATGGTCAGCCAAATTCCACTAGATCCTATGCATGTTATTGATTTGGGTGTTACTAGAAAAATGCTGAAAAAACTTATGCAAAGTAAATTAATTGAACGTAGTTCGAATTTGGAAAAGCAAAACATATCAACTTTTTTGGTTTCTCTAAAGAAAAATATGACGAATGATTTTACAAGATTGCCTCGACGTTTAGACGAAGTTGCCAATTGGAAAGCGGCCGAGTTGCGTCAATTCCTATTATACATCGGCATTTTAGTTTTAAGAAATAATGTTAGTGCTGATTTTTATTAAATATTTCTCCAGTTACATTGTGCTGTAAGGCTATTGTCGTGCCCAATAAATTTTGCAAATAACATCGAATCTGCAGAAAATTTATTAAGACTATTCGTTGAAAACTTTAGTATCGTTTTTGGCCCCCAAGGTGTAACATACAATGTACACAGTATGCTTCATATATGCGAGTGCGTCAGGCAACACGGCTTGCTATACAATTTCTCGGCATACGACTTTGAAAATCATTTGCAGGTGATTAAAAAAGACATTCGCAAGCCCACTTGCATCTTGGAGCAATTGTTCAAAAGAAATTATCATACATCTATACTAAAAAACAAAAAAATTCTGGATTAAAAGAGAAAAATGGTATTATTTATAGCTATTCATCCGAGGAATATGACTTAAGTATAAAAGCTCCAAATAATGTATGCCTTGTACTTCCTTATGAGCCTTTTAAAATCTCTTGCTTCAAAATTGGACAAAACAATGATACTTTAGTAGTGGGAAAACGTTTTAAAAATATTCAGCCATTTTTTGAGGAACCGACAAATTCACTGTCGGCATTAGGCATATGTTCTGCTGATAACTTGGTAGAAGAAGAAGAAATTACTTTTAGTATAAATACTATTCACTGCAAACTTCTGTCATTGCCCTTTGAAAATAAAATTATTTTAATACCAATCTTAAGGCTCATTTAGCCGAACGTTGAAATCGTATATGTGAGCTAAATGTAAATGTTAGGTATATGTAAATGTTGCTACACTTATAGAATGCTTAAAATCGTGTCATATGTTTTTGACAAAAACAAACAACAAATAATTATTTTTAAAAACAAAATCAAAAATTCCCAAAATATTGTGTTTCTTGTAAGCTATATCGATTGAGTGTATTTAATAAAAAAAATAATATAATATAATGGATGTGGAAGATATGTTTATCACAAAAAATCTGATGCGCATCACTTTCAAAAATAAATACAATAAAACTCTATACAACTGTTTAAAACATTGATGGCACTTTAATATGTTAATGTTATTGGCGTTCGTGTTGAAAAAGTACGCAAATTAATTAAATGGTACAAAGAGGTATCAGAAACACCAATATACACAACTAATAGTATAATAAGTCATCCCTTGGCATAAGTTTAATAAAATGGGCACATTTTTTTCCATATTACAATATATATTATATGTTTTGCAATATTGCAAAATGTTTATATATACGTACAAACGAGTGTTTAATATACCTGAAACGAACAACCACATACAGACATGCGATATTTCATTGAGAATAAAACATTTATTTTGAAACTTAAACATATAAAATGCGTATATCATGTCCTTATACATATTTATTAACTAAACATATCAAAAGAGAAATAAGTACCAAAAGAGGTCTTTTGTGCCCCATTCTCATTCAACATACATACATCCCATCACTGTCTACAACTGTCACGTAACCTTAGAACAAAATTCTACTTTCAGCAGGTTCCAACGTTACGGCAACATTTTTCTAAAGTCAAGTAAGCGTTTTCATAACTTTGCCATATTACTGTTTGGATCAGCAGACACATTTACCTAACATTTACGATTTCAACGTTCGGCTAAATGAGCCTTTACATAGCTGCACTTAATAATAACGAAAATAATATTTACAGTAAATTAAAAATAATAAAACAATATAATATATATATATAAAAATGGAGAAACAACACTCAAACCTGAAAAGACTAAATGCCTGCAGCGAAATCTTAAATTGTAAGTATAAAAATCTCCTCTGTCGTATCTATTAAATAAAGAATATATTTTGTTTCCTTTTTAGATCGTGCCAAAAAAACTCATGTTATGAGTGTATACAATTTAAAGGTACGTTTTGAATATGTTTAGCAGTCTATATATCAATACCATATATAATGAACTTCAAACCAAAATAAATAGAAGACTTCTTAAAGAACAAAATAATTCGGTTCAAAATTTTGAATTGTATTTTTAGAATTCCAAATACATGAATAACGGCATATCTCCAAATTCGCACCTTTTAAAAACAAACCTTTAAAAAACAATCTTTCAGTCTTTAACTTAGTAAAATCCAGTTTAAAAAATTTTTATTACTACATAGCCAAACAGTGAGTGCAATAACATTGTTAATTTATGTTTCAGAAATGATGGAGCAACAAAACAAAATCTTTATGGAAATGAGAGACGATCACAAAAACTTAAGAGAACAGGTGTCAACATTACAAGGTATTATTAGTTTACAAACTTACTATTTTTATTTCAATAAGTTTTCTTTAATATTTGTAGCAACAATGATTGACCAGAACAAAATAATAGTCCAAATTCTGACTGAGCAAAAACTTCAGCTACAAGTTCTACAAAAAGTACGCCAAAGTATAAACACCCTAATCCAAAAATTTCCAATAAAAACGGAAGAAGATCTCCAGAAGATAGAAGGAGATATAAACGAAGCTAATGAAGAAAAATATGTAATTATTACAAAATATTGAGCTTTTGAAAGGATAGCAAATCCATATTGTCTAATTTTTACAAATTTATAGATATCAGCTATAAAAGACGTATTATATGGAAGTGCTATCAAAAATCTCGAACGTATATTATCCAGAGAATTGTGCGTTATGTATAATACTGACGGAATATGTGGGAAAAAAAGTTTACGCGATTATAAAAACTTCTATAAAACTGTTATAGGTATGTATTTATTGTATAAAATAACACGGTATAATCTCAACAATTAAAATTGTTTTCAGACGCAATTAGTTCCTATTCTACCAACGCAGATAGAGAAATGAGGAATGCACTTCAAGTCGTAAAGAAACGACACTTCCCTTTCATTTGTGCAAAAAATAAGTCAACTCAGCAAATCAATTCAAGTTCTTTGCCTTGAGTTTTAAGAAAATATCTAAAAATATTTATTGGCTTATTAGTATACACTAAGGGCCATTATTACAACTTAAAGTTAGTTAAAAGTAACATTTTATCGGGCGTATAAAAACCTTTCCATTATTGCAAAATGGATTTAACATACCAGATAGGATAAACTTAACTGTAATTTATCGCTCACTTTAGGTTAAAGTAAAATTTTGCAAATGATAAAGTTTTTATACGTCCGATGAAATCCTACTTTTAACTAACTTTAAGTTGTAATAATGGCCCTAAGTATTACATGTTTAAATGTTTATTATTATTAGTAGTAGCCGCGTTCGTTTACTCAAATGTTTTTACTGCATAGTACAAATTTTACTGAATTTAATTTTTTATATGGAGTTTTGGGTAAACGAAATTAATTGGTTTATTGTAACCTATACCAAAAATTAATTAAAAATCAGGGTAAAAAGTTCATCCACGATGAGCTTATTACTTTCCATGCAGGTTTGAAGTACGCAGTTATATCTATGAATACAATTTTATGTTTGCAATTATTTATTAATTTTTTTTTCTTTATTTATAATAAAACATTCATATGCGTTTAATTTGTTTGATATTACTTGTTTTTGTTTATCATAGTTTTTAATGTTTTTAATAAATGAAAAAAAACAAGTAAAAACGTTATATTCGACCGGGTCGAATCTTAAATACCCTCCAAATATTTAGTAAGTGAATTTGAAATGTTTAACTTGGCGGGACAGAGTTCCTTTATAAAATGTCGTACGTCAACCCCCACTAAAGGGGGCGGGGTTCAAATATATACAATATCATGTGTTCCAAAGACGAACGTATGGGCATTGCTAGACCGTCTTAGACTTTATCACAATTCTCTTTGGAGGGCATAAAAACTGTATTTTGGCAGGGTCGCTCTGGCAAGGGCTGTGGGGGAAACATTTCACCTTTGTCATCAAACTCTAAAAATAAATGCTTGGGATAATTATATACAAAATTAAAATTTCTTTTTTTTGATAGGGTCATTTAGGGGGCAAAGGAAGAGGGGAAGAAGGGGGGGGGGGGTAGGGCAGAAATCGGCAGTCATAAAACTTTAAAGATAAATGCTTGGGATGATTATATACAAAATTTAAAAAATATTTTTTTTTTTGGTAGGGTCATTTAGGGGGCAAAGGAAGAGGGGGGGAGGGGTAGGGCAGAAATCGGCAGTCATAAAACTCTAAAGATAAATGTTTGCGATGATTATATACAAAATTTAAAAAAAAAATTTTTTTTTTGGTAGGGTCATTTAGGGGGCAAAGGAAGAGCGGAGGGGGGGGGGTAGGGCAGAAATCGGCAGTCATAAAACTTTAAAAATAAATGCTTGGGATGATTATATACAAAATTTAAAAAATATTTTTTTTTTTGGTAGGGTCATTTAGGGGGCAAAGGAAGAGGGGGGGAGGGGTAGGGCAAAAATCGGCAGTCATAAAACTCTAAAGATAAATGCTTGGGATGATTATATACAAAATTTAAAAAAAAAAAATTTTTTTTTGGTAGGGTCATTTAGGAGGCGAAGGGGAAGGAGGGGGTAGGGCAGAGTAGTACCAGGTTTCGTCTCAGCTTCGTCATTAAAGCTTAAAAGTGATATTTTTAAGGAATGTAGGCTTAAGTAAAACAATTTGTTAAATTTTTATGCTATTTTTGCCTATAATAACGCCCACTGAAGTGGGCGGGGTCAAAAAATATTTTTATTTTATTTAATGGCTCCATGTTTAAGGCGTTGGACCGTATTTGGCATAAAAATATATAATTTGCTTAACAAAATAACCAAAAAACTTTAAAAATTATGTTGTTTTTTCTGGGTAGGTTTAGTTCTTCTTAGGGGAACTTTTTTCCCTCTTGCCCGACTTAGCCCATCTTCGAACTTAACCTGCTCTAAGTTATAAAATATATTTATGCCAAATTTCAAGAGTCTAACTCTTTTCGTTTGGACTGAATCGTGATTTCCACCGACGGACGGACGGCCATACTCAGTTCGTCTTAGATTTCATCACTGATCAAGAATATATATACTTTATGGGGTCTGAGATGGATATTTCGATGCGTTACAAACGGAATGACAAAGTGAATATACCCTCCAAATTCTTTTTTGGAGGGTATAAAAATTTATACGAAGAATTTTGTAATTACATTTCTTTTGATTTTTTCTTTGCAAAAACATATTTTGGGATGCTCCAAGAAATTTTACCAAAGAATAGTTGTGGTATTCCATGGAGTATTCACGTCAGAGTAATTTAAAAACTAGTCCTTTGTTTATATTCCGCGGGGTAATAGTATAAAATGATATCCAAACTAGTTTTCTGTGGTAGTCCATGGAGTAGTGACATGGAGTAATTTCAAGACTAACCCTGTGTTAATAATGTGCGGAGTAGTAACTTGGACTAGTTTTTGGATTACTATGACGTAATGTTTTTTTGGATTACATGGTCCTCTGTGGTGTGCACCCTGTTATGCTGTACGCCGGTAAGGCAGTACATACAGCTGACCACGTTCGCCGGAATGCTAGCATATAAGGATAGAAAGGAAAACCTATGATAGATGAGGAAGAAAATTTTATCATGCAGGTAGAAAATGGCATGATTTTGGCGAACCAAAAACAATCAGTGCAGAAAGAAAAAAAAAGGGTTACTGAAAAGGAACAAGGTTGTTGAGGATGGCGTGACCGAGGTATAGAGGCGAGAGAAGGAAAAGACGTGGTTGTTGGGGGGCTCGAAACGGCAAAGACACAACAAGTGGCGCGGAAAATTGAGAAGTGAAAAAAAAACTTTAAGAATTTGAAAAATAAAATACAATAATTTAGAGTCCAAATATAAAGAAAAAAAAGGAAAGGACAAAATCTTGAGTCCATGGTCAAAAGAAAAGGAAACGAACAGTGTCCAGACCATCTTAGTGCAAATATGAAAACCAAAAACCTCAACCGCATTTAATCTAAATAGAAATAAACGTCTCCCAAAAGGTGAAAAAAATTGTATGTGGTCCACGAATATTAAAAGGCCGCTAGGAATCATCAGATTATCAAAGATTGCTATATCGTTGAACATAAAAATTGAGTATGTAGAAAGAAAACCGGGAATTTTGGTGACAATTAACTATTTGTAAAGCATGCAAAAACTACAATAATTAGAACTAGTGTCTGTGAAGCAAAAGTATTAAACAAACATAAAAAAAAAACAAATAAGAATGTATATCTATACCCAGAAATATGTATTTTGGAATTATCATTAAATTAATACTAAACCTAAAGACAAATAACAATATAAGTAAAAAAAAAAATCCTTATTAAGAAAAATTGTATAACAAATTAATAAATAATAAATTTGTGTAGTATCTAAAAAGGAGGCAACTCGGAGATTTATTGTCAATAAATAAAAGAAAATATATGTATAAATATATGTATATAATAAAATCATCAGCAACCGATCGGCAGACTTAAAGGCTACTCGCCACTGCGGGTGGGGTTCAGCGTGGGAAGTTCGGTCGCAATTAAACGCTCCGATCGAGCGGGCGGTGACAGGTATTTGCCATTCATCTGACCTTGGACATAAGACGCACCAACTACGGACTGTATCAAGTATAAAAATATATATTTATCTTAGCCGCAAGTATTTTTCTGTGGGGAAGACTTACCGATTGTTCCGTTCCTCGGTCAAAAGGACCGAGTGCGCGAACCTTAGGGTTGAGCTCAAGCCACGTAGTCGCCGCGCAGTAGGGTAGTTTGCCCAATTATAAGTGTTCCAAGAAATAGAAAAATGTTTTTCTAAGGCTATGTTTTTGTAAGGCTAAGATGAATGGCAAATACCTGTCACCACCCGCTCGATCGGAGCGTTTAATTGCGACCGAACTTCCCACGCTGAACCCCACCCGCAGTGGCGAGTAGCCTTTAAGTCTGCCGATCGGTTGCTGATGATTTTATTATATACATATATTTATACATATATTTTCTTTTATTTATTGACAATAAATCTCCGAGTTGCCTCCTTTTTAGATACTACACAAATTTATTATTTTTTAATTTGTTATACAATTTTTCTTAATAAGGATTTTTTTTTTACTTATATTGTTATTTGTCTTTAGGTTTAGTATTAATTTAATGATAATTCCAAAATACATATTTCTGGGTATAGATATACATTCTTATTTGTTTTTTTTTATGTTTGTTTAATACTTTTGCTTCACAGACACTAGTTCTAATTATTGTAGTTTTTGCATGCTTTACAAATAGTTAATTGTCACCAAAATTCCCGGTTTTCTTTCTACATACTCAATTTTTATGTTCAACGATATAGCAATCTTTGATAATCTGATGATTCCTAGCGGCCTTTTAATATTCGTGGACCACATACAATTTTTTTCACCTTTTGGGAGACGTTTATTTCTATTTAGATTAGATGCGGTTGAGGTTTTTGGTTTTCATATTTGCACTAAGATGGTCTGGACACTGTTCGTTTCCTTTTCTTTTGACCATGGACTCAAGATTTTGTCCTTTCCTTTTTTTTCTTTAGATTTGGACTCTAAATTATTGTATTTTATTTTTCAAATTCTTAAAGTTTTTTTTTTCACTTCTCAATTTTCCGCGCCACTTGTTGTGTCTTTGCCGTTTCGAGCCCCCCAACAACCACGTCTTTTCCTTCTCTCGCCTCTATACCTCGGTCACGCCATGCTCAACAACCTTGTTCCTTTTCAGTAACCCTTTTTTTTCTTTCTGCACTGATTGTTTTTGGTTCGCCAAAATCATGCCATTTTCTACCTGCATGATAAAATTTTCTTTCTCATCTATCATAGGTTTTCCTTTCTATCCTTATATGCTAGCATTCCGGCGAACGTGGTCAGCTGTATGTACCGCCTTACCGGCGTACAGCATAACAGGGTGCACACCACAGAGGACCATGTAATCCAAAAAAAACATTACGTCAGAGTAATCCAAAAACTAGTCCAAGTTACTACTCCGCACATTATTAACACAGGGTTAGTCTTGAAATTACTCCATGTCACTACTCCATGGACTACCACAGAAAACTAGTTTGGATATCATTTTATACTATTACCCCGCGGAATATAAACAAAGGACTAGTTTTTAAATTACTCTGACGTGAATACTCCATGGAATACCACAACTATTCTTTGGTAAAATTTCTTGGAGCATCCCAAAATATGTTTTTGCAAAGAAAAAATCAAAAGAAATGTAATTACAAAATTCTTCGTATAAATTTTTATACCCTCCAAAAAAGAATTTGGAGGGTATATTCACTTTGTCATTCCGTTTGTAACGCATCGAAATATCCATCTCAGACCCCATAAAGTATATATATTCTTGATCAGTGATGAAATCTAAGACGAACTGAGTATGGCCGTCCGTCCGTCGGTGGAAATCACGATTCAGTCCAAACGAAAAGAGTTAGACTCTTGAAATTTGGCATAAATATATTTTATAACTTAGAGCAGGTTAAGTTCGAAGATGGGCTAAGTCGGGCAAGAGGGAAAAAAGTTCCCCTAAGAAGAACTAAACCTACCCAGAAAAAACAACATAATTTTTAAAGTTTTTTGGTTATTTTGTTAAGCAAATTATATATTTTTATGCCAAATACGGTCCAACGCCTTAAACATGGAGCCATTAAATAAAATAAAAATATTTTTTGACCCCGCCCACTTCAGTGGGCGTTATTATAGGCAAAAATAGCATAAAAATTTAACAAATTGTTTTACTTAAGCCTACATTCCTTAAAAATATCACTTTTAAGCTTTAATGACGAAGCTGAGACGAAACCTGGTACTACTCTGCCCTACCCCCTTCGCCCCCTAAATGACCCTACCAAAAAAAAATTTTTTTTTTTTAAATTTTGTATATAATCATCCCAAGCATTTATCTTTAGAGTTTTATGACTGCCGATTTTTGCCCTACCCCTCCCCCCCTCTTCCTTTGCCCCCTAAATGACCCTACCAAAAAAAAAAAAATTTTTAAATTTTGTATATAATCATCCCAAGCATTTATCTTTAAAGTTTTATGACTGCCGATTTCTGCCCTACTCCCCCCCCCCTCCTCCCCTCTTCCTTTGCCCCCTAAATGACCCTACCAAAAAAAAGAAATTTTTTTTTAAATTTTGTATATAATCATCGCAAACATTTATCTTTAGAGTTTTATGACTGCCGATTTCTTCCCTACCCCTCCCCCCCCCCCCTTCCTCTTCCTTTGCTCCCTAAATGACCCTACCAAAAAAAAGAATTTTTTTTTAATTTTGTATATAATCATCCCAAGCATTTATCTTTAGAGTTTTATGACTGGCGATTTCTGCCCTACCCCTCCCCCCCCTCTTCCTTTGCCCCCTAAATGACCCTACCAAAAAAAGAAATTTTTTTTAATTTTGTGTATAATCATCCCAAGCATTTATTGTTAGAGTTTTATGTCTACCTGTTTCTGCCCTACCCCCTCTGCCCCTTTGCCCTCTAAATGACCCTATCAAAAAAAAAGAAATTTTAATTTTGTATATAATTATCCCAAGCATTTATTTTTAGAGTTTGATGACAAAGGTGAAATGTTTCCCCCACAGCCCTTGCCAGAGCGACCCTGCCAAAATACAGTTTTTATGCCCTCCAAAGAGAATTGTGATAAAGTCTAAGACGGTCTAGCAATGCCCATACGTACGTCTTTGGAACACATGATATTGTATATATTTGAACCCCGCCCCCTTTAGTGGGGGTTGACGTACGACATTTTATAAAGGAACTCTGTCCCGCCAAGTTAAACATTTCAAATTCACTTACTAAATATTTGGAGGGTATTTAAGATGCGACCCGGTCGAATATAACGTTTTTACTTCTTTTTTTTTCATTTATTAAAAACATTAAAAACTATGATAAACAAAAACAAGTAATATCAAACAAATTAAACGCATATGAATGTTTTATTATAAATAAAGAAAAAAAAATTAATAAATAATTGCAAACATAAAATTGTATTCATAGATATAACTGCGTACTTCAAACCTGCATGGAAAGTAATAAGCTCATCGTGGATGAACTTTTTACCCTGATTTTTAATTAATTTTTGGTATAGGTTACAATAAACCAATTAATTTCGTTTACCCAAAACTCCATATAAAAAATTAAATTCAGTAAAATTTGTACTATGCAGTAAAAACATTTGAGTAAACGAACGCGGCTACTACTAATAATAATAAACATTTAAACATGTAATACTTAGGGCCATTATTACAACTTAAAGTTAGTTAAAAGTAGGATTTCATCGGACGTATAAAAACTTTATCATTTGCAAAATTTTACTTTAACCTAAAGTGAGCGATAAATTACAGTTAAGTTTATCCTATCTGGTATGTTAAATCCATTTTGCAATAATGGAAAGGTTTTTATACGCCCGATAAAATGTTACTTTTAACTAACTTTAAGTTGTAATAATGGCCCTTAGTGTATACTAATAAGGCAATGGATATTTTTAGATATTTTCTTAAAACTCAAGGCAAAGAACTTGAATTGATTTGCTGAGTTGACTTATTTTTTGCACAAATGAAAGGGAAGTGTCGTTTCTTTACGACTTGAAGTGCATTCCTCATTTCTCTATCTGCGTTGGTAGAATAGGAACTAATTGCGTCTGAAAACAATTTTAATTGTTGAGATTATACCGTGTTATTTTATACAATAAATACATACCTATAACAGTTTTATAGAAGTTTTTATAATCGCGTAAACTTTTTTTCCCACATATTCCGTCAGTATTATACATAACGCACAATTCTCTGGATAATATACGTTCGAGATTTTTGATAGCACTTCCATATAATACGTCTTTTATAGCTGATATCTATAAATTTGTAAAAATTAGACAATATGGATTTGCTATCCTTTCAAAAGCTCAATATTTTGTAATAATTACATATTTTTCTTCATTAGCTTCGTTTATATCTCCTTCTATCTTCTGGAGATCTTCTTCCGTTTTTATTGGAAATTTTTGGATTAGGGTGTTTATACTTTGGCGTACTTTTTGTAGAACTTGTAGCTGAAGTTTTTGCTCAGTCAGAATTTGGACTATTATTTTGTTCTGGTCAATCATTGTTGCTACAAATATTAAAGAAAACTTATTGAAATAAAAATAGTAAGTTTGTAAACTAATAATACCTTGTAATGTTGACACCTGTTCTCTTAAGTTTTTGTGATCGTCTCTCATTTCCATAAAGATTTTGTTTTGTTGCTCCATCATTTCTGAAACATAAATTAACAATGTTATTGCACTCACTGTTTGGCTATGTAGTAATAAAAATTTTTTAAACTGGATTTTACTAAGTTAAAGACTGAAAGATTGTTTTTTAAAGGTTTGTTTTTAAAAGGTGCGAATTTGGAGATATGCCGTTATTCATGTATTTGGAATTCTAAAAATACAATTCAAAATTTTGAACCGAATTATTTTGTTCTTTAAGAAGTCTTCTATTTATTTTGGTTTGAAGTTCATTATATATGGTATTGATATATAGACTGCTAAACATATTCAAAACGTACCTTTAAATTGTATACACTCATAACATGAGTTTTTTTGGCACGATCTAAAAAGGAAACAAAATATATTCTTTATTTAATAGATACGACAGAGGAGATTTTTTATACTTACAATTTAAGATTTCGCTGCAGGCATTTAGTCTTTTCAGGTTTGAGTGTTGTTTCTCCATTTTTATATATATATTATATTGTTTTATTATTTTTAATTTACTGTAAATATTATTTTCGTTATTATTAAGTGCAGCTACATATGTAAAGGCTCATTTAGCCGAACGTTGAAATCGTAAATGTTAGGTAAATGTGTCTGCTGATCCAAACAGTAATATGGCAAAGTTATGAAAACGCTTACTTGACTTTAGAAAAATGTTGCCGTAACGTTGGAACCTGCTGAAAGTAGAATTTTGTTCTAAGGTTACGTGACAGTTGTAGACAGTGATGGGATGTATGTATGTTGAATGAGAATGGGGCACAAAAGACCTCTTTTGGTACTTATTTCTCTTTTGATATGTTTAGTTAATAAATATGTATAAGGACATGATATACGCATTTTATATGTTTAAGTTTCTAAATAAATGTTTTATTCTCAATGAAATATCGCATGTCTGTATGTGGTTGTTCGTTTCAGGTATATTAAACACTCGTTTGTACGTATATATAAACATTTTGCAATATTGCAAAACATATAATATATATTGCAATATGGAAAAAAATGTGCCCATTTTATTAAACTTATGCCAAGGGATGACTTATTATACTATTAGTTGTGTATATTGGTGTTTCTGATACCTCTTTGTACCATTTAATTAATTTGCGTACTTTTTCAACACGAACGCCAATAACATTAACATATTAAAGTGCCATCAATGTTTAAACAGTTGTATAGAGTTTTATTGTATTTATTTTTGAAAGTGATGCGCATCAGATTTTTTGTGATAAACATATCTTCCACATCCATTATATAGAAAGAAAAAATAAAAAAAAAATTAATAAACAAAAATGTTATTAAACTTTTACACCCCTTGGTTTCTTTTGGCCCACCCTGTATATATATATATATATATATATATATATATATATATATATATACATATATATATATATATATATATATATATATATATATACATATAAATATATATATATATATATATATATATATACATATAAATATATATATATATATATATATATATATATATATATATATACATATATATACTTATATATATACATATATATATATATACATATATATATATATATATATATATATATATATATATACATATATACTATATACGAGGTCAGATCAAAAACTAACCGTTATTTTAAATTTTTTCAAAAAGTATTTATTTATTCATCAATAACTATCTTGTCCTCTTCAAAGTAATCCCCTCAGATCTAATACCCTTATGCCAGCGTTTTTCCAATCCTCGAAACACTTCTGAAACGCGCTTTTTGGTATCGCCAACAGCTCCTGTTTCGATTTTTCTTTTATCTCCTCAATCGTAGCTTTTTAAGTTCAATTTGATAATCAAGATAATTTGTTTGATAAGTTGGTAATTCGTTAAAGTTTATAGCTACTTTTTACTTCATCCTTGTGAGGGACTTTTTACATAGATTTTAACGAATAAACCACTCGTTATATTGTTTCAAAATTATTATTATTACAAAACTTGTCGTTGTGTTACACACAAAAAGCAAATACCGCCATATTTTCAACACAAATAAAAAGGTAATAAATAAAATTGAGATTACTTCTCTGATTTTAAATTTAAACCAATTGTTTTATTTCTATTTTTCACGCAAACATTTGGTCCTTCGAGCCGAATTCTTTGGAAGAAAAATTCAAAAAGTGCCTTAATAACTTCTCTTTTTTTTAATAAAAAGGATCGCCATATTTGCCATTCTGCATTGGGATTTTAATATATTCATCGCTAAATCTTAATTAAAAGTTATTTTGAAAAAAGGTGCGTAACTTTTGAATTTTAAAGTGCGTGTTTTGTAGAATTTATAACAATTGTGTGGAATATTGCCAAATTATTTGTGCATTGAATAATAATATACACACATCCATTTAAACATATACATACATAGTGGTTGATCGCATTACAATTCCCATTTGGAACTTTTTATTTCTTTTTTTTTTTTTTTTTTTTTTTTTTTAATTAGGACCGGCACTCAGGGGATGGCCCCTACTCATGCGTACATTGTGCCGGAACTAGGAAAATTGGTTGTGGGAAGGAGGATAAAGGGAGTAGTGTCTATGAACATTCGATTTGAATTTCTTCTTGCTATATATGGCAGGAAAGACCTCCGCAGGGAGTCTATTCCACATGCGGGCAGTACGGGCAAAGAATGAATTTTCCCTGTAATGCGTAGTACGGTTCACTGGTAAATCTACCACATATGGGTGTGATCGCACTGAAAAGCGTGTTGAGCGTAAGTAAGTGCGTGTTTCGGGAAAAAGATCCCTGATTTCGTCGGAACAAAACCCATTATAGTACCGATAGAACAGTGAAATGCACCCCACATTGCGTCGATGCTCTAATGAGTCGATAGAGTTGGCTGCCCTACCGTCTCCTATGAGTTTCTTCGCCCTCTCCTGTACACGGTCGAGTAACTTCAAAATAGACTTTGAAGCACCGGCCCATACATGAGAGTTGTATTCCATTTTCGGTCGGATGTAAGTGGTATAAATAGCAAGGAGATCAGATGGGGTGAAGTATGTCTTACACCGCCTTAGAAAACCGAGGCACTTGAATGCTTCTTTTGAGACATGAAAAATGTGTTCTGTCCATCGAACGTCGCACTGGATTTTCATGCCAAGAACATCAAGAGCTTCTGATTCCTCAATATCTATACCACCCATGTTTACAGATGAAGCAGCATGATCGGGCTTGCGTCGGTGTGTAAGCAAGCAGCATTGAGTTTTACGGGCATTGAAATTTACCCTGTTTCTGTGACCCCATTCAACAATCCTATTGAGGTCACAGTTTAGTGCAACATTCATATCATGCCTCATCGCCCCGATCCCTGACGATGTCGGCCTATTGCTGAAAGCATATGAATGGCAGAGGCTGCTATCATCTGCAAAAGAGTAGATAGGAGTTAAAGTCTGACTTAGAAGGTCATTTAGGAATATAAGAAATAGAGTAGGAGAAAGAACAGAGCCTTGCGGTACCCCAGAGTTGATTCTATACTCGTCTGATGAAATCCCGTCTATAACAACTCTTATAGCACGATTCCTGAGAAAGCTCGATATAAATCGAGAGAAGACGTCACCCACACCAAAAGCCATAAGTTTCGACAAAAGTGCTCCGTGCCACACTCTGTCGAATGCTTTAGAAATATCCAGAGCCACTACCTTACTCTCGCCGAAGTGGTGAATAGACTGACACCACTTTTCCGAAAGGAAGGCCAATAGGTCCCCCGTAGAGCGGCCCCTACGGAAGCCATATTGGCGGTCGTTAAGTAAGCTATTAGACTCTAGATATTTCACTAGGTGAAAATTCACCATGCTTTCCATCACCTTGGAAAGCGCAGAACAAATCGCGATTGGGCGGTAGTTCTGGGGGTCGTTGGCCTCTCCCTTTTTAGGGATTGGCGTTACATGAGCAACCTTCCAGCACGAGGGAAATTCGCCTGAGTGGTAAATAGTGCTGAACAGGGTTGCCAGAGGACGAGCTAACGTCGAAAAACACTGCCTTAAGACCAGTGCTGGAATTCCATTCGGCCCAGGAGACTTGTTTACGTTGAGATCCGATAAGACCCTTTTATCCGCCCGGACCCGAAAGCGTATCTTTGGCATAGTAATGGATACATTTTCAAGAACTGGCAGTGGTTGATTGCTTTCCGGCAAGTGTGAATTACTTGCGAACATTTCAGCTAGAAGGTTAGCTTTGTCAACCGGGTCAGTGAATAGTTGATCACCCTTCAAAAGAGTAGGAATCGAAGAACTAGCATTATCCTTCACCCTTTTGACGAATGACCAGAAACTCTTACTGCCCCGAGGGGCAGAAAGAATTTTATCACGAAGACGCTGCTCGTACAGAGCTTTTTCGCATCTTAGTACCTTGGCACACGAAGATCTCGCCCTTTTGCGCATCAAATCAGTTTCAGCGTTCTTGTTAGCACGCCAAATACTAAATGCAACCTCTCTGGATCTGACAGCAATTCTGCATGTCTGATTAAACCATAATTTAAATTTAGGCTTAATCGGAATTTGCTTGGATGGAATGAAAGTTTTCATTCCAAGCAATATTATATTTTCCACCATTTCCGCCATGGCATCGACATTACTGTCAAGAAAGCAAATTTTCCAATTAAAATGCCTAAAGAAATCGTTGAGGTCATCCCAACGGGCCTTTTCGTAAATATATTTTAAACGTTTCGTAGCTGAGTGTGAAACGTTTCGAAGTTCTGTAATCGAAAAGGAGGCAGTAATGGTGCAGTGATCCGAATTTCCGAGAGGTGCGCTAACACCCATTGTATATTTGTCTGGATGTGAAGCAAGAAAAAGGTCGAGAGTATTGTGTTGGTGCCCATCAACACACGAAATATGTGTTGGCTCATTCACTAGCTGCGCAAGGTGGTTATGCGCTGCGAATAGCTCAGCATAATGGCCTTCTGAGGTTGTATGGCTCGAATGGCGAAGCCAAGAAGAATTATGAACATTAAAATCACCAGCAACAACGATTTCACTGTTCGGATAATTCTCTAAGATCTTCGATATGGAGTCGGAAAGGGCGTCGAAGTTGGAGAGTGTTTTTTCCCTTTCCGCGTTTGGACTTCTGTAAAGAAACCCGAAATGCAAAAGATGTGTCCTGATTTTGAATTTAACCCAAATACAGCTAAATTCTGGATCAAGCGCGTCTAATGATTGCTGACGCTGGTACACAACTTCATTGCGTATGTACATTGCAAGGCCCCTATGAAGAAAGAATAGGGATAGTAGGTGATATCCAGGTATGTGGAAATCCTGTGGGTCAGCATTTTCAGACACCTGAGTCTCACATAAGGCGAAAACATCCGGCCGATGGAGACAAACGTGGGCATACACAGAGAAAAAGTTTGCACGCAGCCCGCGTATGTTGCAGAAGTCTATCCTAAAACGACCTGCCATAAAAAAACAACACAAAGCAAAACAAAACGAACGATTAAATCTTGTATTGCCAATGCCAGTATGCTAATCACTGTTAGAAAGGTTGTTCAGCGATCAGTGTTAGGCCTTCATCACTAAACACCAACAGTGATCAACAACGTGGCATCAACAATAGAAAATTATTATGAGAGCGAACATTTACGATACAGCACAATGACACGCAAGGAGAACCATAAAAGCCCCGATCCGATCATCGTGAACGAAGTGTCAACACTGGTTTATAGTGCCAGCACTGATGTTATTATTTTATTTTCTCTCATTATTTTTGAATTTTGTCACAGGTGCAATGCAAAACACATTCTTTTGGTGCTGTTGTTATTGTTGTTGCGTGTTTGTGATTTATTTGGTTTAATTGTTGGTGCGTTATGAAATATTTATTATTTGTTAATTTATCACTGGTCTATCTTGTTTGCACTTGTTTAATTTTTATTTTCTTTAATTGTTAAAAGTGATATTATATTTGGTTCACAACGGGAAAAAAAGACTTATGAGAGTTTAATTTTTGTTTTAATTTTATTTGTTTTTCTTTTTTCTTATTTATTATGTATTGTTATGTATGTGAATACGCGTGTGCACCGGACGAACGATAAAACACTCATTCCGTGACAATTGAATAATACATACATACATATATCTCGTGTTAAGTATAAATAATTTGGTTTGTTTTTGTGCAAGTTAATAATTAACATATTTATTTTTAATAAAAGTTCAATTGCTGACACATTTCCCTTAGTTGCAATTAATAATTATTTTACTTACTTTAATAAAGTTCAATCTCCTCTGTCGCAATTCAATTGCTGACACATTTCCCTTAGTTACAATTAATAATTATTTTACTTACTTTAGTAAAGTTCAATCTCCTCTGTCGCAATTTAATTGCTGACACATTTCCATTTAAATTTTAATTCACGAATTTTTTTTTTACAACATTTATTTAAAGTGCTGACGACCTATTTGCACTGAATGCAATTGGAACAGCTCACGTTGCATTTCAAGGTGATGATTGCTGTTCGACAATTCTTAAGTTTTTATAAAGTTTAATATTAAGTAAGAAAAAGAATTATAATAGCAGTAGTTAATAATAAGAAGTCCGAATAAGAAGACATAGTCTTCCGGAAAATTAAATAATTAGAAATAATAAAAGGATAAAGAAGACATGGTCTTCTCCTCTAAATAAATATAAAATTTTTTAAAAAAATTTAAATAATAAAGAATTTTATTTACTTGCATATATGTATGTACGTTTAGTATTTATATACGTACATACATTTACATAAAAATACCAAATATTCTGTTACTTGTTGCTGCTGGCATTTTTTCTTTTACTTGTAAAGTGAAGTGTACTCTACGGTCGGTCGGTTTGACTAATATTGCAATTGTTTGAAAATATTAATTTCAATTTTCTTTAAACTGTTCATATATTTAATTATAAATATTATTATTATAATTGAATATTTTCCAATTTAAATTCTGGAGAGAATTTATTTGGTTTATTTGGTTTTCAAACATTGTGACGAAAAACTTAATTTACATATTTGTAATTAATTATATATTCATATAGTATAACTTTAAACTTTGCAAGTAAAAATACACATTATGTCGACAACATTAGATAAATTCGTTAGAGCTGCGGATGCTCTTATAACTTTTGAAGCTTGCTTTAACGACATAGAACCTGATACTCACACTATTTTTGAGCTAGAACTTCATAGTGAAGAACGATTTGTGGCAAAAAGTTAAAGCAACACATGAGAAATATATTGACAGTTTGAAATCTGCTAAAGGTTTAGAACAAGCGGATCACTCTGAAGTTGCAAGTAAATATCGTGCTGCTTACAAGTCCTTTGTGACGTGTTTAGGCAATATTAATCGAGAAATTCATAATCTCCAATTAGATGAAAAAGCGAATAACTCGGTAGGTTTAAATGAAACTAAAATGGATATGTCAGGTCATAATTTGACGTTACCGCCTTGTGATGTTGACATGTTTGATGGCAATTATATAGCTTGGCCCGCTTTCAGGGATTTATTTACAGCTTTATATGTGAACAGTTCACGACTTAGTAACATTGAGCGACTCTGTCACTTGCTGCGTAAAACAAGTGGGGAGGCAAAAGAAATTGTTTCGAAATACCCTCTATCAAACCAAGGTTTTGACATAGCGTGGAAAAGCTTGAAAAACGCATATGAAAATCCACGGATGTTGGTCAACAACCAACCTAACCTCCTTTTCAACCTGCCAGTAATAGATAAAGAGACTTGTGCGAGTCTTAAGGCATTGCAAAGGGGTATAAATAATTCTTTATCTGCAATGTCAATTTATGAAGTTCCAACTGAGAATTGGGATCCTATGATCGTTTTCATCTGTATTCAGCGGCTTCCAGACTACACTGTAACCCTATGGGAACAAAGTATAAAAGACAAATTCGTTTTGTCTTCTTGGAAAGATTTAGATGCTTTCTTGACGGAAATAATTCAAACTTTGGAATGTCTGCGGGATATTAGAGATTCATCACATGAAAAAAAAGAAAGTAACTCACAATGTGAAAACTCATCATGTGAATATATATAATTCAAATTCGTGTGCACTGTGTAAGAATCAAAATCACTTTTTACGGGATTGTAAGCGGTTTAAAAATCTTTCAGTTTCAGAAAGAATTTCATTGTTGCGTTAATTGTTTGTCTCGCATACATGAAGTTAAAAATTGTAATAGCGTTCATAATTGTACTCATTGTAACAAGAGGCATCATACCATGCTTCATAGAAATGTTGCTCCTTCGGAGAATAATACTAGAAATTCTTCAACTTCTAATGTAGTTGCCAGCTCCTCACAACTGGCACACTCAAGACAACTAGATTCAGAACTACCTTCTACTTCTCGCGGTATTAGTTCGTCGGCACCCATAAATCGTCAAGTTTTTCATTTGTCAGAAAATCTAACGGTCTTATTAGGGACAGCAATGGTGAATATACGTCACCAGGGTATTACGTATCCAGCCCGCGCCCTTATTGACCCTGCTTCGGAAACTTCGTTTATTTCTGAAGGTTTACAGAGTCGTTTAAAAATTTCTGCGCATTCTACGAATGCCAAAATTTCTGGAGTAAACCAGGCGGTATCTGTTATTTCTAGAAAAATTTGTTCAGTGGAAATAGGCTCGCTTTTGGATTCGTCGGTTAATTTAAGAACCACAGTATTAGTCTTGCCAAATATTTCTGGTAATTTACCATCCTTTATTCTAAGGGATGTACTTAAAAGGGAGTTGCCAAATCTACCGTTAGCAGATCCTCAATTTTGCGATTGTAGGCCAGTTGATCTATTATTAGGTGCTGATTTGTATCCAAGAATAATAATAGGTGACATTCGACAAAATGTTCTAGGGTAATTGTTAGCTCAAAAGACCGTCTTCGGGTGGATTATTACGGGCCCCATAGACAAATAACTAGACACGACAACTAATATACAGAGACGTTATTTATGTCTAATACAGAGATGTCGGTTATTACGATATTTCATATTTGTTTTCCTTAAAATTAAATTTCTTTGGAGGAATAAAATCAGTTACAACATAGTGGTACCAGCAGCAACATGTAAGTAGAAATTGCGCATATTTATTTTTATAAAACTTATAATTGTAATGTCTTCCAGGAGTCGTAAATGCGTAATGGGATGCAAGGATGGACGGAGGCTACACATATTTCCGAAAGATCCTATCAGGTGAGTCAAGTGTGATTATGTGTTTAGGAAGTAAGAAAAATAATAAAATGGACTTAGCTTTTGTTCCGGAACACGCTTTGGGAACAAAAACGAGTTTTCATATTCGTTACAAATTCGTGTAATGCAATATGGATTGACTTTTTGTTCCGGGGTTTGTTTTGGGAACAAAAAGTAAATCTATATTTGTAATTTCAATGTGAATTTATATGTAGATCGTAATCGACAAGTTTAAATATATACCGATAACCGTTTGTCCCGCAACATGTTTTGGGTACAAAAGGTAAACTAAGGCCTATTTAAGCTAGTTAGTAAGGCCGTTACAAAAATATAAATTTTTTTTAGTTTGAATTAAAAAGTAAGTGAAACTGTGTTAAGAATTTAAGTTTTCATGTTTGGAATTAAGTTGGAGGATATTTTAAATAGAAATTTGTAAGAATTTTAAATCTACATTTGCAATTAAGTTTAATTTGAGTTAGTTAGTAAGACCTTTACAAAAATAAATTTGTTTTTTAGTTTTAATTAAGCTGTCTTTAAAAAGTTAGTGAGACCGTGTTAAAAATTTAAGTTGTCATGTTTTGAATTAAGTTCGAGAATTTTTTAAATAAACTTAGAAAATATTTTCAAATAGTTTTCTTTTTAATTTCTAAGAATTTTAAGTCTATATTTGCAATTAAGTTCAATTTGAATTAGTTAGTAAAACCTTTACAAAAATATAAATTTTTTTTAGTTTTAATTAAGCTGTTTTTAAAAAGTAATTGAAACCGTATTAAAAATTTAAGTTTTCATGTTTTGAATTAAGTTGGAGGATTTTTTAAATAAACTTAGAAAATGTTGATTTATTTTTATTGACCTTATCAGTTTATTGTAATATTAATCAAGCTTGTGGTCCTTTATTATAAAATTTTATAATAAACGACCACTAGCTTAATTAATATTACAATAAACTTAGACAATATTTTCAAATAGTTTTTCTTTTAATTTCTAACAATTTTAAATCTATATTTGTAGTTAAGTTCAATTTGAGTTAGTTAGTACCTTTACAAAAATATAAATTTTTTCTGAGATTTAAAAACAAATTTCGAACAATTACCCTATAAATCTTAATTCAATTTAATATAGCAATAATATGTTCGTTACTACATATAAATTTTTTTAGTTTTAATTTAGCTGTTTAAAAAGTAATTGAAACCGTGTTAAAAATTTAAGTTTTCATGGTTTGAATTAAGTTGGAGAATTTTTTAAATAAACTTAGAATATATTTTCAAATAGTTATTGTTTTAAAAAGTTAATTATTTTTTGCTGACTGCATGTTTTGCTTATTTATTTTAGGCGTTCAGAATGGCTTCGCATTTTAGGTGTTCAGTCTTCGGTGAAACGGCTGTTTCTCTGTAGTCGGCATTTTTCAAAAGAATATATATTTGGAAACAAAACTTCAAAATTTGCGGTTCCTAAAAATGAAAGTGTATCTTCCGGTGAAAAAATATTGGATTTTTCAATAGTGGACTTGGCATACAGTTTCGATAGAAATAACACACAGTGGGATAGTTTCAACTGTTTACCAAACCCTTACCCTTCGCTAAATGATATAAATATCGAAGAGAATACAGATAACAATGAAGAGAAGGCAGTTCTGGAACGTAATGCTTTTGTATACGTTTGTGGTTATTTTTATCTCAAACTCCAGCGAGGCCATATTTGTAAGTCACCCCTTCCCACATTTCACAGTGACGAACCTGCTTCGGCAGACTACTATTTTACATCGCAAAAAGAGTTTAAAAACTGGCATTTGGTTAAACCACCTCAAGGATTCGTAAACTATTTTTCAGTTTTAGAAAAACAATTCTTTCCTATATTTAACAAAAATTGCCATCGGCATGGTATTAGACAAATTATATTTGATGAACTTTTTAAGGAAACACCTTACCTTTGTTGCGATAGAGTAACACATGAAGAAGTTCTTAACCTTTTCATTAGAGTTAGAATTTACTTCATTCTACGTTTTTTCAATAAAAAAATATAAGAGCCTAATTTGAAAAATTTTATGTGTTACAAATAAATAGTTCAATTTCGACTTCGGTCATATATTGCAAAGAGAAAAAAAAGAACCGAGAAGTGTTTGTTGTATAATATCCATTCCTACTCCACAAATATCATGCAAACCTATTTCTCACATGATGCATATTTTAAAATCGTTTCTTCAAGCAATTATATGTATCTTTTAATTCGGTAAAAATGTTTTGATTACGTGGTTTTCAATGTCTTTGGTTCAAAACTTTTCATTCAAAATATTATTTCTAATTTTTCAACTATATCATTATTTTTCGTTTACATAATTTATCATTTAAATAATTTATCATTTAACTAATTTATCATTTAACTAATTTATCATTTAAATAATGTATCATTTAACTAATTTATAATTTAAATAATTTATCATTTAACTAATTTATCATTTAAATAATGTATCATTTAAATAATGTATCATTTAACTAATTTATAATTTAAATAATTTATCATTTAACTAATTTATCATTTCAGTAATTTGTCATTTAAATAATGTATCATTTAAATAATTTATAATTTAAATTATTTATCATTTAACTAATTTATCATTTCAGTAATTTATCATTTAACTAATTTATTATTTCAGTAATTTATCATTTAACTAATTTATCATTTAAATAATTTATCTTTTAAATAGTTTGTCATTTAACTAATTCATCATTTAAATAATTTATTATTTCCCATGTAAATAATTTAAATTTTTTTAACTGTAGCCATTATTATTTAAATATTAACAACAAAAAAACTTCCTTACAATGTACCTGAATTAATGTAAATGAATACATTATACTTAACCACACACAAAAATAATCGCAGGGTTTTAGAAATAGTTAATTACTGTCCAGAAGAAACACATAAGCAACCTGTTAGTTAAAGAATAAGGAACGTCATGTCACACACACAACAAAAATTCAATACCAAAATTTTCATTATTAGCACATATATATATATATATATATATATATATATATATATATATATGTATATATATATATATATATATATATATATGTTTATATATATATATATATATATATATACATATATATAAATATATAGATATATATATATATATATATATATATATATATATATATATACATATATACATATATATACATATATATATATATATATATATATATATATATATATATATATATATATATATATATATGTTTATATATATATATATATATATATATATATACATGTATATATATATATATATATATATATATATATATATATATATATATAAGTAAACAATAAAAACATTTACTTTTATTTTTCATTACTTTTCATTTTATTGCGTCAATTCTTTTGTTGTTTCTTTTGTGAGTACAACGAACTATAAGGTTGTCGTACTCTAAAATGTTTACCATTGCTTTATTATTGCTTTGTATTGCTAAACCCTAAATTGTTTATAATTGTTTATATTACTAAGCATTGCTTTGGTTTATTGAACCTCAAACATTTAAGTAGAACACTTAAATGTTTTGCAATTTGGTGGTTCTCATATTACAAATACTTCGTAGGCGGTTTTGTCGATTTCGATTGCCCAATAATTTAATGTAAGCAATAATTTTAAATAATCAATTTGTATTTGTAAAATGATTTTGTAAATTTTAAAAATGAATAAAGATCAGTTGCAGTTAACTACTCAAAGAATGTTAACGTAATTTCACATAACTGGCGCCCAACGAAAAATAAAAAAATCCTAAAGAAGGATAACTAAATAAAAAATCCTAAAGAAGGATAACTAAACAAAAAATCCTAAAGTAGGATAGTTACATAAATAAAAAAATCCAAAAGAATTATAACAAAAATAAAGATAATTAAATAAAACTTTAGTGTTAGTGACTTTGTGACAAATGGAAAATAAGAAGAACTCCAAAAAGTTGTAAATTTAAAAGCTGTCTGCAAAAACTTTCAGACTGTTAACAACGTTAATAAAAAGAACTTTGTTATTGAAATAAAAAAGAGGAACTACCAAAAAGTTTTTAAAATTAAAATTTGTCTGCAAAAGCTTTCAAAAATATTAAAAACTAATAAAATTTAAAAAAGTACTTTGTTTATTTATGAAGAAAGAAAAGAAGAATTATCAAAAAGTTTTTAAATTAAAAACTTGTCTGCAAAAAGTGAAATGATAAAAAGCTGAATACTTGGATCCCACCGATCAATATCGAATAATCCTAGTTTAGACGAACCATCAGTGCTTTATTTGTGCAACCTGCAGTTATTAGAAGTTGAAAGGGACTGGACTAAGCAACCTAAATTGAAACAACTTTGCAACTCCAAACGGGAATAATCAATAATCCCCGCAACTTTTTACAACTGTAAAACCCAAAATACTGACGTGGCCAACATAACCATGATATTAGCAGCACTACATTTTTTGTAAGTCATTATTAAGTATTCTTTTATATAAAAATTGGAAAATTTAAGATTAATTGTTAAAATACATTGGAAAATAAATTTTTTTAGTTATTTTAAGTAAAATTTCATAAATAGTTATAATTTATTTTGCAACCCAGGAAAAAAGAAGTGTTATTTTTAAAATGTCTAATCCTAGCAATCTAATAAGACCATCGATGTTAAATAATCCCCAAATTCCTGGTCCAAACAACCCTCCAAATCCCCAAAATCCATTGAATAACCCTCAAATGGAAGCAGCAATAGCAAGTCTCGTTACTCAAATATGTAGGGAAAATTGTAGAAGCATAGTAGAAAACATTTTGGACGCAAATGCCGACATTGTAGTAGGAGACCAAATTATAGAAGAACGGTATAGGGAAAATATTAACGATATGGACAAAGTGCCCGACATTGTCCGTTGCTTACGGGAATTTTCAGGTAATTCTACGGAATTCAGCTCTTGGAGAAAGAGCGTAGAACGAGTTCTAAAAATTTACGAGGCACAAAAAGGGACACCAAGGTATTTCGCTATTTTGAATGTGGTCAGAAATAAGATCACTGGAGCCGCTGACTCAGCACTTGAGTCCTACAACACTCCTTTGTGTTGGAAAGCAATTTTGCGTTGCTTAACAATTCACTACGCAGACAAGCGAGATATAACTACCTTGGAATACCAACTAACAACACTCGTACAGGGAAACTCATCGGTGCACGATTTTTATCAGGAAGTGTATTCACACTTATCATTAATAATTAACAGCATAAGCTGCATGACTATAGGCAAAGAGGCTATGGATGTTTTGATCCAGACATATCGGGACAAAGCATTGGACACTTTTATAAGAGGGCTAAGAGGCGACCTTTCAAAACTCCTATGTATACGGGAACCGAATAGCTTACCTCAGGCATTACACCTTTGTCTCAAGCTCCAAAATCAAAATTTCAGGACAGAACATGCATTAAACAAAAATCCTAAACCAAACACTAAGAATACAAATTATAGACCCCAAACAATACCTACATTTTTTCCCCAGCCAACATCTGTAATCCAAAGAAATAATCAACACGCAATGCAATATCAAAACCAATATCCCACCCAATTTCAAAACCAATATCCCACCCAATATCAGAACCAATACCCAACCCAATACCCTTCCCATTATCCAAAACATTATCCTAACCCTTATTACCAACACATTTACCCTGATAATAAACAATTCCAAAATACGGCCCAATTTCAAAACTTCCAAAGACAAAACCACAATACTTTTCAAATACCACCATCAAGACCAAACGCACCAAAACCTTTACCAAAACCAATCCCTATGGAAATCGATCAATCCGTGCAGACTAGAAATGTTAACTACATAAACCGACCAAGGCCCGATGACAGATTCATGGGAAAAAGACCTGTGCAATCATCTGTACTTCAAAAACAAAAAATGCAGAGAAATTACAACATTCAAACATGTAATAACGAAGTGGAGGAAGAAGTCCACTACAATCAACAAATGGAATCATATGAATCTGAAAATAATTTACAACCACTTGAAGAATATAGTAACCAAAATGATTTCTACGCTACAGATTGCGAAGCAGAATCTACTAGCGAGCAAGACCTTACCGATATATAAATTTTTTAGAATAGATTCGTCTTTGCCATATTTCGAAGCAAAGACAAAAGACGGACAAATTCTTAAAATTTTAGTTGATACTGGATCCAACAAAAACTACATCCAGACATCATTGATGAAGTTAGCCATCCCTAACGAAAAAGACTTTTTTGCAAATTCTGCCGGAGGGAAAATCCGTATATCTCACCACACTTTTATAAATCTATTCGGACTGAAATCTATGAACCTAAAATTTTTTGGTTTACCAAATCTCAAATCTTTTCACGCAATATTGGGCAATGACAGCCTTAAAGCATTATCAGCCGTTATCTACACAGGGAAAAGTTTGATGACCATTAAAAACAACATTAAAATTAAGCTTAAACAACATGCTTCAGAGAACGTCAACAATATTTCACAAACCACAGGCAATATGCGAATAAGACAAAGTCATATGACAGAAGATCAAAAACTAAAGATTACAACACTAACAACAGAATTTCCAAACCTTTTTATTGTCATTAGGTGCATTTAACCTACACAACTAGAGTAAAAGGCGAAATAAGAACAACAACAGATAATCGCGTTTATTCTATATGCTATCCCTACCCAGCACATCTCAAAGACGTGGTAGAACAACAAGTTAAAGAATTACTTGACCAGGGAACTATTAGACCATCTAAATCCCCATACAACTCACCAGTTTGGGTCGTCCCAAAAAAGATGGATGCCTCGGGTGAAAAAAAGTACAGGGTAGTTATCGATTACAGAAAACTTAATACGGTGACGGTACCAGATCGATATCCAATACCCGAGATTAACGAAGTTCTATCGCAATTGGGAGAAAATAAATTTTTCACGGTGTTAGACCTCAAGAGTGGATTTCACCAAATCCCCCTGAGGGAGAAGGATATCGAGAAAACTGCATTTTCCATTAACAACGGAACATACGAGTTTACTCGTCTCCCATTCGGTTTGAGAAACGCGCCGTCTATCTTTCAAAGATGTTTAGATGATATCTTAAGGGAGCATATTGGGAAAATATATTATATTTATATTGATGATATCATCATATTCGGTAAAACTGAACAAGAACATATCGAGATCATCAAGAAGATTTTTAGCACTTTAGAATTAGCAAACATGAAGGTACAGCTAGACAAATGCGAGTTTTTAAGACCAGATGTGGAATTCTTAGGATTCATTATATCAACATCAGGAATACGTACCAACCCAAAAAAGGTAGAAGCAATCTGTAATATGCCCATTCCAAAAACTTTGAAAAATTTGAGATCATTCCTGGGTATGTCAGGATTTTATCGCCGTTTCGTGAAGGATTACGCCAAACTCGCGAAACCACTAACGGCTCTTTTAAGAGGGGAGGGACGACAAATGTCCAAATCTCAATCTAATAAAATAATTTTAAATCTTAATGACGAAGCAATAGAAGCATTTAATAAGATAAAGAAAACATTAATTTCTGACGACGTAATGCTATCATACCCTAATTTTGACAAAGAGTTTCAGTTGACAACGGATGCTACCAAATACGCAATTGGCGCAGTGCTGGAACAAGAGGGTAGGCCAATAACTTTTATCTCAAGAACCCTGAGTAGAACCGAAGAACACTATGCTACGAACGAAAAGGAGATGTTAGCGATAGTGTGGGCGCTCAAGAGTTTGAGAAACTACTTTTATGGAGCAGCACGAATAAAAATATTCACAGACCATCAACCATTAACACACGCTCTGTCAAATGGAAATACTAATAGCAAGCTCAGAAGGTGGAAAGCAACACTGGAGGAATATAACTACGTATTGCAATATATGCCTGGGAGAGCCAATGCGGTGGCAGACGCATTATCCAGACCTCCACAAGAGATATGCAAAATGGACTCGACAGCCGCCACTCAACATAGCAACCAAAGTTCCCCTGAAAACACTATCCAGTATACAGAAACACCGATTAACGCGTTCAAAAACCAAATTATCATAGAACCACACAATACTTCTGAATATGAATTTCAAATCGTCTTTCCGACCTATCACAGGCACATTGTTTATGAAAAAGATCTTTCCCAAAATAGATTGCAGCAGATTTTCGAAAAATATCTTAACCCTTCAGTAACAAATTGCGTGAAGACAACTGACGAAATTCTTGGTAAGGCACAACAAATTTTTTCTAAGCGCTTTCATAATTACAAGGTCCTCTATACAAAGAAAATGGTGACCGATGTTCAGGGCGAATCAGAACAAGAAGTTGAAATAATTAATGAGCACAACAGAGCTCATAGAAGTGCCGAAGAAAATAAAACACAGCTTTTAGAAAGATATTATTTTCCTCAAATGATGGCAAAGGTTAAGAGAATAACAAGGGCTTGTAAAATCTGTAAAGAAAGCAAGTACGATCGACACCCCAATAAAATTGAGATTTTCGAAACACCTATTCCGCAATACCCTGGACAAATTATCCATATCGATATTTTCATTACGGAGAAAAAGATCGTTTTAACAGCAATTGATAAATTTTCTAAATACGCTCAAACTAGGTTATTGAAGTCCAGAGCATCCGAAGACATAAAGGAACCGCTAAAGGAAATCCTTTTGACATTTGGAATGCCAGAAATCGTCGTGATGGATAACGAGAAATCTTTCCACTCTGCGTCTATAAGATTCATGCTAGAAAACACATTCAATATTAAAGTATTCAAAACCCCTCCCTACGCCAGCTCGACGAACGGTCAGATAGAAAGGTTTCACTCGACATTAACAGAGATAATGAGGTGCCTCAGAGCAGAAAACATTCATCAGACTTTTTCAGAACTCCTTTACAAATCCCTCCACGAGTACAATAACACTGTTCACTCCACCACACTTAAGAAACCGTCAGAAATATTCCTTGGTCAACGTACGTCCACTGAGCCCGAAAAATATGAAAAAGATAGACAAGAGATAGTCGAGAGACTAAAGACAAAACAAGCTAGAGACATCGAATTTCATAATAAGAAGAAATCTCGATACAAAGATTATGAAGTGGGTCAGGAAGTCTATGTCAAGGTCAATAAGCGATTAGGGACCAAACTGTCTAAAAATTATAAGAGAGAATTAGTGAAGGAGAACAGACATACTACAATAATGACAGAAAGTGGAAAAGTGGTCCACAAGAATAACATTAGAAGCTAATATCTCCCTTTTTCTTTTTTTCCCCCCTTTTGTTTTAGGATGGTGATAACTGCCATACGATGTGAAGTCAAATTATTAGATTACGCCAATTCGAGAATAGTGGCCATTGACACTGGATCCGCCAAGATTCAGTCCGGTACAGTTAAACTGGTGCATGTAGTCGATGTAGGAAATTACGAGACGATAATTAACAGTCTACAAGCTATTGTCTACTCGAATGTGAGCGCTTCCCATCCTTTGTATCCCTTCCTTTCTTACGAAATAAAACAATTACAATTTCATATTAATAACTTGAAACCCAGAAACAAAAGATCCTTGGACTTTATCGGTTCCGCGTGGAAATGGATTGCGGGTAATCCAGATCACGCTGATTTCCAAATTATCGAACAAAAAATAAATAACGTTTCACAGAATAACAATAGACAAATAATAATTAATAGAATGTCATTAGAAAAATTAAATGAAATAACCGCTAAAACAAATTACATTTTGAAATCTTTTAAAAATGAAGTAATGAGAAACATTCTAGTAGATGAATTAAAGTACAAGTTACAAATTATTCAAGCCGAAATATTGAACCTAAAATACGCTATAGATTGGGCTAAGGTAGGAGTCATAAATTCATTCATATTGTCTGAATATGAAATGAGTATGATTAAAACTTTGGCTGACAAAGGAGATGTAAATTACTTAAACGTCGAAGAGTCTCTTGATTTTGGTGAAATAAGAATAGCTTCTGGTAATAATTCGTTAATTTATATCATAGATATCCCTTCAACTTATACAGAATCATGTAATAATATAATAATCAATCCTGTGAAAATCGATAAAATGGCCACTAAGGTGGAATATGACGAAATTTTAATTTGTAATGAACAATTTTTCGGATTTAAAAGCAAATGCAAAAGTTTTAGTAAACTCACAATATGTAAGGATGAAAACATTGAAGACATTAGCAAAACAGAATGTCTCCCCAACTTAATACGCGGTAAACCCTCTAATTGTACTATGGTTAGCAATCTCCATATACCCACTGTACAAGAATTACTTCCTGGCACGATTCTTTTGAACAAATTCAGTGGTGAAATTTTCATAAGCAAAGAATCATACGACCTCAATGGTACTTACCTTGTTAAATTTCATAACGAGACACTCGAAGTGAATGGTAAAACTTTCTCATTTTCAGAAATATCTTTTTCAAGCCCATTGCCAGCTGTGGTACAACCAATAGGCAATAACCCTCGTGTGGAAAGAACTCTCACTTTAGAACTAATTGAAGAAATGAACGCTAGCAATACCGAGGCTATTGAATTTCTCAATATCGAAAGCAAAGTTGGAGATGCTATAAATATCTTCCTAGTCAGTTCCATAATCACAACAATGTTCTTCATCTGCTTAAAAGTAAAGTGCCACTGTCGTACTAAGCAACATTCTGATGGCATTGCTCCATCACCAATACAAAAAGTTATTGTAAACACTGCTGACCCTAGAGATTCATCCTTAGCAAGAATTTCTCAAATACCATACTTTTGATTGAGGACAATCAAATTTGAGGGGGGAAGAGTTAACAATAAAAACATTTACTTTTATTTTTCATTACTTTTCATTTTATTGCGTTAATTCTTTTGTTGTTTCTTTTGTGAGTACAACGAACTATAAGGTTGTCGTACTCTAAAATGTTTACCATTGCTTTATTATTGAATATTACTTTGTATTGCTAAACCCTAAAACGTTTATAATTGTTTTTATTACTAAGCATTGCTTTGGTTTATTGAACCTCAAACATTTAAGTAGAACACTCAAATGTTTTGCATTTTGGTGGTTCTCATATTGCAAATACTTCGTAGGCGGTTTTGTCGACTTCGATTGCCCAATAATTTAATGTAAGCAATAATTTTAAATAATCAATTTGTATTCGTAAAATGATTTTGTAAATTTTAAAAATGAATAAAGATCAGTTGCAGTTAAGTACTCAAAGAATGTGAACGTAATTTCACATAACTTATATATATATATATATATATATATATATATATATATATATATATATATACGAGCCCTAACCACTATTAATTCGTACACTGAGCATTTTTCATGAATGTGCTATTAATATATGTATATTTTCGGAACTATAATGACTACACAAAAAAGTTTATACTTTTCTTAAAGATCATTTCATTCTCTCTAGACATACATAATAAAAGCTACATATTAAAAGAAGGACTTTTTAAAAAACAAACAAAAACGAAAGTTCATTATTTTAAACAAAAATATTGTGACCACTATTAATTCGTACAGTCGCCAATTTTCATACTTAGAATTTTGTTACGCCACCTTTGTTTTTTAAAACGGTCTCGACCCGCTTTGGCATGGTACTGACTAGTTTTTGGCAGTCTTCTGGGGTTATCGAGTTCCAAATTTCCTGAATTTTGGACTTTAACCTGTCAACAATCCGTTGGGGTTCATTTCGAAGTTTTCTTTTCATAATAGCCCACAAATTTTCTATCGGATTAAGGTCTGGACTAGAAGATGGCCAATCCGGGACCGCGATTCCATTTTCCTCAAGTCACTTTTTCGTTTTTTTTTTGCAGTATGGGAAGAAGCACCATCCGGTTGGAATATGTATTCCCCGCAGTCTGTTAATTTCGATGTCGATGGTATCTGATTTTCCTCCAAGATTTTTATATATTTGTCTACATTTACGATTCCATCTATGAAATGGAGCTGACCGACACCTTTTGAGGACATACATCCCCATACCATAACGCTAGCTGGAAACTTGACTGTACGCTTTAAGCAGTCTTTGTTGTATGTCTCGGTGCTTTTACGTATTACCCTTTTTCTTGCATCACCAACACTTACATCAAACTCGGATTCGTCGCTAAAGATAATGCTGTCCTATTGCCGTTGTACCCAAGAGCGTCTCTCTTTAGTCCATAATAGACGCTTTTTCATTTGAAGTGCGGTAAGCAATGGCTTTTCCTTGGACTAAAAATATTATATAAATTATCAAGTTGATTTCGAAATACCGGGTTAATCTTTAACTTACTTTATAAAAATTAGAACCTATGATTTTCATTTGCTGTCGGGTCCACTCACGTTTTACGGGCCTTCCAATTGCTTCAGACCATTTTAAGGCTATATCCCGCACTGTGCTTCGACGATTTAGTTTAATGATATTTGCCAAAGCTCTTGTATCGCGATGACTTATTCTGGAAGTCCGGCATTATTGCACAAATTGCTGAAATTTCCACTTATTTCATATTTTCTAACAATACTTTGTATTGTAGATCTTGGGATTTTAAGGTCGGTCGATATCTGCCCATATGTCATTCCCGATTTGAATTTATCGACGATTAAAATTCGAAGTTCCTCACAAACAGGTTTACCACGTGCCATTTTTTAAAAATTATGAAAATTATTAATTTTTTTGTCTCCTTTACATTCCTATTCTCTTATACATTTAAAATTTTTGTTTGCATTTTGATTTTTTATTTAGCTTGAGCGCAATTAATACACTGAACGAATTAATAGTGGTCAAATAATTTTTAATAAATAATAAAGGCCTTTTAGTTTAGTTAATTTTTTTAACATTTTGATGCAGAACTTAAGAATATTTCTAAATCCGTTTATAGGAAATAAAACGACCTTTCAGAAAAGTATAAGCTTGTTGGTGTAATTAACATAATTGAATCTTTATTCAGGCGTTTAATGCTAAAGAGCGAAAAAATAACTGGTGTACGAATTAATAGTGGTTAGGGCTCGTATATATATATATATATATATATATATATATACTTATATATAAGGTCAAATCAAAATCCGTCCAAAAGACTGGCACCGTGAAAGCAAAACCCACCAAAAAAGCACCAGAAATGAAAGCTAAAAGTGCCGTAGCAGCGAAACAGGAAAAGTAGGGTCCTGGAAAAAAATAAATATCAGCGAAAAAACCGCAAGAAAGAAGTAAATTACCTTCTCTCCATTTTAAGCAATTTTTCGACAATCTAGAGGGCTACAGTATATTTAAAATAATAGTTAAATTTACGAACAATAAAACACTTTTATTTCACAATATAAAATTTTTTTATTACATTATATTTAATCTAATTGGTTTGAGATACTGTCTCCACTAAATTAATTAAAGAAATGCTTTGTTATGAGTTAATTATAAATAAAACATAAGCCTGCATTTTGTTCGTTCTTTCTTACACCAATGAAACGTACTTAACCCACAACAAACAAAGCACAAAAATATTAAAATCTACATATCGGTAGTCAGAAGTAGAAAGGCCGTAAGTCAAATAGTTGTAACTTTACAAGGGAAGACAAAAACATAACAGAAACTAATTCTACTAAGCCACCTAATAAGTGGTGACAACCACAATACACATGAGCACTGATGATGAAAGGGTTGCGTCTTTCGAAAACAGCTGTTCTGCTCTGCTGTGTAAGTTGAATAAAACTGATGTTGACTTTCCTTTGTGCCTTGGAATATTTATCATGTCTTTCTGAGATTTAAAAACAAATTTCGAACAATTGGCCTATGAATCTTTATTCAATTTAATATAGCAATATAAATGTTCGTTAAAATTCTTACTACATACAAATTTAAGCTATGGCTTGAGCTACCAATAATAAAAAATATTGGAAAAACGTTCACATGTACTTAAGTATAAAATTCAAACCAAATAGGTTTGACTTAGGTATGATGGAACAAAAAATTCAGAAAAATGAGACATGAAGAAAAATAATCAAACGGTAACACGGGTATTATAACAATAACATGTTAACATCAGGTTGATACAGTTCTCGTATTCTTTTTCACAATAAAATTTGTGTAAATAGGAACTGTTATCAAATTCAACTAAGCCACCTAATAAGTGGTGACAAACACAATACACATGAGCACTGATGATGAAAGGGTTGCGTCTTTCGAAAACAGCTGTTCTGCTCTGCTGTGTAAGTTGAATAAAACTGATGTTGACTTTCCTTTGTGCCTTGGAATATTTATCATGTCTTTCTGAGATTTAAAAACAAATTTCGAACAATTAGCCTATGAATCTTAATTCAATTTAATATAGCAATATAAATGTTCGTTAAAATTCTTACTACATAACAGAAACTGTTTTGATTATAATAGAAACTGTAATTATAATTTGCTTGTAAAATCGTTTTTTTTATACTATGTATTCCACAAAATTTTTCTGACGAAGAGTAGAATAGCTTTAAATTATTTTAAAAATTCGACGTAGAGCCTTTCTACTTGTTACTAACGAAATATTATTTATACATACATTTCTTAGGTATTTTAATTAGCAGAAATAGCATTCACAAGGACAGCTTTTCCTTTTTAGTCGCTTTTATTTCCAATAATAATGCCTTACAACAGCCCAAAATATTTGAAAAAAAAATCTTGTATACCTGTGCAAATATAAAAACAATTTCTCTCAACACTTTTCTAAATTAAGTTCCAGATCAATTTTAATTTTTAGTGGCTTTTAAATTTTTCGCTTATAACATATGCACATAGTCTCTTCTCTGATTTATTTTTATACACAAAACCGGCTCTCTTTTTATACCCTCCAAAAAAGAATTTGGAGGGTATATTCACTTTGTCATTCCGTTTGTAACGCATCGAAATATCCATCTCAGACCCCATAAAGTATATATATTCTTGATCAGTGATGAAATCTAAGACGAACTGAGCATGTCCGTCCGTCCGTACGTCTGTGGAAATCACGATTCAGTCCAAACGAAAAGAGTTAGACTCTTGAAATTTGACATAAATATATTTTATAACTTAGAGCAGGTTAAGTTCGAAGATGGGCTAAGTCGGGCAAGAGGGAAAAAAGTTCCCCTAAGAAGAACTAAACCTACCCAGAAAAAACAACATAATTTTTAAAGTTTTTTGGTTATTTTGTTAAGCAAATTATATATTTTTATGTCAAATACGGTCCAACGCCTTAAACATGGAGCCATTAAATAAAATAAAAATATTTTTTGACCCCGCCCACTTCAGTGCGCGTTATTATAGGCAAAAATAGCATAAAAATTTAACAAATTGTTTTACTTAAGCCTACATTCCTTAAAAATAACCCTTTTAAGCTTTAATGACGAAGCTGAGACGAAACCTGGTACTACTCTGCCCTACCCCCTCCTTCCCCTTCGCCCCCTAAATGACCCTACCAAAAAAAAATTTTTTTTTTAAATTTTGTATATAATCATCCCAAGCATTTATCTTTAGAGTTTTATGACTGCCAATTTCTGCCTTAACCCCCGCCCCCCTCTTCCTTTGCCCCCTAAATGACCCTACCAAAAAAAAGAATTTTTTTTTTAAATTTTGTATATAATCATCCCAAGCATTTATCTTTAGAGTTTTATGACTGCCGATTTTTGCCCTACCCCTCCCCCCCCCCTCTTCCTTTGCCCCCTAAATGACCCTACCAAAAAAAAAATTTTTTTAAATTTTGTATATAATCATCCCAAGCATTTATCTTTAAAGTTTTATGACTGCCGATTTCTGCCCTACCCCCCCCCCCCCTCCCCTCTTCCTTTGCCCCCTAAATGACCCTACCAAAAAAAAGAATTTTTTTTTTAAATTTTGTATATAATCATCCCAAACATTTATCTTTAGAGTTTTATGACTGCCGATTTTTGCCCTACCCCTCCCCCCCCCTCTTCCTTTGCCCCCTAAATGACCCTACCAAAAAAAAATTTTTTTTTTTTAAATTTTGTATATAATCATCCCAAGCATTTATCTTTAGAGTTTTATGTCTACCTGTTTCTGCCCTACCCCCTCTGCTCCTTTGCCCTCTAAATGACCCTATCAAAAAAAAGAAATTTTAATTTTGTATATAATTATCCCAAGCATTTATTTTTAGAGTTTGATGACAAAGGTGAAATGTTTCCCCCACAGCCCTTGCCAGAGCGACCCCGCCAAAATACAGTTTTTATGCCCTCCAAAGAGAATTGTGATAAAGTCTAAGACGGTCTAGCAATGCCCATACGTTCGTCTTTGGAAAACATGATATTGTATATATTTGAACCCCGCCCCCTTTAGTGGGGGTTGACGTACGACATTTTATAAAGGAACTCTGTCCCGCCAAGTTAAACATTTCAAATTCACTTACTAAATATTTGGAGGGTATTTAAGATTCGACCCGGTCGAATATAACGTTTTTACTTGTTAAAATTAATTTTGTAGCCCTGAAAAGAACTGTTTTTGTTTTGTGTTTTTTTTTTAAATAAAGATTCATTAGCAGTAAGTTGGAACTTGAATATTTGATTACGGTTTTAGTATAGAGTTGTACGGCTCCTGAATGAATTAATTCAATTGAATCATTCATTCAATTGAGCGAGGTGAATCTTTCACTTTACTGAGCGTTTTTAGCTCTTTTCTTTCACTTCTTTCAGTTGTTTCAGTTGATTCAGTGATTTAGTTGTTTCAGTTGCTCCATTGAATCTGTTTCTTTCAGTAGCTCTTTTCTTTCACTTCTTTCAGTAGCTCTTTTCATTCACTTCTTTCTTTTGTTTCAGTTGATTCAGTCATTCAGTTGTTTCAGTTGCTTCATTTAATCTGTCTCTTTCAGTAGCTCTTTTCAAAGCTTGTATGTCAAAATCTATATGAGAAAAAAGAATTAATTCACTCATACGTGCTGATGAATGCATGGTTGATGTGCCTTATATTGTTAGAGTATATATATATATATATATATATATATATATATATATATATATATATATATATATATATATATATATATATATATATATAAATATATATATATATATATATATATATATATATTTATATATATATATATATATATATATATATGTATGTATATATACATATATATATACATATATATATATATATATATATATATTTATAAATATATATATATATATATATATATATATATATATATATATATATATATATTTATATTTATATATATACATATTTCTTTAAAAAATGCATACTTGTTCAAAGACCAATAGTGGCAATACTAACACATATGTCTTCTTTATGTGGCATCGCTTCAAGATTTTTGAGTGACAGGTCTTAAAATTTCAAATATTTTATAAATCGGTACTTTTAAAATTAAGATACAGTCGTGCTGCGTTATTGTGTATGTTAATATATAAAAAAAAACAGTACATCATTAAAAAAGAAACACCCCCATACAAAAAAAGATAAATATATTTTAATAATTAAAAGTTGATTTTGTGAAAAAAAGAAAAGATGCCTAAATATAGCGAAATTTGGAATCATTTCACTGAATTGGATGATAATAAAGCTATGTGCAAATATTGCAAAACAACGTTAAGCTATTCAGGAGGTTCGCACGGTAATTTAGGCCGCCATATGAAATCTAAACATACCCTAATACCACGTAATATAAGAAATCAGGCTGCAACTCCTGTTCCAACGGTGTTAGTGGATCCTGAGGATGAGCAGCCTTCAACGTCAAACACACAGGCTCGATTTGGAATGGCTACTCAGCCACAGTTAACGCAGTATTTTCGAAAACCACCTTCTTCCCGAAAAACTGAAAATATAAATCGTCAGGTGTTAAAAATGGTAGCTAAAGGGCATCATTCGTTAAGAATCGTAGACGAGCCCGAATTTCGGAAACTGGTAGTAGACATATCTAACTGTCCAGGATACAATTTGCCAACGCGTCGTGTCCTCTCATCCACGTTATTACCGACAGTTTACTACGAACTGTTAAATACAGTAAAAACTAATCTGCAGAGCGCTACAGCAGTTTGTTTAACAACAGATGGATGGACATCAAGAGCAAACGCAAGTTACTACGCGGTTACTGCGCATTATATAGATGCGAATTGTGAGTTGAAATCATATTTGCTCTCATGCGAAGAGTTTGAAGTAAGGCATACGGCTGACAACCTGGCCCAATTTTTGCAAAATATAATAAAAGATTTTGATTTAATAAATAAGGTAACTGCAGTTGTAAGTGACAACGCTTCAAATATTTCCTCGGCAATTCGTCAAGGTCATTGGAGGGGTATCGGATGTTTCGCCCACTCATTAAACCTTGCAGTAAAATCAGCCCTTGCGGAGGTAAATGATTCCATATGTAAGGTAAAGAGGATTGTGGAATATTTTCACAAAAGTACTCTGGGACAAAAAAAATTAAAAGAACTTCAAGATCAAATGGGCTTACCAAACTTAAAGCTAAAGCAGGACGTTGCCACTCGATGGAATTCCACATACGAGATGTTAGAGAGGATAATGACAGTAAAAGATGCTGTCATATCTACTCTAAGCCTAATAAGACCTGACTTATCAATACCACTAGAAGAATGGGAGCTCTTGAAAGAGATAATACCGTATTTAAAGCCGTTTTATCAAGTAACTAAAGAAATATCCGCCGAAAAAAATGTTACATTATCAAAAGTGACGGTTTTATGTAATATTTTAGAAGCAAATATTTCAAAACTGGTTTCATCAAACAGCAAAATAATAGCTATGGCAGATATACTAAAATCCCAAATAAAACAACGATTTGGCGATTTTGAAAAAAATGCATTATATGCAGAAAGCACGATTCTCGACCCTCGATTTAAAAAAAATGGATTTAAAAACGAACTGGCTTATCAAAATGCCGTAAAAATAATGAGAAACCGAATAGCTCTAATTAGATTAAATGAGAACTTTCCAGAAAGCAATGAGCCTACAATACAAACTACAACATCAACATCAGTTGAAGATGACATTTGGAAGGACTACGATTCTGACTTCTGTCAGACGGTAAGACCGGAAAATAATACAGCAGCAGCAATCCGAGAATTTGACAAATATCTGAATGAAGAATATTTGGAGCGAACAAAGGATCCCCTTGTTTGGTGGAAGGAGCGAAAGAGTCTATATCCAAGGGTTTACAGTTATGTGCTGAAACGCCTATGCATTGTGGCCACATCAGTGCCTTGTGAACGGGTTTTCTCCGCAGCTGGACAAATAATAAATGACAGGAGAACAATGCTGAAGCCCAATAAGGTATCGAAATTAATATTCCTGCATTACAATATATAACATTATATTTTTGTTTATATAATTATGTATAATTTATATATTTATAATTTATTTCGCTTTCGCTCCTTTCACATTTTTCGCCCAAATATTTCTCATTCAAATATTTATAAAATTCTCGGATTGATGCTGCTGTATTATTTTCCGGTCTTACCGTCTGAAAGAAGTCAGAATCGTAGTCCTTCCAAATGTCATCTTCAACTGATGTTGATGTTGTAGTTTGTATTGTAGGCTCATTGCTTTCTGGAAAGTTCTCATTTAATCTAATTAGAGCTATTCGGTTTCTCATTATTTTTACGGCATTTTGATAAGCCAGTTCGTTTTTAAATCCTTTTTTTTTAAATCGAGGGTCGAGAATCGTGCTTTCTGCATATAATGCATTTTTTTCAAAATCGCCAAATCGTTGTTTTATTTGGGATTTTAGTATATCTGCTATAGCTATTATTTTGCTGTTTGATGAAACCAGTTTTGAAATATTTGCTTCTAAAATATTACATAAAACCGTCACTTTTGATAATGTAACATTTTTTTCAGCGGATATTTCTTTAGTTACTTGATAAAACGGCTTTAAATACGGTATTATCTCTTTCAAGAGCTCCCATTCTTCTAGTGGTATTGATAAGTCAGGTCTTATTAGGCTTAGAGTAGATATTTCTTGTGTGGATCTCCATCAAGTGGCAACATCCTGTTTTAGCTACAAGTTTAATAAACGCTGTGTCCTTTTGGGGAAATATTCCACAATCCTCTTTACCTTATTCATAAAATCGTTTACCTCTGCAAGCGCTGATTTTACTGTTAGGTCTAAAGTGTGGTCGAAATATCGAATTGTCGTTTACATTAGTATTTACCTTAGTCTTTAAATCAAATTCCACCATCACGTTTTGTAAAAACTAGGTCAGAATGTCGGACGTACGCTTTTCGTTAAAGTCTTCTTCTGAAAGTAACTGCGATTTCATCACACAATTCGCATTTATATATTTGCCCTTACGTCCATCCATCTATTCTTAAACAAACTGCAGTAGCATTCTGCAATTTTGTTTTTGCAGTATTTAGTAATTCACCAGCAAATTATATCCTTGACAGTTTGGTATGTTTACCGCTAGTTTCCGAAATTCAAGCTCTGCTACAATTATTAGAGAATGATGTCCTTCAGCTACCATTTTGAAGACTTGTAGATTAATATTTTCGACTTTTCGAAAACTATGTGGCTTTCGAAATTATTGTGTTAATTGTGGTTCACAAAAAGTTGTAGGCTACTCAACAGCGCCGTTAGAATATCTGTTGCAGCTGCTTTTATTAAATTTGGTGGCATTAGCGAATGTTTTGACCCCATATAGGGTATCAAATTTCTATGAGAACCCCCTCTACAGTTTAAGCTAATATTAAAATTTATGTAATGTCATCGAACTATTTAATACTAACAGCAATAGCTGCTGGTCAGCTTAAAAAAATTTTATTTAAATCTATAAATGTTTATTTTATTTTTCCACTTCATTTCATTTAAAAAAATTTATTTATTTATTTTTTTCTTATTCAATTAAAACAAAAAAAAACCTTATAAAATAACAAATTTAGTTATATGAATTAATAAAAATATATGTACATGTTTTTAAGTTAGGATAATAAGTTTGTTTTAAATAATGGTTGTTGTATCTTTTATTCCTAATCAAAAACTAGCTTTAAGTGATTTAATGTATAATATAACAATAAAAAGAGTACAAATTGATACTACTTATGTACATACATAAATATGTTATACGTAAGTGAACTATATTTATTTTAGAACTGAACTATTTTTTTTATACTTTTGTTTACAATACCTTTATTGAAATAAAAAAGTGAAAGTATATAAAAGTATACAAAATATTTATTTACAAGGTTTTTATTTAAAGAAAAGAAGCAAAAGTAAGTATATGTGACAAATTTTATTCAGAATGAAAACATATATTGTTTATAAAATTGTGTTTATCTATTCACAATTATTGTTGTATTATTTTACATATAACTTCAAAATAGTATTTTCAAATACAACAGCTTTAAAGACACATGAATTGCTCTTTGGACCTAAGAAAAGTTTAAAAAATCGGGACGCTATTGGTTTTACCCCGTAGGGTATTAAATATCAGGGGCCAAATTACCGCATTCGATATCGATCGAAATTTCTATACAATTTATATACAAATTTCGATCGATATCGAATGCCGTAATTCGCCCCCAGTTCTTTAATTACCTATTTGCTTTTGCTTTACTTACCCCTTAATCAATTGTTACCTTAATCAATTTGCTACTTACATATGAAGAGGGATAAACATTAGGGTTATTCCAATTCAAATAAATTAAAACACTTTAATATAAATAGCTATTTCCAAATTTATATTTATTAATTTTTATAGCTTATGTAAATTAGATAATTATTTAATTTATTTATTTAACTAAATAATATAAAATTTATAAACCAAATTTATTTCTTAAAACTCTAGATGCCTTTAAAAACAAATAACATTTCATTTCTAATATATTATAGGTATATAATATTATTACATAAAATGTTATGTTTGTATTAACTTTTTTAAAATCGAGAAAATTAAATATATATAACTTTTAATTAATAAATCGTGATACGTAAGGTACAATAAAAAAACATTTCTTTTTCAATAAACATTTTTCAAATTATTTCAGTTTTCTTTCCAATACTATTCAACTATTATTATACATAATTATTGTTTCTTTATAAATTACTAAAACCATTTATTATAAAAACTATTGAATAATTATTACACGTTTTTAACGAATTATGCAGTTATTAACCAAAATAATTTTTAGATCAAATAGATTCTGTACATATATTAGGGGATTTGTCGTGACAATTTTCCTCTTCACCAACATGCAACCCGAATTTTCCAATTTCACAATGAATGGCAAATGTTTTTTGATAAACTCCTTGCCTAAATATACAGCAGCCCTGGCGGATTACATTATTATTACAATTATTGTTAATTCAATTTTAAAGCCATACTTACACTTTCATCAATTATAAATTGGAAATATTTGCAGCTAAAAACTGAGAGTTATTGTGCAAGCTTTCCAGAACATATTTGATAACCTTTTATCAACGTTCTTCAACTAGCCAATATTGTTTCGTCTTCTTAAAAAGCACTTTTTATGTACTTCCTACATAGCACACATATTTACTATTTCATCACCTAAAGAAGTAATGATTAATCACATTAAATTATTATTAAATCACCTTTCACTGTCAGAAATTACCTTTGTTTATCACTATTTATATATTTATGAAACATATTTATAAAGAACTACATATTTTGATATTTAAAGAAGTATTGCCACACAAATATTTCATGTTTAATGAAAATTTCCTTTCACCACTGAGCTACTGAAACAATTGATCTACTGAAACAACTGAGCTACTGAAACAACAGAGCTACTGAAACACTGAGCTACTGAATGAAATGAATGAATTAATTCACCAAACTGAGCGGAGCGGAAAAGAGCGCTCACTCAAAAGAGCTGTTTTGTACAACTCTATTTTAGTACCTTCACTGACAGCATGCTTAGCCAATTCAGAGGCAACAGTAGACGGAGCACCAGCTTAAATTTCCCGATTGGTAATTGTTGAATGCTTGTTGTAATGAGTCAAACGTAATGCTTCGGCAGTAATGCGCCTAAAAATATCATTAACAAAACTATCCATGATCCGGATGTACTTTTTCAAAACTTTGTAAATGAAGATGGCATAACTTTCCAGGCGCTTACGTCTTTCGTTTCCACTTTGCCAGATTAACCACTGGTATTAGGAGGCATCTTTCACAATTTCATATTCACTTCATATGCATTTGACATGTTTACTTAACCACACAATAAACAGAGGACTTGTATATTTACTCTTTAGTATCATGCAAATTAATTAATCATGAAATCCAATATTGGAGTCATCTAAATCATAGCCACCACGTATAGCATTTCTGGTACGTTATCTTTTAACACTTTATATTGTTATCAGATCACCCTTGCTCCACACTTTGCTATTCTCCATTCAAGCATGTCGGTTGAGAAATCATGACAATTAGTACATCGCTGAAGATGACTTTTAAGAACAATTTCTCATCAGCAAATTCTTTGTCGGCACCGTGACTCTGAAAGAGATATATACATTTTTATTAACATTTTTGTATAAATTGTAATAAACTAATAATAAAGTAAAATACTTACATTTTTATACACTTTTACTTTTCTAAATTCAATGCTTCTAGTTCTCCAATACGCAGTTCAATAATTAGTTTTAAATCAATTTAAGTTGTATCTTCGATTTGGAATTGATTTTTTGTTCCGAAAAGTTCATTCAGCTGCCTTAACCACCCATTTTCATGCACTAAACACTAAATATTATTGAAAATTTTATGTTTGCCCACATAAACAAAATGTTTGTCTTTTCCAACCACCATTGCAATGGGATCCTTAGTTATGCCTGCAACTCCTACATGTAAACCCTCTTCCATATATTCAACCTGACTAAGTGGTGGTCACTGCAACGATTACACAACGCAACAAAATAAAAAAAATTTCATATGCTTTTAAAACCACTATACAATTTTGATGTATCATGACTACCTTTGTACAAATATGGTAAAATTTTTAAATACATTTTTAGACGCTTTTTCACATTATTAGTGATAACTCAAAAACGGCTAATCGGATATTATTCAAATATAATCAGAAAAATTAAGATTTACATAGCCTTTAATCCGTAAACCTATATCTTTTGCTTTAATCGGATCAACAGTTTCGGAGTTATAATAAAAAATGTAAGAAAAAAATATATTTTTTACGTAAAAATGGCAAAAATTTTTGTTTTAAAAAAATCATGAAAAATAGAAAACGGCAAAAAATGTTCAGATTCATTATTCTATTACAAAGCCACAAATAATAGCAACAAAAGGAGGAAAAAAAAAATCGACTGATTATTTTCGAATTCGAATAAATTAAGCAACTTCTTTTGACATACATTTCTTATGCTTTATAGATGCTTTTAAAACTACTATACAATATCCAAGTACTGCTGAAGTGTTTTGGATGAATAATAATAATAGAATTTAAAAATTTTACCATTTTTGTACTAAGGTACCCATGACACATCAAATGCATATAGTGGTTATTCGAGCATATTTTTGCTGTTGCCCTGTGTTATCTTTGTCTTTGATGTTTCATTTAAGGTTTTTAAATGTTTTTTCGAACACTAAAATTGTTATAAAAACAAAATTAATATTATAGACAAATTCCAAGTCTTTGGGAATCTGGGCACGTTTTTAAGTTGATTTCTTAACAGCATTGACCGCCAGCCACTATTTAGATGTTTTAGTATCTTTCTTTACTGTTAAAAAACAGTTTAATATTATTTTTAAAACACTTAACACTTATTTATATTAATTATTTCACATTTTTTCTTTCAAATATAATTTTTGTTTTATTTTCAACCATCATTGTTTGCTTGAAATTGTAAAACATGTGTTCAGGGATGGCTATGTATAGCCATTCCTTCTAACATACATAAAACCGCCCGCAGTTATATCTTTTGTACCGTTTGCACAATCGTAATAAAAAAAGCTGATTTGGCCAAATTGAACTGTCACTTTTGCGTATTCTGTGCATATTCTGTGACGGGCCCTATACAACAATCTTCTTTTCAAGTTTACTCTACTAGAGTAGAGTTTTCTGAGGAGGACAATTTAAATTCGAATTTGTGTAAGTTTTGGGAGCTAGAGGAGACCCCGAAAAGCAAAATATTGTCTAAAGAGGATTTAATTTGTGAAACTAATTACAAAAACACAACGCGTCGTGGATCCGATGGCCGTTACATAGTTACACTTCCTTTCAAAGCGGAATTTCCTGATAAGCTTTCTTTAGGGTCGTCTAAGAAAAATGTTATGTCCCAGTTTTTAAGAAACGAGTCTTCTCTCTTAAGAAAACCTTTAATAAAGAAGATGTATGATGATGTAGTAAAAGAATATTTGTCATTGAATCATATGAGGCCTGTAGCTGACAATTTTTTATCGACTTTGTGCTGTTATTTACCTCATCACCCAGTAATAAAGTTAGATAGAAAAACTACAAAATTATGGGTAGTGTTCAATGCGTCGAATAAAACGTCTACCGGAAATAGTCTGAACGATTGCCTGTATGTAGGACCTACATTGCAGACTGATTTAGTATTACTTATACTACTTTGGCGACTTTTCAAATTTGTTTTTAATTGCGATATTACTCAAATGTATCGCCAGATTAGACTTGACGAGATACATAGCCCATTTCAACGTATATTCTTTAGAGATTCTCTTGCAGAGGAGATTAGAGAGTTTGAGTTACAGACGGTAACCTTTGGGGTCAATTGTGCACCTTATCTTGCCATTCGAACGTTACTGCAACTTGCGGATGATTGTGAAAATTAGTATCCCATTGCGTCACATATCCTTCGGAAATGTATGTACGTTGGCGACGTACTGACTGGAACTCATGATATCGCAACAGCGTTGATCGCTCGTGATCAACTTACTTCATGTTTGCTATCAGCGGGTTTTGTGCTCCGAAAGTGGACTTCCAACGACAAGACAATTTCGGCAGAACTTCCTACTGCTCACTTAATTGATGCTAAACTTTTGACTTTTGTTGAGTCAAGTAGTTCTAAGACATTGGGCCTTCAGTGGAATGCGCAATTAGACGCATTTTACTTAAAAGTGAATTCAATTATCATCCGAACTATTTATACTAAGAGAGAGGTTTTGTCCATTATAGCGAAATTGTTTGATCCCGTTGGATGGCTGGGTCCGGTAATAATTGTCGCTAAGATGATTATGCAAAAGATTTGGCAAGATAACATAAGTTGGGATGATTCACTTACGCCTTCGACGATGGCTGAATGGGAAAAGTTTGTTTCTTCTTACCATGAGGTTAACAAAATACACATTCCTAGATGGGTTCAATATGAACCTGAATCATCCGTTGAACTTCATATTTTTTCAGATGCCTCGGAAAAGGCATATGGGGGGGGGGGGGGTAATATATATTCGTATTGAAAATTCAAATAATGCGATTTTTACCCATTTATTGACGTGTAAGACAAAGGTGGAGCCTATTAAATCTATCTCTATACCTCGTCTGGAGCTTTTTTTTTTTTTTAGGAGTAGGACCAGCACTCAGGGGATGTCCCCTATATATGCAATGCATTGCGCTGGAACTGAAAACGAGGGGATAGTATTGAGGGGACAGATTAGGAAAGATGAGAAGATAGACAGTTTTGTTTTTTTTTTTGTAGCTATTTCAACCTTTTACTTCGCCGGCTAATTTTTGCTACAGGGCCGACGAAGGTGGGTGCTGTTACTCTGCTTTTAGTACATGATTGGGTCAGTCGCTGCCAGTAATTGTCCAGTGATCAGTACTATGCCTTCATCACTGAAAACAGGCTGGCAACAACTAACACAACCACGCACTAATGCTGATCAGAAGAATTCAACACAATATTTCATGACTCAGCTGGGGATCGAACTCAGGACTCTCCGCTTCATAGTCTCGTGTTCTACTACTTCAGCCAACAGCACCTCTAGCATCAGAGTAATTGAAGACTGTATTAGGTGAGATTGATGTAACCCTTCGTCAAATTTATTGGTGGACTGATTCTACGATCGTCCTTTCCTGGCTTAGAAGAGACGCCAGTTCTTGGACTACATTTGTTGCCAACAGAGTGTGTAAGATTCAAGAAATTGTGGGTAGTCATGTGAAATCAGAGGATAATCCTGCTGTGGAACGGCCCACAATGGCTTCGAGAAAACAAATCTTCGTGGAAGCGACAAAGTCTCACTTCACTTGACACCGATCTTGAAGCTCGTGCTGTCAAAACTCATGCTTCATTTTTTTGCGAATTATGATGATATTTTAGAAAGATATTCTTCTTTTGATCGTGCTCTTCGAGTGATAGCATACATATTTAGATTCTATAGAAATACACATACAGTCCACAAAGGCTGTCACTCGTATACACCTCATACGCTGTCAGAGGTAGAAGTCAAAGAGGTAAAATTACGTTTGGCTATTGTCGCCCAAAAAGTACATTTTGCTGATGAGTATGAATGTCTTGCAGCTAAGAAACCTCTTTCTTCAAAGAGTACTCTCTTTTGCTTAAATTCATTTCTGGATACGGATGGGGCTATGCGACTTAATGACAGGTTAGCTAAATCACCTTCATTGGCTTATACAGAACGTCATCCTATATTATTGCCCTATTCCTGTCGTTGTACATTACTTTTAGTTAAATTTGTGCACAAGATTTCTAATCACGGTGGAAATCAACTTATGCTTAGAATTTTGAGTATTGGGTGCCGAGGCTAAAAACTTTAGTGCGAATGATTGTTAATCGCTGCAAACGATGTATACTGGATCGTAAACGCACATGTAGTCATATCATGGAAGCTTTACCTCCTGAAAGAACTAGTTTAGATCGTCCATTTGCAACTACTGGCGTAGACTTTGCCGGTCCATTCGATATGAAAAGTTCTAGTGTTAGATAGAGTAAAATTCTGAAAGTATATGTTTGTATTTTTGTATGCTTTTCTACTAAAGCTATTCATTTAGAGGTCACTTCGGATTTGACAACGGATATGTTTGTGGCTGCATTTAACCGTTTTGTTTCAAGACGTGGTTGCCCACATAACATATTTTCTGATAATGGAACGAATTTTGTAGGTGCTTCTAGAGAACTGGAAAGAGAATTTAAGACATTCTTAGCAGAAAGTCGTGCTAGAATGTGTTCCACCTTTAGAATTAACGGTCTTTCATGGTCTTTTATACCTGCAGGCGCTCCGCATATGGGGGGTTTGTGGGAAGCAGGAGTTCGAAGTTTTAAGCTTCACTTCCGGAAAGAGTTTCAATCAATTAAATATACTTTTGAGGAACTCTCTACTGTTCTTGCTCGAATAGAGGCCTGTCTCAATTCTCGACCGCTATGCCCGATGAGTGATAATCCTGATGAACCTGTTGCTCTTACCCCGGGTAATTTTATGATAGGATCTCCGATTCTGTCTCCTCTAAAACCATCCATTTTAGAATCTCCGATTAGTCTAGTAAATAGATATCGAAAAGTCAAAGCATTTGCTCAACATTTCTGTTTACGATGGAAAGAAGAGTATTTGACTAACTTACATAAACGATACAAGTGGAAAAATCGTGAACGTAATATTGTTGTAGGCGATATAGTAATAATTTGAAACGAACAACTTGCACTGACTTCTTGGAAATTAGTCATTAGGACCTACACAGGAACAGATAATCACGTACGCGTCGCGGACATACGCACAGAAGGTGGAATTGTAAAGCGGCCGATCACAAAACTGGTCATACTGGCTAGTTAAATTGTTATTAAATTAAAAGTATTTGTTTTAACCTCCGTGTTTTCCTAGTATAATGGAATCATTGCCAACTATTTTTGAGGATGCTTTGCTTGAAGATTACGAGGAAGCTATGGAGGTGGGGGTTAGAGCGGCCGGGGTACCGCCTGTGAAGCATCCCGAGGTTGCATTTGTTGCACCCAGCGAACCAGTAGCTCTCTCTGCGCCATGTCTAATGACAACATCGAAAACAATCCGACTCCTAGTGTTTCGGTTACTACTGCCCATGCAGTGGGTGCAGCTTCAGTAGCTGCACAATCTTCGTCCAATAAAAACCCTGATCCAACATCAGGTGTCAATGGAACTTCGGGTTCGAAAAGGACACCTAGTCCCTCGCAAATAATTTGCCGCGTTTGTCAAAGAGTCACAAACTCGCTACATGCCCTTTATTTAAAAGGATGGATTTCGAGAAGCGAATTCGAATGGTCCTGCTGCATCGCTATTGTTCGCGGTGTCTTCCACATGACCATGTGGCCCGTGACTGCCAAAGCCATGGCCAGTGCAAAAAGTGCAGGGGGAAGCATAATTCTCTCTTGCGCTCGAAACCAAATATGAATCTCCATAAAGTCCAAAAGGGTCAATCTGCTGCTTAACGTCCGTCCGTGGTTCCTACCGTGTCAAACTTATCGATTCGGCATGTCATAACCTTTTCTCCTACGGTTAAGGTACTTTTACATGTCGGATCTAAGTCTTATCAAATCCGAGCAGTTATTGATCTTTGCTGTAGCATGAGTTACATTTGTGACAGTTTAATCTACAGCCTTAAGGTGCCTGTATTCACTATGGGTCAGGATTCCATTTCTTTAGTCCATGTTTGTTCGATACATGATACATCACAGCATGTTCAACTAACGGTTAAAGTCCGAAAAATGAAAGGTGTGGTGACGCCTACTCATAGCGTTGACGATTCCATTAAGGAGCATTTTATGGGTATGCAATTAGCTGACCCCAATTTTAATGTGTCCGGAAGAGTCGCGCTTGTGATAGGTCCAGAAGTCGCTCCTCTCATATTAAGAGGCAAAATCTACTCGAACCCCGGGTTTCCATTGGCCCAGTATACCATATTTGGTTGGGTCATTTCTGGCCAGTCTCCTATTTGATGGGACAAAAACTGGTTTTGAACCCTACCCGCATGTGTGCAGTATGTAGTCTGCAGAAAACTACATCTCAAGGGCTTTGTTCCATGGAAAATTTATCCAGCTAGTTCTTGTACCTAGTCGTATGACTACAATTAAAATTAAATAGTTTTAAAACGAAATGTAAAATTAAATTAATTAAAATATTGTTGTTATATATATATATATATATATATATATATATATATATATATATATATAGATTACTCTTGTTTTTAAGTAATTCTTTGCAACTGACCAGATATTGCAGAGTGGGCGGCAATGTTTAAGTTCAATTTGAAAATCAAGATAATTTGTTTGATAAGTTGGTAATTCGTTAAAGTTTATTGCTACTTTTTACTTCATCCTTGTGAGGGAGTTTTTACATAGATTTTAACGAATAAACCACTCGATATATTGTTGTTTTAAAATTATTATTATTACAAAACTTGTCGTTGTGTTACACACAAAAAAGCAAATACCGCCATATTTTCAACACAAATAAAAAGGTAATAAATAAAATTGAGAATACTTCTCTGATTTTAAATTTAAACCAATTGTTTTATTATTTCAATTTTTCACGCAAACAGTAGCAAAACACTTTCCTTTCATCGGTGTCTTCAGTTTTGGGAAGAGGAAAAGGTGGCCAAGCCCGGTGAATACGGTGGTTGAAGGATAATAACAGTTTTGTTTTTAGCCATAAAGTCACGCACAAGCATCGATGTGTGAGCTAGTGCGTTATCATGGTGCAAAATCCATAATTTTTTTTTCTACAATTCTGTGCGTTTTTGACGAACTGCTTCGCGCAAACGGCGCATAACTTCAAGGTAGTATTCCTTATTGACCGTACGACCTTGTGGCAAGAATTCATGATGCACCACGCCATTGCAATCGAAGAAAACAGTGAGCAATACCGTCACATTTGACCGAACTTGAAGTGCTTTTTTCGGTCTTGGCTCTTCTGGACGCTTCCATTGGGATGATTGGGCTTTGGTTTCAATGTCATAGCCATACACACATGATTCGTCACCAGTTAAGACCTTTTTGACGAAATCTGGATCGTCGTAAACGATGTTCAACAGCTCCTGAGCGATGTCAATCGACGTAGTTTTTGCTCAAAATTTATCGTAAAGGTGTTATAAAGAAAATAACTTGTGAGCAATGTTAAATGCAAATAAAAGAGAAAGAAGAAGATATTATAGAGTGCGATAAATGTTCAAATAAATACCACTCTCAATGTACAAGTTTGGATAAACGGCTTGATAATGAGAGAAATATTTATATGTCATCAGTGTGATGAAGGTGAAGAAGGATTGAAAAATGAGCTAACTGCAATCAAAACAAAACTTAATAAATTGGATCAGCTGGGCGATATACAAGAAGCATTACAGTTTATGTCGAAACAGTACGATGAAATTTTAAAAGGAGTGGCAGAAAACAAAAAAAGGCTATATGAAGTTGAAAAGGAGAATAAGTACTTAAAAAAGGAAATTATAAATTTAAAATCATCAGTCAAGCTATTGAATGATATGCGTGTTAAAAACGACTGTGTTATAAATGGCTTAAAAGTGCCAGAAGGTACAACGGCGCTGGACTCTTTTATTCAATTAACAAAAAGTGTTGGAGTGAATATAGACTCTGAAAATATTGATAGTGCTTATTTTATTCGTGGCAAAAATAATTTAAATAACAGGAGGAATGTTGTAGTGAAGTTTTCTTCTAAGGAAATTAAAGACAAAATTATGGCTGCCAAATCTAAGCTAAAGGAAAATGAAAGTACGAGTGGTGTTTTTGTTAACGATTTTCTAAGTAAAGAAACTATGAGTCTTCTTAATTATGCGAGATCTTTAAAAGATATTGGCTATCATAATGTTCATGTGAGAAATGGGAGAGTTTGTTATAAGAAAAGTGCGAATTCGAGAGTCCAAGCTATACACAGTGAAGATGATGTAGACAAATTGCTATTGGATGCAGCAACCCATAAGCCTATGCGACGATCTATGGCCCATACATCCAGTGCCAATGTTGGAAATTCAGTTATTAGTGACGATGATGAACTTGAACCGTAGGTTTCACCTTAAATTACTGAACCTTGATGTTATTATGTATGTGTTACAATTTCTTATTTCCATATTATGGCTAATAATCATTATTTTAATAAAATTTCTTCATTTAATGACTACATTTTGAGCTTAAATAAATCTTTTTTATATGTAATCTCTGTAAACATAAGAAGCGTTTCTTCCCTCAATAAATTTAAGGCCTTAATTGGACGTCTGACAAAGGTGCCAGATATAATTGCTACTCAAGAAACTTGGTTTGCATCGGATTTAACACAGTTATATTCTATTCCTGGTTATTCTAGTGCCCATTGTTGCAGGAGCGACGGATATGGTGGCACTTCAATCTATGTTAGCAATAAGATAGATTTTGTCGTAGAAAATTGTAAAAGTGAAAATTTCGTGAACTCTATTACAATCTTATTGCAAAATGTTTGTTTGGATGGCAAGCCGTTGAGGCTTATATCCTTCTATCGATCCCAAAAGTGTATTCTCAATGAATTTTTAGACTGTATGGAAGAGTTAATTCAAGTTGGCGCACAAAATCCAATTATAGTTGTTGGAGACTCAAACGTCAATCTTCTGCAAGGTTGTGACGCTATGGAATTATCAAACATGTTTCTAAACTATGACTGCCAGAGTTGCCATAACCTGGTAACAAGACCTGGCAGTGCTTCCTGTATTGATCACGTATTTAGCAACTGTTTTGGAAGAATCTTCGTCGATTCGGTAGAATGTAAATTGACAGACCACAATATAATCTGCTGCCGATTGAATACCAATTGTGCTATTTCGAACAAGTATATTGAAACAAAAAAATCCTTCTGCGATTATTCTAATGTTCAAGAATATTTGGAAAACTCCTTGTCTAACGTTAATCTGACTGGTAACGTAGTAAATGACACAAATTCTCACTCGTTCCGTTAGTGACGCCATTGGTCGATCAACCACGACTCACAGAAATAAAAAACAATTAAGATTTGAATTAACACCATGGATTAATGGGAATCTTCAAAAATTGATTGATTTTAAGCGGAAAATATTGAACAAAAGAAGAAAGACAAAAAGTTCTAAATTTGAAAGCGTTTTGAAAAGAATTAGTAAGGTAATAAAAACGGCTTGTAAAGCATCAAGAAACAGTTTTTATTGTGATTCCATCAACAAATTTAATGGAGACCCAAAAAGACTTTTTAAATAATACACTTGGCAGAGTAACGAAAAGGGATATAAACGTGGTAACAGCTACGGGTATAAGCATTTCCGATGACAAACCTAAAGCTAATTCACTAAATAAATATTTTATTGAGTCGGTTTGTGGTCTAAGTCACCAAATACAATGTTTTCCTGGAGATCATTGTAATCAGCTTCGAACACTGTGTCAAATTTTAGCACGCTTTTCACTTCAATTTGTTACTTTAAATGATGTAAATGTGCTTATAGAGAATCTAAATACAAAAAAGTCAGCGGGCTACGACAATGTAACGTCAAAAGCACTTGTTAGTTGTAAAGATGTCTTATCACCTATATTAATGAACATTTTTAATAACATTGTTTCGAACGCAGCTTATCCTGATTGCCTAAAAGTAATCAAGGTTGTTCCTATCCCCAAGGTAACCACCTCGTGTGAAATGAATCATTATCGTCCAATCGCACTTTTGTCAACTATTGATTAAGTTTTTGAAAAAATTATTCATCAACAGCTGTTGGAATACGTTGAAAGCAACAATATAATGTATAAGTATCAATTTGGATTTAAAAAAGGTTGTGGCACCGAAGAAGCAGTGCTGAATGTTGTTAATTATATATGCTACGGTTTAGACCAGGGATCTAGTGGAGTTGCTGGGTTGTTCCTAGACTTAACAAAAGCCTTTGACCTAGTTGATCATAATATAATGTTACAAAAACTAAAGTATTATGGCATAGTTGGTAGAGAGTGGAAAATTTTTGAAAGCTACTTAAAACATCGCAAGCAGTATGTACAGATAAAAGACGTAAAAAGTGATGTAAGTGAAGTTAAGTGTGGAGTTCCACAAGGCAGTTGTTTGGGACCTTTATTGTTTTCAATCTATATTAATGACTTGAGCAACTTAGACTTAACTGGGCGATTATACATGTTTGCTGATGATATACATATGTCTATTTTATCCTTATAAATATGATTTGGTGCTGAAAGCGGTTATGGCACGAGATGTCTCGTTGATTTTGGAATACGTACGATTAAACAAACTGGTATTAAATGCAAATAAAACCAAACTAATTCGTTTTAGACCGCAAAATCATGAACTTCACAGCAAATTTAATAAGTATCTATGTTAATGGCAATTTAATAAACGAAACGGACTCTGTTAAATACTTGGGAATAACGTTGCAAGGTAACTTATCATGGAATATTCATATAAGTGACCTGAAAAGTAAAATAGCACCTGCAATAGGAATTCTTTATAAAATGAAATATAAACTAAACATAAAAACTAAACAATTATTGTATCATGCATTAATTCAAAGCCATTTGAACTACATGGTTATAGTTTATGGATGGAAGAATACAAATGTTTTAAAAACTCTCCAATCTATGCAGAATAAAGCACTAAAAGTGATCTATGGTTTACCACTTGTTTATTCTACCTTTGATCTTTATGCGGATGTGTGTAAAACAATTATGCCGATTCACGGATTGTGTAATTATGCTATGCAATTGTACGTATACAAGGTCTTGAATAATATCGGTTATCATACCATCAACTTTGTGCAAAATCAAACAACGATAAACACTAGAAACCAACATAATCTTAGAGCTTCAAGATGCAGACTAGAGACCACTAAACAACGTATTGAATATATTGGTAGCACAAAATACAATGAACTTCCTAGTTCAATAAAAACCAGAATAGCATATCACGGTTCAAAATGCTTCTTAAAGAATATACATACCAAACTCTTGAAACGCTTCTTTTGTAACGTCAACATATCAATGTTAAAACTTGTGTAATATATATATATGTATATATATATATATATATATATATATATATATTTTTTTTTTCTTTTTTTTCTTCTCTTTTTCTGTTGTAACAACATACTAACAAATATTTTGTTAATTGTACACATTAAATTACTTGCCAGCTTGCCTCAAAAATGCTCTCAGGGCGCTGAGGCCAATTAAAAATCTGAATTACTTTGTACATGGAATTTAATAAATAAATAAAAAAAAAATCCTCGGCTTCCGCACGTTTCATGCCTAAAAATCCGTAAAAATTGCTTGGAATGAGCTGAACGATATGCCACTATCATCAGCAACCTCTGTGATAGTGATTCGACGATTATCCAAAATCATTTTCTTCACTGCTTGAAAGTTTTCATCGTTTCCTTGCTCATTTAATTTCATTTTTTACACAAAACTTAATACAGTTTCTTTGATCCAATTTTTCGAACATACGTCACTCACGAAATTTGAAAATAACGGTTATTTTTTATCAGACCTCGTATATATATATATATATATATATATATATATATATATATATATATATATATATATATATATATATATATTTCTATATATCGAGACATCACCGCCAAAAAAGATTAAGCGACAAAAAGTCAATTTTACAAGAGAAGTATTTTTTAATTATTTTTGGTTTAAATGGAAGTAGAACACATAGGATTGTAGTTGATTGTAATATTCAATGTTAATAGTTCTAATGAATTTCCTATAATATAATGCGTGTTCCCGAAGATTAAGATATTCTCGATGTAGAGAAAAAATGTAAAAACTTGTAATTATTGTCCTTAGCAACATGTTCTTTAATGCTTTAAACACATTCACGACAACAGGCTACGGACTATATGGCTACATATCCCGTTGGCAACACTTGTCGCCGTGTAGTCAGCTACTTAATTATTTTGAACGCGGCAGCTACAACGTCAACATCTCATTTTAGTGGTGCCACTTTCATATATAAAAATAAAAGCGCTTATTCGAAATCTATTTAAGTAGTATGGGAATGTATGAGCCACGGCAATTAAAATACTTAAAAATTCTCAAATTTCAATACAAATTTGGGCAATTACACTTAAAAATTCTCAAATTTCAGTACAAAATTTTAAGTGGCCAAATTGTTCAAGTGCTTTGATGTTTGTGTGTGTGTGTGTGTGTGTGTGTAAATTTTCCCACGGTTTAATAAGGAGGTTCACATTGTTGTTGTTTTTTTTCTTATAATGTAGGCGTGTGAAATTCTGTCTGTGCGTATGAGACCGTGGGAATTTGTGTCTGTCCCTATATGACCGTGGGAATATCAGTCTGTCGGTGTGTGAGCGTGGGAATTTTTGTGTGTCCATATGTGACCTTCGAAATTTGTGTCTGTCCATATGTGACCTTGGCAATACATGTCCGTCGGTACTTGAGCGTGTGAGTCCATATGTCGGTCTGTCCTTTATTAAAAGTGTTGTATAAATGGATCGCCCTAATATTTTGTGAATCTTTTCTTTTTGTTACAGTTTGATTTTGTCCTTTATTTTGGGTTGTTTAATTCTGGTGTGTGTACTTAAGAATTTCGTTTTTTTTTTGTTTGGTTTTGTGTGCAATGTTAGAATGTAGTCAATAGTTCAATTATTCTCGTCTTTGAAGGCATTGTAAAAAAATTTACTGGTCCTTCATATTGATACTAATACTATGTTTATATTTATATTGAATGTGTTTATTTTATGCTTGACGATCATCTATGAATTATATTTGGTTTTCTGGATGATAGGTATGGGGTCTTTTGTTTTTTTCAAGTGTGGGTTCTGTTGTGAGCGGCGATTGCAATGTTTGTCTCTCAGACAGGCTGTGTGTGGCGATAGGTGTCTGCCCACATGGTGGACGGGTTTTATGGTTTCAATGTGTGGACATTTCTATTTTGAGTACGCAAAGGGATCACGTATGAAATGTGGTAGAATGTACATATTCATGCGTACATAAATATCTACAAATTTTTTTCATTTATGCATGTACATGCAAACAAATAATAATCGTTTACCATCTTTGCTCAAATATTCCCTTGTCCGTTAGAATGAATGAACCATTGTGCTTGTTTGTTTGTGTGTTCTCTGAAATAAATATGTATGTATGTTTTTATGTGAAATAAAAAGACATTTATTTAAATTTTTATAAGCATTTATTTAAAAGTTTGTTAACATATTCATTTTTAAGTAAAATTGCATTTCTTAAGGCACAAACACCATAGTCGTGATAGCTACAATAGAATTATATCGAGTGCTTAGTTTCCATTTGTTTAAAATTAATGCAGCCAATGTCTTCAATGTTATGAACTGTTTGATGATTAATTTTTTCTAGCCATCTTTTTTTCTCTTCCCCCTTAACATATATTTTTGAATTTCTTATATTAGATTTTAAAAACTTGCAAACGCTTTGAATTGAGACTGATCCATCATTCCATTTAATATGATGATAGTTTTTGGTTAACCAAACTGCTTCTCTCTGCTTTTTGGTTGATAAGCATTCGAAATCAAAAGGCGGTTTTATGATGAAATTGAAGCATTCGTTGTTGCTGAAAACTACAGCTAGTTCTATTTTGATGAAGTCGTTTGAATTATTTTTCAAACCTTGCAAGTCTACAAAAACAATATCACCATCCATGCTATTTAATTTATAAGACCTTCCGTACTTGACCTTTTATTGGTATGTATTCTATTATGCGATCATGAATGAGAACGCAATAAGCAGATGTTTTTGCTGGAATATTAGTTGCTGTTTCAAATTCAATCTTTATGTCGATTGGTTCGGTAATGAGCGTTTCGTTTTGATGACTGACTACTACTATAATAATTGGAGCATTATTATTAAACTCTTGGCCAGTTAGAAGAGGTTGGGGCTGTTTCATGTAGTAGCTTTGTTGAAATCTTAGATACATATCATATAGAATCGCATAGCGATCATTTTTAAATTTTATATTAAGATCGTCATTTAGGTAAGAGGTTGAGTTTAAATGTACTTTCAAGTTACTAAGATCGCAATGAACAAACTTGTTTTCTTGTTGAAAAGCAATCATCACAAAGCGAGGCGTTCTTTATTTGCAGCCAGTTTAACATTCCATGTATGACTTGTACCCGTATTAAGTTGTGGATTGATATGACAATCCCAATTACGGAATGCCACTGGTATAGCAGCTCCACTATTAAGTATTTTGATCATATTCAATTTACTATGATCAGATAATTGAACATGTGGAATTCTCCATGATATTAGTGAAATTGTAAGTTTTGCTTTCTCAGTGGAAACATTAGAGTGTACAAGATCTTCGTCGTTCTTATTACGCAAGAGTATCAACTCATGCTTACCATTTATTAAAACTTTATTGTAGTCTTCAGCGAATCCTAAAAGAAGTTTAAGTGGTACATAGAAATTAAAATGTCCATTTTGAAGAGTCATATTATCAAGTTTATTCCATCCAGCATTTTGCAACACAACGCTTTCCGTAGGTGACAAAGAAACCAAATTTTTTATGGTGCTAGTGGCTCCCAAATATCTTGTGTGGTCAATTTCAATACCATTTAGTTCATAGCGAATTTCGTCAAAGAGATATGCAACAAAATTGTTTTTTAATTGAAAGTTGGGTGTAGATTTCGATATTTTTTCGTCTACAACAAATCCTTCCACATATATGTAGCTTTCACTAGGTAACACATGTAAATCTTGATTTTGTATTGAAATTCTTATTTCATCGTTGTTGTTGAAAGACTGAAGGTATGGTATGTATGTATGATAGTCCTTTTTAATTATATTCTCGTCAGATAACGGTTTATCTAAAACATCTATTATTGAACTCATTTTGATTTCAGTTTCAAATTCAAAGACTTGAGGAAACTCTTGTTTGCTGTTGTTAGTGATTTTTGATGAACAGATGTTTTCAATTGTTGTTTAGGTTGTAATGTTTGAGGATTAAATGTTGCTGTAGTATTCTTCGATATATTTGTGTTGTATATTATCATTATTTAATTGCTCTTAAATGTATTCGTATAGTAATTTCCTCTCCTCGAAAATTAATTAAGTCGCCGTTTTGATCGACCACGCGAAGAGCTAATGAATTTATCTCTCTGGAGTTTACTGGTAAATAAATAAGATTTTTGGGAATCTCAACTATTTTATAGCCAGCAGGTACGTTAATCGGAAACTCATGTAGTGTATGAGCTTTAGAATTATTCATATAAGTATTAACCACAATACTACTTTCAATTCTCAAAAGATTAACCTTAAAGATATTCACAGGAAGATCGGAGTAATGTTCCTTGTTTGGAGTTAATATTCTGCTATTGAATCCTAAAAGTCTACCTATTGGATTTTTGATGAACAGATGTTTTCAATTGTTGTTTAGGTTGTAATGTTTGAGGATTAAATGTTGCTGTAGTATTCTTCGATATATTTGTGTTGTATATTATCATTATTTAATTGCTCTTAAATGTATTCGTATAGTAATTTCCTCTCCTCGAAAATTAATTAAGTCGCCGTTTTGATCGACCACGCGAAGAGCTAATGAATTTATCTCTCTGGAGTTTACTGGTAAATAAATAAGATTTTTGGGAATCTCAACTATTTTATAGCCAGCAGGTACGTTACTCGGAAACTCATGTAGTGTATGAGCTTTAGAATTATTCATATAAGTATTAACCACAATACTACTTTCAATTCTCAAAAGATTAACCTTAAAGATATTCACAGGAAGATCGGAGTAATGTTCCTTGTTTGGAGTTAATATTCTGCTATTGAATCCTAAAAGTCTACCTATTGGATTTTCATTATTAAAATATATTGGTTCTTTAGAGCTGCTGACTTTAACTTGCATTGTATTGTTATTGGCTTCAATACAAATGTTGTTTTCTGGGGTATATCGTTTGTATTCTTTTTCTATATAGTCAACTATATCATTTAATTCATAAGATCCGATCGGTATTTCAATTACATGTTCCCCTATATGAAACATGTTGTTATAGGAGTCTACATTCGGGATAATGTTATATGAATGAAAATCAGTTAGAGCACATTCATAGTTCCCGTTTAAATCAATAGGAGGAAAATAATTAGCAGATAGATCTGATGAATTGGAGCTCAGATATATGTTAATGACATTGTGACTGTTTGATTGTAAATAAATAAAGTTAAGCACACAGTATAATTTATAAGAATCAGTTACATATTTATTATTTATTTACTTATATTAAATTTAAATTAAATATTGATGCAATTGTTGTTGTTGCATATTTATTTCTTCAATTTACAATATGTCATCTTTGGTTATCCAAGAATTGTGTTCATTACTAAAGCACAGCCACTTAACAAACACCTTCTGTCCTTTAGTTTTAAGGACATTTTCAACTAGATATGTATTTGGATATCTGGTTTTTGAAAGTTCTTCTTCATAGAACCCACCTGTTGTAGGATATGTATTTTGTACTCTCTTAATTGTAAAGATCTCTGTTGTCCAATTCGGAGTATAACCTTTTTCAAAAATGTTTTTATATTTGCTTATGCGTACATGGTCCCCTGCATTAAATTTTTACATTTTGTACATCTTTAAATGGCTGTATACTGTATTTAGAAGCTGTTTCTCATTTGTTGAGTTGACTTTAATCGGTGGCATTTTAATGGTGCGATGAACTTTTCTATTGTATGCATTAAGTAAATCTTTGTATATATCAAGCCAGTTGTATGAACCATTAAAACTGAACTCTTTCCACATCATTCCTTTTAATGTTCTATTGAATCGTTCTACTATTGAGGCTTTCATAGTGCTATACGTTGAGTAGTGATTAATATTGTATTTATCCATCAGCTGACTAAAATGTTTATTGAAAAATTCTTTACCATCGTCTGTTTGTAAATTTTTTGGTACTCGTCCTGATGTAAAAATGTTCTCCATTGCCTGTGTTGTTTCAAATGCATTCTTCCTTCTCAAGGGTACTGCCCAAGCAAATTTTGAGAACGTATCAATTACAGTTAGCAAAAATCGATAATTTCTGTTGTCTACCGAATAATTTCCCATTTCAACTAAATCAGCTTGCGAAAGATCGTCTATTCCTTTCATTATAACTCTACGACGTACAAAACTTTTTCCAGCTTGCTTATGCAGTTCGTTTACTATATTTCTTTTTGAAGACATTTAATTTCTCTAGTCGCTTTTTTAAGTGTGTTGTGGTCTACTTGGTGTACTTTCACCATTTTTGCTCTTAGCTCTTCAATTTCCTGATCAACAAATATTTTATTTCTTGAAAGCTTTTCATCCATTTTGTTATTGATATCCTGCAAATGAGCATTAACCTTTGCTAATTGCAAGGCTGTTTCCCCTTGCTGTTTTTTTAGTTCATTTTGCAGAAACAATTTACTGATAACATCGTTTTCCTCCAGAGCGTTTGCAACATTTCTGATTCTCTTGTGTTGGACATCAAGGTTTTCGTTCGTATCCATAAAGAAGCCCAACAACTTAGGAGCATTTTTGTTTATCATAACTTCACTTCTATCGTTTATGAATTGACCAAATTTATCAACAGACATACTTTATATAAAAAAATCAATGAGTGTTCGAACTCACGGGCGATGTGTTAACACCTTTTTGTTTATTTATTTTATATTAAACTCACAAAAAACAAGAGAATGCAAATGTACATACATACATTGTTATGTTTGTACATAAGCTACATACGTTGCTGTCTTGCTATCTCATTTTTATATATGTACGTATAACCACGTCACTATTCTCTTTGCTATGCATAAGACAAAACCAAAGATCAACATAAAACACTTTTTTAATATTACTCCAAATTAATACTCCGAATTAAAACACTTAAATCTCCGCTCGCCGATATCGGATCGCCTTAATTTTTGGCCTAAACTCTTCGTCGAAACCCGCACTAGCGTTTTAATCCAAAAATTAACAAAATCGGCTATGAATTTCCGGAGAAAATCGCGTGGGAAAATTATATGAAAATCGCCCAATAATCACTTTCAATACCGACTGCCAAGCAACAACAGCAAACAAAGAAAGTCTTACACTTACACTTGCGTATGTATTGAAACTGATAGTTTACTGCCCTAGAGGCGCGCGTATAGATGTTAACACATCAAAAATAAATAAAAGATCTGCGTATATAGGTTACACTATTATATTAGCTTCACGTAGTTCTTCAATAATTGAGACAATCTCGTTGTTGTGATTAGTATGGCCTGCAGACTGTGATGCAAGCAGTAGTCTAAGTCGATCTACCAACTCGTTTGGATCATCCCAGTATATATAGTTTGGATTATGAAGGTTCAACTGCATCAAACCCCTTCCCAAATAATTAGTTTTTGTTACATCTGTGAGCTCGTACGATTTTCCTCTTTAAAAAGTTTTCCAATAATATGTTTGTACTTGGACGCTCTACTCCCTTTGATTTGACCATCGGACTTATAGCCTCTCCTGTGCGCATTGGTAGTAAGTAATATTTTTTTTATAGATTTCGAGTTAAAGTTTATCATAGTTTTTTGGTGTTTTATGAAACATCAAAGAAAACAGCCCTGGAGTAAGAGCCCATATTTGACCACACAACCTGTATCTTATCTTGATTAAACTCGATGTTACTATTACCAAATTTCCATTCGTTATTATTATCTCTATGTGGGCCGTAGTTAGTATCTAGTTCATGTCTTGATTGCATTAGTGATAAGTCGGGATAACTTTCTTCATTATTAGAATTTTGTGAGAAAAAGTCGTCTTCATCATAATCACTGCTGCTTTTACTATTAGACTGTTTAAACATTGTTTCTTCAATTAGTTTCTTGGGCGTACTCGATTCAAATTTCATTGTTGAGTTCTGGGGAGGAAAACTTTCATTGTCATCAATTCCAGTTTTCTTATCATTCTGTTCTCTCTCGACCGGTCTATCAATGTATTTAGAGCGTCAGATAAATTCTTTTAAAGGTTCTGTGATAGGCTTGAATGTATCTCTTAATTGTTCATGTGTATTCATTTCATCAGTTTTTATACTTCGGAGCTTTTTTTTCAATATGTTTCTTGTTCTCACCAAGTCTCTAAGCAGTTTTTCATTCATTTTAGCTATGAGGTCAGTTTAATAGGTATCAGATCAGGCCAGTTTGATAGTTATCAGATCAGGTTTTCAGCTATCAGGTCAGGTTATCAGGTATAGGATCAGCTTATCAGATCAGGTTATCAGCTATCAGATCAGGTTTTACTTATCTGATCATTTACAACAAAGACATGTATAAAGTTTAAAGCCAGATTAAATACTAAACGGTACCTTTGATGAAACAGTAATTTATATTATGATGAAGTAATCAAATGACTTTCTATAGCGACCATTGTTTAATTCATTATCTTTACTTATCATCAAAAAACCATATTTTTCTTTCCAACATTCTCGACAAATGTGTTGAAACTTTTCAAAGTTCATATCGCCAGCAACATAATCATCGTATACATGTCTCATATTTGCCGCATCTTGTTTAAACATAATAATTACATTAGAATTATCTCTTATCAAATGCTTTGGAATTCTTGTGTAAGTTTGACACAAGTAAAATGAGTCTACGTTCTTATGACGACCCATACAAAAATATGCTCGTATATTGTTCTGCTTTTCACATGCAACGTCATCAAAAATCATAATTGAATTGCTTTTAGCTTCGCTAGGATTAAGAACGGACTCATTATCTGAGAATGTGTAGTATCCCATTCCTTTAATTGGTGAAATTAATTTCTTTAGGTACTCATATTTAGGTTGATATAGATAGTTTGAGTATAAGTAAATGTTTTCAAACTTGAGACCATTAGGACTTTCCAGCAAACTAATCATGACATTAGTTTTTCCACAATTTGAAGGACCAACTATTAATGCTCGAATAGAATTTTGTAACAAAGAACTAGACCTTAATATTTTGCTGTCATTTGAAGAAATATTAGCATTACGAATTAAAATATTTTTATGTTGTTTTACGAAGCGCATTTTAATAACTACTTGTGAAATTTTCAAACAATATCTTTTATTGTAGATTAAAGTAATATGGTTGTATTTTATAACAAAAGTGTTAGTCACAAACAAACTATCGTTGGTGAAGGTTTACTAAATAGAACAATTAATTCTCTACCATCTTCCTGGATATCAGTACTGTGGACCTGGCACAAGATTGGAAAAGCGTTTGGCTAGAGGAGATAAAGGAATTAATTTACTGGATGCTGCTTGCAAAAGTCACGATATAGCTTACTCCAAAAACAAAGAATTAAGCAGTAGACACCAAGCTGATAAAATTCTTGAAAATAAAGCTTGGGAAAGAGTTCTTTCAAACGATAGCAATCTTGCAGAAAAAACATTTGCATATTTGCATATTAACGCAATGAAAGCGAAAGCTGAACTTGGTATGGGTGTTGAAGCAAAGAAAAGGACAAATGGCAAAAGACCATCATCCCGAATTCGTATAAACGACAAAAAACTGTTTCATAAAACAATTAAAGAAGCAACAAAAACATTACGGAAGCAAAACCCACAAGACATTAACTCGGCCATCAGGATTGCCCGTAAAACTATCAGTAAATCTCTTAAGGGGAAAAAAGCTCGTGTTGTAATACCGCGTATTATAAATGTTCCAAAAATTGGTGGATTTTTACCGCTAATTCCGATTCTAACTGCTCTAGGTGCACTTGGTAGTCTATCAACTGGAGGTGCCGCTATAGCTAAGGCTGTAAATGCAACAAAGAATGCAAAAAAACAATTTGAGGAAGCCACCAGACACAATAAAGCAATGGAGTCTATTGCTGTGGGAGAAGGACTGTACCTTAAACCTTATAAAAAGGGTTATGGACTTGTTTGTAGAGATCATCCAAAAAACTATTAGACATGCTACCCTACAGACCATTATCAGAACTTGATCTAAGAAAATTTTCAAGAAATATTCCACACTTTAGAGGAGTTTTCATGTTGGACTCGCTGCCAAAACGTGCAAGGAAAATCGAATGTGGAATAATCAATTTAGATTTGTCAAGAGGACCAGGTACTCATTGGGTAGCATACTATAGAAACAATGATGAAAAACAGTATTTCGACAGCTTCGGAAATTTACAACCTCCTTTAGAGTTAATCAAATATCTAGGTAGAAATATTGAATACAACTACAATCCACATCAAAACTTTAATACATTTAATTGTGGCCATTTATGTTTGAAATTTCTTTATGAAATAACTAAATATATAAAATAAAAAACAAGCATATATCTGTATAGTTAAAAAAAATATTATTTTGTTTTATTTTAACTTTTTTGTTTGTTATGTCGACGCCGTTGACGGCGTTTCAACGCCGAAAAAGTTGAAATAGATTGAACTTTTACGGCGTTTTTTGACATTTGACGCCGTCGACGACGTCGACATTAACTCTAGCATTAATTATAAAATACTCGTATAACATTGGTTTGATTTTTATTTATTTTTTATTTTTAGTGCCAAACGGGGTACTGACAGTTTGGTATCAAAAACTAGTTCATCTCGCTTTCTAAGGTCAGGTTTCTCTCTCCTTTTCTTTGTACTCGATATTTATCACTTGAAAGGTCCTCTAATTCTACATCTGTTAATACATTGTATCGGTTGGGGAGAAACAGTATATGGTTTTCCAGTTGAAGTTGAACTGTTTCCCCGTACTTTGTTGTTACTCGCTTTGCACGTACGATGACGTATTTGGATGATTCATCTAAATCCTTTATATGGATTAAGGATTTTGTATTACAGGAATTGAATTTGCTTATTAAACTCATTGCGTTATTAATATTTCACAACTTACAAGTTTGAACATCAATTTCAAAGTATTCACGATATAAGCCTGCTAGACACTAAGAAGTCTAACTGAAAATTGGTAAACAATGATATTTGATTTGTATGTAAGATAGAGAGAGCGAGAGGGAACAAAAGACGGATAGATGAATAATGATATCTGTACTTAAAACTGAAAAGTTCGAAGAAGATAGAGAGAGAGAGGGAACAAAAGAATAGATGAATAATGAAATCTGTACTTAAAACTGAAAAGTTGGAAGAAGATAGTGATATATGTATAAATTTTTGAGTTCTTGACTCAAAATTTTAAATTAGTTTTGGAGTGAAACGCAGATTTAGTTTTTTGAATTGTATATCATTTATCTTACAACTGATTCGATGAAAGCAATTATTAGTAGAGAACTAATAGTCAAAAAGATCGCAAGCCAATTTCGGACACAAAAAGTAACAAAAATTTACATCATGAGCGAAATAAGAAACAAGGTTGAAAAATTCTTAGCCGATTTTGAAGGATGTCAACTATATGAACACAGGAAAATGGTGAAATTTTTCCTCCATATGTTGGATGAAAACCAGGAGTTTGGTATAATGGAAGATGAGGACAAGGACAATGGTCACTTCAAGTCTTGTCCGTGGAGTCATCCAGATTGTGAGGAAGGTCCAGATACTTGCCGATGCTCCGTATTTTATTTGAGAAAAATGGTGATAAATAATTTAATTAATTCGTATTATGTAATATTTCATTGAAGCTAAATAAAAATCAAAAAACAATAAAACAAAAATCAAGATTGAAATTAAGATTCATAGGCTAATTGTTCGAAATTTTAATTTAAATCTCAGAAAGACATGATAAATATTCCAAGGCACAAAGGAAAGTCAACATCAGTTTTATTCAACTTACACAGCAGAGCAGAACAGCTGTTTTCGAAAGACGCAACCCTTTCATCATCAGTGCTCATGTGTATTGTGTTTGTCACCACTTATTAGGTGGCTTAGTTGAATTTGATAACAGTTCCTATTTACACAAATTTTATTGTGAAAAAGAATACGAGAACTGTATCAACCTGATGTTAACATGTTATTGTTAAAATACCCGTGTTACCGTTTGATTATTTTTCTTCATGTCCCATTTTTCTGAATTTTTTGTTCCATCATACCTAAGTCAAACTTTTTTGGTTTGAATTTTATACTTAAGTACATGTGAACGTTTTTCCAATATTTTATTATTGGTAGCTCAAGCCATAGCTTAAATTTGTATGTAGTAAGAATTTTAACGAACATTTATATTGCTATATTAAATTGAAATTAAGATTCATAGGCTAATTGTTCGAAATTTTAATTTAAATCTCAGAAAGACATGATAAATATTCCAAGGCACAAAGGAAAGTCAACATCAGTTTTATTCAACTTACACAGCAGAGCAGAACAGCTGTTTTCGAAAGACGCAACCCTTTCATCATCAGTGCTCATGTGTATTGTGTTTGTCACCACTTATTAGGTGGCTTAGTTGAATTTGATAACAGTTCCTATTTACACAAATTTTATTGTGAAAAAGAATACGAGAACTGTTTCAACCTGATGTTAACATGTTAATATAGCAATATAAATGTTCGTTAAAATTCTTACTACATAAAAATCAAGATGTTTTTTTTTCTCATTTTTAATATATGTATTTGTACAATTTCTATTTATTTCTCTTAAAAATAAAACAATTTGTTCTCTTAATACTAGATATTATCACATTTCTTCTTCTTCTAAACTAGCAATATCTGCTAAAAGCATATCAAGTTCGTAATGAGGATTGGTTTCTTCTATACGAAAATGATGCCATGCTAAAGTATTTATGTTATTGTTAGTAATTTTTCTCTTATCGTCTGCATAACTTAATACTGCTTTACTTAAATGACTAGTATAAATTTGATGTAATTTGGACTTAAACGTTAACATGGTAGACTTATCAAACAAACTATTTCTATATGACAATAAACTATACTTATCTAAAATGGATTTTTTTACCCCCTTCGATTTTTTTACATCATTTTCATTTTGAACGCTAAAGGAATACATCTTAGGTCGCAGCCCAACAAATTCTGTCATTATTTTCCCGCAGTTTTCGTCTTTCATCATACCCAAAACTTTTTTGTTCAAAAGAGGAATGTCACTCTTATTAGCTAGAGCATAATCTGATGTATCAAATTGTTGTTCGATGTCAGGCTTTATGTCCGCGTAAAAGTCTTCTGTTTGTATTGCATAAATAAAAGAGTCAGTGTCCATATAATTTAATGATAAGTTTTTCTTAAACTTAGGTTGCATGTAGCCGCAATGGAAATCATACATTTTCCATTTAGAGAGTTCAAGTACACAAAATTCCAAGTAAATGGACTTATTGTAAAATGTCTTCACTCTATTCATTTCGATAGCTACCATATCTTCAGAAAATATGGACAAACTGTGGAAATTGAATTTTGATATCCAGTCTTGAGCCCCCAAATGATTGCGATTAGTTCTGCTCCAATTGGTTACAATTCTTACATTTCTCCTGTTGTCCACATTCTCCATAGTCTTCCCATACACTGCATTATTAAGCAATTTGGAGAAATTTTTCTTAAAAGCATTTTTAGCAGTGGCTCTATGCTGGGTATTTAAGTCAATATAACCTTTTAGCCATGGAGATTGTTTAAATGTTAGAATACGATGTATTTTCTTTAAAACTAAACCATATTTCAAACATTGTTTGAGAACTCTATAATGGATAACGTATGAATGCTTTGCAGAGAAATCGGTTATTAATTTGCTGTGCTTCGATTGCAAAGTTTTTTATTTTCAGCACAAAAAGGAAGGTCATTGTGTAAGTCGTGTACGTTAAAAGGGTAATCCAATGTGACTTCAAACACATAACCATCTGTTGAATTATCGGCTATGCTTTCCGGATCCAAATTGAGCTCCTCATTCGATAACCATCTGAATCCTCCATATGGGAGATATTCAGACATCGCCCAACCGTACAGGTTATTTACATCTAAATATACAAGAAATTCGGACGGCTTCTCTTTATCAGAATCTTCTAAATATTTGTTGTTTGCTTTAGAATATCTTTTGCTACACTGTACAATTCCACCACGTATGCCCTTTTTCATAAAATTGTACATATCTATGTCTGTTAATAGTTCGAGCTCAATTCTTGTATATTTCAACATTGCATCCCATGAAAGTCCAGGAGCTGTGTAATATTGACATGGATCCAGCTCATATATACTTTTACAAACTTTTCTGAAGTTCTCGAAAATATCTGTTAGGAAAAGCACGTCTGTTTTTAAATATAATTCCATGTAATCTTTCATGGTTTTGCAACCAAAAGTATTCCAAAACTCTTCGGCATGTGGGTATTCCTCTAAAGAACATTCCTTGTTGTTCAATTTATCAAAGAAATCTCCACGCGAAGGAAGCTGACACTCATTAAGCTTATGAAAAGAATTTAGATACTCATATGGAAAAATACCCTTTTTCTTAATCAGCTGAAATTCTTTTTCTAAGGGAAACATAGATTTAATGGTGATGAAATCATTATCGCATAAATTTTAAGCCAATGATTCCAAACTGTCGGCCATAAATCGTATTGTGTCAAGAAATCTTATTTCAAGATTATGACCATCGCTCATTTCTGTGAATTGGGAAAGTGATATATATTTTTCCTTGTTAAGAGGGAGTACTTTTAGTTGCATAGAAATTTTTCCCAATTCCTTAACAAAAAGATGTGAATCATAGTTGGAATAATTGTGAAAGTATACTGGTATGAACTTAGGAATTTGGTAATTTAAATTACAGTTTTTGTGGGCTGCACCTCTAAATTTTCCACTAACATGACAGTGATCTCTAACACGATCATGACCTAGACTCTGTTGACATATATGACAAGTCAAAGAATTATAAAAATTATAAGTCTCTGAAGGGGATAGCACATCCATTTTATTATTATTTAATAAATAATCATTATATATATATATCTTCGCAGTCTTTAATTAAAAATTCTACAAATTTTTCTGAGGCGTCTTTACCCGTATATATTCTTAATTTATCTAAGTTGTTCGTATGAAAACACTTAACATAGTAACTAAAAGCACACGGGATATGTTTCTTAACTAATTTGGTTTTATTACTCACACTAACATCAATCTCCTGTAATATGCATTCGAAGTTTGCGTATATAACGAAGGGCACATCCATTTTCCTGTGATGCCCCTTAAAATTAAGAATATTATTTGGAGCTGACGGCATAGTGGTAACGATTTTACCACATTCCAATTTGTGTTGCTCCATAGTCCTATCATTGCGTGTGTATTGCAGACAGCTGTTGCAAAACAAAAGTTTTCTGCAGTGCTTCGTAGTCTGATGTTTTAAAAGTCTGTGGAAGGAAAATAGATATACATATTCATACCAATATATTTGTATGTGCGTAAGTGTATATATGTATTTCTTTACTTCCCTGCAGGAGATCGAACTAGTATCAAATTAGTATTGCACTAGTACAAAAATCACCAGTACTAGTTCCCAACTGTGAACTTTCCTATACCACGTTCATGCTCAAATTAACATTGAGTGTGTTTGGAAAATTACTAGTACCATTGGTACTAGATGGAAACTAGGGCGATACTAGTACTATTAGTACTAGATGAGTACTAGTATAATTTCTTCTAGTCGGATACTAGTATAATCAGTTCTGCATTAAGAACTGGTTCATATAAAAAAAAAGACTCTAAATTTATTGGTTTTTTAAACTCAATGAAATTTGTTACGTCTTTGTCTTCACAACCAATTTTTGGTTCATCAATTTTAATTTATAAGAGGAAATGGAAAGTTCCTCTGATTTAGTTTTTAAAATGTCACTTTTTTAACGCACAAGAAAACTGCGGCTTAATTACATAAATTATCGAATAAATAAACTGATATGCAGGTGGGAAAGTCTTCTAATACTATTCTTTGTTTCAAATTTGAATTTGTTTAAAAATTGTAACGATTAAAAATAAAATAAATGAAAATGAGAATTAGCAATTCGCTTTAAAACGTTATCAAAAAGTAATATGAAATTCTACTAGTCAAATCAGTCTACAAATGAACTACTTGAAGTACTAGTTCTTTTCTGTATATGTCTAATTACCTTTTGAACTAGTGCTTGCTATACTAGTAATCGTACCAGTAGCTTAAATACAATTAACGCTTATCCTCCTGCAGGGTTACTTTGATATGTTTTTTATAAAAATAAAGTGATGACACTCGCTTTTCTCCAGAAGAAGTAAGTTAACATGTTTGTTTTTTTCTTCTTTTGTGAGGTAAAATGGTCCAATAATTTCATCATTTTCCTCATCATACCCAAACACATTAACACTGATATCAATGTTGTTCCCTTCAAAAATTCTGATATCCTTTAATTTAAGAGGGAAACTTAAAAGGCTGAAATCTAGCACAACATTATTTTGAAGTCTGATTAATTCGCTACTTATATCAGCAATATTATATGAGCTGCACCGTCGTCGTTCTTTAATATCAGATGAATCCAGTGCAGATATTATGGCCCATTTAAAACAATAAATATCATTGTTTTCGACATTAATGCAAGCAGATTTATTTTTGAGTTTTTCTGGCGTGCTAATCCAGTTCGATCCTTTAACCAACGATGATTTATTTACAGAAATTTCAAGACGAACAATTCTTATTAAGGTCCATCCAGAATCCCGCTCTTGAAATTCTGACATTTTGTTTTCTATTTCTTGCAGTTGTTTTTCTATAATTTCCCCAACATTATCTCCAAAGCACAAAAGATGCATTTTCGCCCTATGTGAAATAGTACACAATTCCATATCATCACTAACAATTTTAATATACTCCCCAATAAGAGTAATATTAAATTTAATAATACTGTGTACTGCTAGACTAATTTCAAGTCTTTCCTTGATGATAGGCCTATTTTCATTGACAGCATCTTCAAACAGAATGCAGTCTTTATTTATTGGAATTCCGTATGTTGCAATGTTGTTCTTAAATGCGCTATTTATTAAGTAATATTTAGGATCATTTGGAGCTTGTTCCTGCCGTTCACTCAAAGAATTAGATGTATCCATATCTTCTTCATCATTGTTTGCTTGACTTATATCCATGTCTCTATGTTCATAATTGTCCGCTTGTTGAATGGAACTCTCAATAGGCCAATAGCTTGGGTAGTAATTGGGGATATTATACTGCTGCAACTGCAAGGGTACGGCATATTGAAATGGATAATGTGGTATTTCCATGGGTAGTAAGAACTGATTGTTATATCCCTGCATCTGCACTGGATATTGATATTGAAAATTGTTCCAGGACATTGGGTTGTATGTTGCTGCTAGGTTGTATGCAGGTGTTGGGAATTGCACAAACTCTTGCACTTCTTGAGGTTGAACATTACTTTTGCAATGTGCTAAATATGATTTTTGGTATATGTATACCTTATTACAGATATTACACTTAAAAACTGGTGAACTCATTTCTTTATTTTGATATTTGAAATTCTTTTTATAAATAATTTTTGTTTGAATAACAAGAATAATTTCTACGGATCTTTATATATTAATATTCTGTCTTTGCTTAAAATGTATGATGCACTTTTATTTTTAATACACAAATAATATTTTTTAGGTGCTTTATATTTATATTTATTACACAAAAAATTTTTAAATATTCACGACTTCTCACTTTTAGATACAAAAATGTACTGAATTCTATCTTAGAAAATTTGAATTAATTCCTGAAAATGGTATAGTAAGCAGCATTCCAACAAAGTAGTTTTCAAAGTCAAACATATGAAAACGATTAAAATCCAAATACTTGTAACTACAGAAACACTTGTAACTACAGAAATCGTTGGCTACAAAGAAAATTTTTTATTCTTGGAAGAAGGCATGTGAACAGAATAAAAAGAGAAAAAAAGTAGTGACTACGTAGACAATATTTATGTAAACAAATATGTTGATCAGTGATATACACAGAATACGGAGGCATGTTTATGCATGCACATACGTTACAATATGTTTAAGGGAATGAAACTGCTACGTGGACAATATTTATGTAAACAAATATGTTGATAAGTGATATACACAGAATACAGAGCCATGCTTGTGCATGCACATACGTTACAAAATGTTTAAGGGAATAAAACTTCTACGTAGACAATATTTATGTAAACAAATATGTTGATAAGTGATATACACAGAATACGGAGGCATGCTTATGCATGCACATACGTTACAATATGTTTAAGGGAATGAAACTGCTACGTAGACAATATTTATGTAAACAAATATGTTGATAAGTATATACACAGAATACGGAGGCATGCTTATGCATGCACATACGTTACAAAATGTTTAAGGGAATAAAACTTCTACGTAGACAATATTTATGTAAACAAATATGTTGATAAGTGATATACACAGAATACGGAGGCGTGCTTATGCATGCACATACGTTACAAAATGTTTAAGGGAATAAAACTTCTACGTAGACAATATTTATGTAAACAAATATGTTGATAAGTGATATACACAGAATACGGAGGCATGCTTATGCATGCACGTACGTTACACAATTTTGTAGTGAAATAAACTGCTACATAGACAATATTTATGTAAACAAACATTTTGATAAATGATATACACAGAATACGGAGAAATGCATATGCAAGCAGAGACGATCCAAAATTTTGTAACAAAAGAAACTGCTAAGTGGATAAAACGTTGTGGTAAATGATAAACTACAAACATTTTGTAGCTAAGCAAATTTTTAAAACAGAATTATTAGATTTTGAAGTTGAGGGTTTAGTTGTAAAATAAAGCCCTTCTGGTACACCCCATTGTATCGCAGACTTCAGCGTCATCACTTGAAGGGATATCTGAGAAGTGCCAGACAGGAAGAATTCGAGAGATATCTTGAAGAAGATGAGGAGTTTTTCCTAGAGCTGTCATCGCAGCCAACGCCTGACGCACCCCAAGAGAATGGAGCATATGAAGAGATGCTGACAGGCGATGAGGAGTTATTTTTAAACGTTAATATTTAGCCTAGCGGAGTAGAATGTGAAAATAATAAATCTCAAATAGAAATAATGGACGTGCAAATTCTCCCAAATATAGATATACCTATGTTTCTCGCTCTCTATGAAAACGATCAATTGTTGGTAGAGGCAGCGGACGCAGTGGAGTCAGATTTAAATTAAGATATAAATTAATAAATATATATATATATATGTATATATATATATATATATATATATATATATACATAAGTTATGTGAAATTACATTCACATTCTTTGAGTACTTAACTGCAACTGATCTTTATTCATTTTTAAAATTTACAAAATCATTTTACAAATACAAATTGATTATTTAAAATTATTGCTTACATTAAATTATTGGGCAATCGAAATCGACAAAACCGCCTACGAAGTATTTGTAATATGAGAACCACCAAAATGCAAAACATTTAAGTGTTCTACTTAAATGTTTGAGGTTCAATAAACCAAAGCAATGCTTAGCAATGAAAACAATTATAAATATTTTAGGGTTTAGCAATACAAAGTAATATTCAATAATAAAGCAATGGTAAACATTTTAGAGTACGACAACCTTATAGTTCGTTGTACTCACAAAAGAAACAACAAAAGAATTGACGCAATAAAATGAAAAGTAATGAAAAATAAAAGTAAATGTTTTTATTGTTAACTCTTCCCCCCTCAAATTTGATTGTCCTCAATCAAAAGTATGGTATTTGAGAAATTCTTGCTATGCATGAATCTCTAGGGTCAGCAGTGTTTACAATAACTTTTTGTATTGGTGATGAAGCAATGCCATCAGAATGTTGCTTAGTACGACAGTGGCACTTTCCTTTTAAGCAGATGAAGAACATTGTTATGATTATGGAACTGACTAGGAAGATATTTATAGCATCTCCAACTTTGCTTTCGATATTGAGAAATTCAATAGCCTCGGTATTGCTAGCGTTCATTTCTTCAATTAGTTCTAAAGTGAGAGTTCTTTCCACACGAGGGTTATTGCCTATTGGTTGTACCACAGCTGGCAATGGGCTTGAAAAAGATATTTCTGAAAATGAGAAAGTTTTACCATTCACTTCGAGTGTCTCGTTATGAAATTTAACAAGGTAAGTACCATTGAGGTCGTATGATTCTTTGCTTATGAAAATTTCACCACTGAATTTGTTCAAAAGAATCGTGCCAGGAAGTAATTCTTGTACAGTGGGTATATGGAGATTGCTAACCATAGTACAATTAGAGGGTTTACCGCGTATTAAGTTGGGGAGACATTCTGTTTTGCTAATGTCTTCAATGTTTTCATCCTTACATATTGTGAGTTTACTAAAACTTTTGCATTTGCTTTTAAATCCGAAAAATTGTTCATTACAAATTAAAATTTCGTCATATTCCACCTTAGTGGCCATTTTATCGATTTTCACAGGATTGATTATTATATTATTACATGATTCTGTATAAGTTGAAGGGATATCTATGATATAAATTAACGAATTATTACCAGAAGCTATTCTTATTTCACCAAAATCAAGAGACTCTTCGACGTTTAAGTAATTTACATCTCCTTTGTCAGCCAAAGTTTTAATCATACTCATTTCATATTCAGACAATATGAATGAATTTATGACTCCTACCTTAGCCCAATCTATAGCGTATTTTAGGTTCAATATTTCGGCTTGAATAATTTGTAACTTGTACTTTAATTCATCTACTAGAATGTTTCTCATTACTTCATTTTTAAAAGATTTCAAAATGTAATTTGTTTTAGCGGTTATTTCATTTAATTTTTCTAATGACATTCTATTAATTATTATTTGTCTATTGTTATTCTGTGAAACGTTATTTATTTTTTGTTCGATAATTTGGAAATCAGCGTGATCTGGATTACCCGCAATCCATTTCCACGCGGAACCGATAAAGTCCAAGGATCTTTTGTTTCTGGGTTTCAAGTTATTAATATGAAATTGTAATTGTTTTATTTCGTAAGAAAGGAAGGGATACAAAGGATGGGAAGCGCTCACATTCGAGTAGACAATAGCTTGTAGACTGTTAATTATCGTCTCGTAATTTCCTACATCGACTACATGCACCAGTTTAACTGTATCGGACTGAATCTTGGCGGATCCAGTGTCAATGGCCACTATTCTCGAATTGGCGTAATCTAATAATTTGACTTCGCATCGTATGGCAGTTATCACCATCCTAAAACAAAAGGGGGGAAAAAAAGAAAAAGGGAGATATTAGCTTCTAATGTTATTCTTGTGGACCACTTTTCCACTTTCTGTCATTATTGTAGTATGTCTGTTCTCCTTCACTAATTCTCTCTTATAATTTTTAGACAGTTTGGTCCCTAATCGCTTATTGACCTTGACATAGACTTCCTGACCCACTTCATAATCTTTGTATCGAGATTTCTTCTTATTATGAAATTCGATGTCTCTAGCTTGTTTTGTCTTTAGTCTCTCGACTATCTCTTGTCTATCTTTTTCATATTTTTCGGGCTCAGTGGACGTACGTTGACCAAGGAATATTTCTGACGGTTTCTTAAGTGTGGTGGAGTGAACAGTGTTATTGTACTCGTGGAGGGATTTGTAAAGGAGTTCTGAAAAAGTCTGATGAATGTTTTCTGCTCTGAGGCACCTCATTATCTCTGTTAATGTCGAGTGAAACCTTTCTATCTGACCGTTCGTCGAGCTGGCGTAGGGAGGGGTTTTGAATACTTTAATATTGAATGTGTTTTCTAGCATGAATCTTATAGACGCAGAGTGGAAAGATTTCTCGTTATCCATCACGACGATTTCTGGCATTCCAAATGTCAAAAGGATTTCCTTTAGCGGTTCCTTTATGTCTTCGGATGCTCTGGACTTCAATAACCTAGTTTGAGCGTATTTAGAAAATTTATCAATTGCTGTTAAAACGATCTTTTTCTCCGTAATGAAAATATCGATATGGATAATTTGTCCAGGGTATTGCGGAATAGGTGTTTCGAAAATCTCAATTTTATTGGGGTGTCGATCGTACTTGCTTTCTTTACAGATTTTACAAGCCCTTGTTATTCTCTTAACCTTTGCCATCATTTGAGGAAAATAATATCTTTCTAAAAGCTGTGTTTTATTTTCTTCGGCACTTCTATGAGCTCTGTTGTGCTCATTAATTATTTCAACTTCTTGTTCTGATTCGCCCTGAACATCGGTCACCATTTTCTTTGTATAGAGGACCTTGTAATTATGAAAGCGCTTAGAAAAAATTTGTTGTGCCTTACCAAGAATTTCGTCAGTTGTCTTCACGCAATTTGTTACTGAAGGGTTAAGATATTTTTCGAAAATCTGCTGCAATCTATTTTGGGAAAGATCTTTTTCATAAACAATGTGCCTGTGATAGGTCGGAAAGACGATTTGAAATTCATATTCAGAAGTATTGTGTGGTTCTATGATAATTTGGTTTTTGAACGCGTTAATCGGTGTTTCTGTATACTGGATAGTGTTTTCAGGGGAACTTTGGTTGCTATGTTGAGTGGCGGCTGTCGAGTCCATTTTGCATATCTCTTGTGGAGGTCTGGATAATGCGTCTGCCACCGCATTGGCTCTCCCAGGCATATATTGCAATACGTAGTTATATTCCTCCAGTGTTGCTTTCCACCTTCTGAGCTTGCTATTAGTATTTCCATTTGACAGAGCGTGTGTTAATGGTTGATGGTCTGTGAATATTTTTATTCGTGCTGCTCCATAAAAGTAGTTTCTCAAACTCTTGAGCGCCCACACTATCGCTAACATCTCCTTTTCGTTCGTAGCATAGTGTTCTTCGGTTCTACTCAGGGTTCTTGAGATAAAAGTTATTGGCCTACCCTCTTGTTCCAGCACTGCGCCAATTGCGTATTTGGAAGCATCCGTTGTCAACTGAAACTCTTTGTCAAAATTAGGGTATGATAGCATTACGTCGTCAGAAATTAATGTTTTCTTTATCTTATTAAATGCTTCTATTGCTTCGTCATTAAGATTTAAAATTATTTTATTAGATTGAGATTTGGACATTTGTCCTCCCTCCCCTCTTAAAAGAGCCGTTAGTGGTTTCGTGAGTTTGGCGTAATCCTTCACGAAACGGCGATAAAATCCTGACATACCCAGGAATGATCTCAAATTTTTCAAAGTTTTTGGAATGGGCATATTACAGATTGCTTCTACCTTTTTTGGGTTGGTACGTATTCCTGATGTTGATATAATGAATCCTAAGAATTCCACATCTGGTCTTAAAAACTCGCATTTGTCTAGCTGTACCTTCATGTTAGCTAATTCTAAAGTGCTAAAAATCTTCTTGATGATCTCGATATGTTCTTGTTCAGTTTTACCGAATATGATGATATCATCAATATAAATATGATATATTTTCCCAATATGCTCCCTTAAGATATCATCTAAACATCTTTGAAAGATAGACGGCGCGTTTCTCAAACCGAATGGGAGACGAGTAAACTCGTATGCTCCGTTGTTAATGGAAAATGCAGTTTTCTCGATATCCTTCTCCCTCAGGGGGATTTGGTGAAATCCACTCTTGAGGTCTAACACCGTGAAAAATTTATTTTCTCCCAATTGCGATAGAACTTCGTTAATCTCGGGTATTGGATATCGATCTGGTACCGTCACCGTATTAAGTTTTCTGTAATCGATAACTACCCTGTACTTTTTTTCACCCGAGGCATCCATCTTTTTTGGGACGACCCAAACTGGTGAGTTGTATGGGGATTTAGATGGTCTAATAGTTCCCTGGTCAAGTAATTCTTTAACTTGTTGTTCTACCACGTCTTTGAGATGTGCTGGGTAGGGATAGCATCTAGAATAAACGCGATTATCTGTTGTTGTTCTTATTTCGCCTTTTACTCTAGTTGTGTAGGTTAAATGCTCATTAGGTTCAATAAAAAGGTTTGGAAATTCTGTTGTTAGTGTTGTAATCTTTAGTTTTTGATCTTCTGTCATATGACTTTGTCTTATTCGCATATTGCCTGTGGTTTGTGAAATATTGTTGACGTTCTCTGAAGCATGTTGTTTAAGCTTAATTTTAATGTTGTTTTTAATGGTCATCAAACTTTTCCCTGTGTAGATAACGGCTGATAATGCTTTAAGGCTGTCATTGCCCAATATTGCGTGAAAAGATTTGAGATTTGGTAAACCAAAAAATTTTAGGTTCATAGATTTCAGTCCGAATAGATTTATAAAAGTGTGGTGAGATATAAGGATTTTCCCTCCGGCAGAATTTGCAAAAAAGTCTTTTTCGTTAGGGATGGCTAACTTCATCAATGATGTCTGGATGTAGTTTTTGTTGGATCCAGTATCAACTAAAATTTTAAGAATTTGTCCGTCTTTTGTCTTTGCTTCGAAATATGGCAAAGACGAATCTATTCTAAAAAATGGATATCGGTAAGGTCTTGCTCGCTAGTAGATTCTGCTTCGCAATCTGTAGCGTAGAAATCATTTTGGTTACTATATTCTTCAAGTGGTTGTAAATTATTTTCAGATTCATATGATTCCATTTGTTGATTGTAGTGGACTTCTTCCTCCACTTCGTTATTACATGTTTGAATGTTGTAATTTCTCTGCATTTTTTGTTTTTGAAGTACAGATGATTGCATAGGTCTTTTTCCCATGAATCTGTCATCGGGCCTTGGTCGGTTTATGTAGTTAACATTTCTAGTCTGCACGGATTGATCGATTTTCATAGGGATTGGTTTTGGTAAAGGTTTTGGTGCGTTTGGTCTTGATGGTGGTATTTGAATAGTATTGTGGTTTTGTCTTTGGAAGTTTTGAAATTGGGCCGTATTTTGGAATTGTTTATTATCAGGGTAAATGTGTTGGTAATAAGGGTTAGCATAATGTTTTGGATAATGGGAAGGGTATTGGGTTGGGTATTGGTTCTGATATTGGGTGGGATATTGGTTTTGAAATTGGGTGGGATATTGGTTTTGATATTGCATTGCGTGTTGATTATTTCTTTGGATTACAGATGTTGGCTGGGGAAAAAATGTAGGTATTGTTTGGGGTCTATAATTTGTATTCTTAGTGTTTGGTTTAGGATTTTTGTTTAATGCATGTTCTGTCCTGAAATTTTGATTTTGGAGCTTGAGACAAAGGTGTAATGCCTGAGGTAAGCTATTCGGTTCCCGTATACATAGGAGTTTTGAAAGGTCGCCTCTTAGCCCTCTTATAAAAGTGTCCAATGCTTTGTCCCGATATGTCTGGATCAAAACATCCATAGCCTCTTTGCCTATAGTCATGCAGCTTATGCTGTTAATTATTAATGATAAGTGTGAATACACTTCCTGATAAAAATCGTGCACCGATGAGTTTCCCTGTACGAGTGTTGTTAGTTGGTATTCCAAGGTAGTTATATCTCGCTTGTCTGCGTAGTGAATTGTTAAGCAACGCAAAATTGCTTCCCAACACAAAGGAGTGTTGTAGGACTCAAGTGCTGAGTCAGCGGCTCCAGTGATCTTATTTCTGACCACATTCAAAATAGCGAAATACCTTGGTGTCCCTTTTTGTGCCTCGTAAATTTTTAGAACTCGTTCTACGCTCTTTCTCCAAGAGCTGAATTCCGTAGGATTACCCGACAATTCCCGTAAGCAACGGACAATGTCGGGCACTTTGTCCATATCGTTAATATTTTCCCTATACCGTTCTTCTATAATTTGGTCTCCTACTACAATGTCGGCATTTGCGTCCAAAATGTTTTCTACTATGCTTCTACAATTTTCCCTACATATTTGAGTAACGAGACTTGCTATTGCTGCTTCCATTTGAGGGTTATTCAATCGATTTTGGGGATTTAGAGTGTTGTTTGGACCAGGAATGTGGGGATTATTTAACATCGATGGTCTTATTAGATTGCTAGGATTAGATATTTTAAAAATAACACTTCTTTTTTTGTGGGTTGCAAAATAAATTATAACTATTTATGAAATTTTACTTAAAATAACTAAAAAAATTTATTTTCCAATGTATTTTAACAATTAATCTTAAATTTTCCAATTTTTATATAAAAGAATACTTAATAATGACTTACAAAAAATGTAGTGCTGTTAATATCATGGTTATGTTGGCCACGTCAGTATTTTGGGTTTTACAGTTGTAAAAAGTTGCGGGGATTATTGATTATTCCCGTTTGGAGTTGCAAAGTTGTTTCAATTTAGGTTGCTTAGTCCAGTCCCTTTCAACTTTTAATAACTGCAGGTTGCACAAATAAAGCACTGATGGTTCGTCTAAACTAGGATTATTCGATATTGATCGGTGGAATCCAAGTATTCAGCTTTTTATCCTTTCACTTTTTGCAGACAAGTTTTTAATTTAAAAACTTTTTGATAATTCTGCTTTTCTTTCTTTATAAATAAACAAAGTACTTTTTTTAAATTTTATTAGTTTTTAATATTTTTGAAAGCTTTTGCAGACAAATCTTAATTTTAAAAACTTTTTGGTAGTTCCTCTTTTTTATTTCAATAACAAAGTTCTTTTTATTAACGTTGTTAATAGTCTGAAAGTTTTTGCAGACAGCTTTTAAATTTACAACTTTTTGGAATTCTTCTTATTTAACTATCCTACTTTAGGATTTTTTGTTTAGTTATCCTTCTTTAGGATTTTTTTATTTAGTTATCGTTCTTTAGGATTTTTTTTTTATTTTGTTATCCTTCTTTAGGATTTTTTTATTTAGTTATCCTTCTTTAGGATTTTTTTATTTAGTTATCCTTCTTTAGGATTTTTTTATTTAATTATCCTTCTTTAGGATTTTTTTTATTTTTCGTTGGGCGCTAGTTATGTGAAATTACGTTCACATTCTTTGAGTACTTAACTGCAACTGATCTTTATTCATTTTTAAAATTTACAAAATCATTTTACAAATACAAATTGATTATTTAAAATTATTGCTTACATTAAATTATTGGGCAATCGAAATCGATAAAACCGCCTACGAAGTATTTGTAATAGGAGAACCACCAAAATGCAAAATATTTAAGTGTTCTACTTAAATGTTTGAGGTTCAATAAACCAAAGCAATGCTTAGTAATGAAAACAATTAACATCATTTTAGGGTTTAGCAATACAAAGTAATATTCAATAATAAAGCAATGGTAAACATTTTAGAGTACGACAACCTTATAGTTCGTTTTACTCACAAAAGAAACAACAAAAGAATTGACGCAATAAAATGAAAAGTAATGAAAAATAAGAGTAAGTGTTTTTATTGTTAACTTATATATATATATATATATATATATATATATATATATATATATATAATTTTATACATATTACTTACGAATAAAAATTAAAACAATGCATATATGTACATATGTTTAAACAATGGTTCACTCATTTGAATGAAAAAAATAAAAATACAAATGAATATGTTAACAAACTTTTAAATAAATGCTTATAAAAATTTAAATAAATGTCTTTTTATTTCACATAAAAACATACATACATATTTATTTCAGAGAACACATAAACAAACAAGCACAATGGTTCATTCATTCTAACGGACAAGGGAATATTTGAGCAAAGATAGTAAACGATTATTATTTGTTTGCAAGTACATGCATAAATGAAAAAAATTTTTAGATATTTATGTACGCATGAATATGTACATTCTACCACATTTCATACGTGATCCCTTTGCGTACTCAAAATAGTTAAGCAACGCAAAATTGCTTCCCAACTCAAAGGCGTGTTGTAGGACTCAAGTGCTGAGTCAGCGGCTCCAGATAGGTGTCTGTCCACCATGTGGGCAGACACCTATCGCCACACACAGCCTGTCTGAGAGACAAACATTGCAATCGCCGCTCACAACAGAACCCACACTTGAAAAAAACAAAAGAACCCATACCTATCATCCAGAAAACCAAATATAATTTATAGATGATCGTCAAGCATAAAATAAACACATTCAATATTAATATAAACATAGTATTAGTATCAATATGAAGGACCAGTAAATTTTTTTACAATGCCTTCAAAGACGAGAATAATTGAACTATTGACTACATTCTAACATTGCACAAAACCAAACAAAAAAAAAACGAAATTCTTAAGTACACACACCAGAATTAAACAACCCAAAATAAAGGACAAAATCAAACTGTAGCAAAAAGAAAAGATTCACAAAAAATTAGGGCGATCCATTTATACAACACTTTTAATAAAGGACAGACCGATATATGGACTCACATATGGACAGACACAAATTCCCACGCTCACATACCGACGGACATATATTCCCAAGGTCACATATGGACAAACACAAATTTCGAAGGTCACATATGGACAGACAAAAATTCCTACGCTCACACACCGACGGACTGATATTCCCACGGTCACATATGGGCAGACACAAATTCACACGGTCTGATACGGACAGACAGAATTTCACACGCCTACATTATAAGAAAAAAACAACAACAATGTGAACCCCCTTATTAAACCGTCGGAAAATTTACACACACACACACACAAACATCAAAGCACTTGAACAATTTGGCCACTTAAAATTTTGTACTGAAATTTGAGAATTTTTAAGTGTAATTGCCCAAATTTGTATTGAAATTTGAGAATTTTTAAGTATTTTAATTGCCGTGGCTCATACATTCTCATACTACTTATTTATAGATCGAAACAAAATGAATAAGAAAAACACTTTATTTGTTTATAGCTCTTTATTGTTTTTGAATTTGTGATAAATAAATTTTGATGTCCTTATTTTGTTATGGCACTATGAAAATGAGTTTATCAGGGGTGTCATAGAAACCAATCTCATCGGAATTAAGGCTGGTTGTCGCATACAGCTGAAACTAAAACTGAATTTTTTTAAGTTTCAGTTCTTACTTTTTCAGTTCTAAAACAACAACTGAATGTTGCGTGGGTTGCAACATACAGCTGAAACTGAATCAAAGCAAATGTAATTTGTCGGCTTTGTTTACGTTTTTTTTTTCAACTATTTATACGCGCTATTTAAATTTTACAAAAAAATGCAAGGTGAATATTCATTAAATGCGTTTAATTACGTCAATGCTATGTTTGAACACGATGTTTGTATTGCCGTGCTTCTTTTGAAATTGAAAACGGAAAGAAAAAGTTCACATAGAATTTACAAACGACGTGATTCAGAAGGCGCAATGAAGATTTTGGTGGACAGGCATCTGATGGACGACGATAGCAAGTTTCAAGTTACAATTAAAAAAGAAAAACAAAATAAAGTGATAGTTTTCAAATTTGACATGTCAAAAATGACATTTCAGTCGGACAGCGACTGAAAATAAGTCAAAAGTACTTTTTTTCAGTTCGGTTGCTAATGTACTGAATTCAGTTCCTGTCAACAGCAACTGAAAAATCGGATTCAGCTGCTAAATTCAGTTGCTATTAAGTTTCAGTCGCAAACGTATGGAATTCAGTTTGAGTTTCAGTTTCAGCTGTATGCGACAACCAGCCTTTAGATTTGAAACCGACAAAAAAAATACTTTGGTGTCATGGAATCCGATGTTATCGGTTTTATGTTCGAACTAGAACTAATATCGGTTTTAGGTGTCACAGAAACCAATGTTATCGGTATTGTTATTGGAAATAATCCAACCAGCTTACAGCTGTCGTTTTGTTATTGGAAATAAATAAAATAAGCTAAAAGCTCCATTTTTTATTTTTGAACAGCTAAATATTTACGAAGATGTAAGTAAATAAATTAGTAAATAAATAATAGATAAATTAGTAAAAAAATTTTAATTATTTTAATTTTTTTTCTCAATAGGGAAAAGCGTGAAAATAGCACCCAAAACTCGATATTCATGGAGTTTATGGAAAAATATCCTGATATATGAAATAAAATTTTTTTTATTGTTATAAATTAGATTTATTTTACTTGAGTAGATATTTTGTTACAAGGTATTAGCTATTTCATCCCTTTTAGCTTCACTTTGTAGAGAAGAATTTGATGGTAATATCGTATTATCTTCGGTATCATGTGGTGTCAAAATTATGTTTTCCTCATTGTTTTGTACATTATAGTTTCTGAATATGTTGTGAAGTGCACAGCAGGAGTTTATAATTTTTACAACTTTTTCTGGGTGTAAAGTGCTCATTAAGCAGTGAAACCGGCTCTTCAAGACTCCTATTGTTCGTTCCACACCATTACGGGCCGATGACTGAGCCATATTAAATTATACTCTTTTGAGTTGCAGCGTGGATCAACAAAAAAGGTTCAATGCCATATCCACCATCTCCTAATAATTTAGATGTCCGTTCTGCTGACTCATACCTGGCAAGGAAATAATCTCTGGCGCTACTTATGTTCCATACAAATGCATCATGGCTTGAGCCGAAAAAGCGTGCATCTACCGCTCGAATTTTCATTTCATTGTCGCAAATCTGAACATAAATGCATAGTACATAGAAATTAGTTTCATAGTGTAAATAAATGAATTATGATATAAAATTGTATTTATACAATACATACTTACAATCATGGCATTCATACTAAAATAACCTTTCCGCTTAAAGTATAGATGCTCATTAAAGGTAGGCTTTATAATCTTTACGTGTGTCCCGTCGATGCAACCAATTATTGAAGGAATTTTGTATTTATTATAAAAATAATCTCTCTTTGCTTTTGTTTAGAGTTCATTTCAAGTTGCATCCAGAATAGTTGATACTGTACTTCTACCCAAACATATGCTAGAATTGTTTCCAACAGCTCTTTGATACGACCCTTCAGCTAAAAATTGCAACGAAGCTGCAAACTGCAGCGATGGCGGGATCTTAGAAAGGTATTCTTTAATTGTATCTAGTACCATACAGAAAGCGTCTTTGTTTAAACGGTAATAACCTATGAATCTGCAAAACAGTTTTAAAAAAGAACGCAGATTATAACAAATGTACTTACGCTGTCTCCGGAAGATCAAGCGGGTTGCTACAATCTCGCAAAAGTCTTCTTCGCGCCTTTTCTGCGCGCTCTTCCTCTAACAGCAAATATGGAACAACTGCAGCGGTCGTTTTATTTATAGAAATTTAATTTTTAAGTATTAAACAATAATTTTTTATATTTTCAATAAATTCGTTTTATATTTTCACAAAGCAATAAAATTACACAAACGTAAAAACAAATATAAATAATATAACGATACAATGTATTTCCCACTTCTCATTTTCTTTTCTGTAACTTTTTTTTTTATTAAAAACACAAGTTTTAACAAAATTTAAGCACAAACACTATAATTTACCAAATATAAAAAAAAATTCATTTAAAGAAACAAATGAGCATAAAACCTAAAACAGCTGATTCGAATATCGGTTTTATTTTACGTTCGAAAATAACAAAACCGACTTGTTTTCATGACACCAAATCAATCCAATATCGATTTGCAAAACCGACAATCAGCAAAACGACTTGGATTCTATGACACCCCTGTATAAGTTAGTTCATTTGTGACCTAACTCACTTCTTTTATCGATAACGGCTGTCAAGTACATACAAAATTAAGGAATTCAAAATAATGGAATTTTTACTTAAAAAGTCAGATACAAAATTTCATAATTTAATAATACTTGCAATAGGTGATTAAATTTGAAAAATTTGTCCAACAATAGAAAGACATTTTGGAGTACTTTGAAATGATAACGATATAGTTTATATGCGTCCTATATTCTAGGAGTTATAACCAAAAAAATAAGAGAAATAAAAAAATAAAAGCCGAGAGAAATTGCAAAAAAAATATATATTACAAAATAATTTTTATTCTTTAAAGGTCTATTACATATTTTATTTTTAACAATTTCCATATTCCTGACCAGTTTGAAAATATTTTTAAACGCTTATTTATTTAAGATGTTTCACTGTGATGGCAGGACTAATTTATTTATTGTCGTCTATAAAAATACAAATTAGTTGATTTTGACCACAACTACAAAAGTAGCACGGACAAAAGTAGCACAGGTTGTAGTCGGTAGCCTGCTGTCGTGAATGTGTTTAATGTTTAAAGCACAACTCTAAACTCTATTGCCCGATCAAGACATAGCGTTGCTTTGATAGAAAATGAACCCATCCTTTTATATTATAACTTTTTAAAATTAAAAAAAAAAATTCAAAGATTTAAAAACACTTTGTGACAAAAACGTAATTCCTGCAAAATTTCACAACGAACTTTTGAAATACGATGAAACAATTAAAGATTCGCTTCCTGAAACTGATCAATAAACTTTACTTTAAAGTTATTTATTTTAAAACTTGTTTACCTATATACTTTTATTTCGAATTCTGAAGTAATTTTCTATTAGTTTTGAAAACAAAAACCATTAATTTTTTTATAAAAACCACTGGATTTAAGGTTAATTTAACACTATGTTTAATTTTATACACAAAAATAATTTGAAAAAAAAATTAAAAACATTAAAACTGAAAGCTGTGTTTTAAAAAAATCATAAGGGCCTAACCGCCTTAAGATTGATAAATACCTATCCAGCGTGACAGCAAAAAAGACTTTAGCGCCATAAATAACCTTTATCTTGGAGGTAAACAAAATCAATCAAATGCAATATATTGCTCACAAATAGCAATGTTTACAAACCAAATTTCACCGTAATCCTAAGACATGGTCCAAAGATATTTAAAATATCTGCTGTAAATATTAGTTTTTGGCGGCACGATATGTTCGTTAACCGAAGATCAATGACGCATTCTTTTGCTTCGGTCTTAACGCAATGTATGCATTCCAGGCTGCAGGGCCTTCGCTATAGAGCATCCGCATTATTATGCCTTGCACCCTTTTCTACACTTAATACTAAAGTCTTAGCTCTGAAGACGTCCCATACGGCGAGCTAGCTGCCTTTTGTAACCAGAGAAAACAAGCAAAAATTTACAAAAGTGAAATAAATAATAAAAGAAAAAATTTGTGCACTTCGTACTAGAAAGTGGAGAAAGAAAATATTTACAATATGATTATATACATACATATGTATGCACGTTTGTAATTTCTAAAAAATTTCAATAACAAAATCACAAATGTCGTCCGTCCAGCTGTTAAAATTATCAGGGTTGTTTAATTTGTTTGTTTGATGGCCCTGTTTTTATTGTTTCTGACATAACGTTGCCGCTTTTGTTTAGGTATGGCATTTCAGCGTTAAATCTCAGCGGAAAAAAAAGTATTTAGGTATGGCTGTAAGTGTAAAATTATGACTTATATAGTTTTTTATGTATTCCAACACTGCCAGAAGCTCTCGTCGTGTCATACAGCAGTTCTTTTCAGGCTTTTACAGTAAACGGCTGTCCAATACAAATTTTTATCCAGCTATGGGATACGCTAATGCTGGTGACGTACACAACAAATGTTTTAATGCCTGCAATGTATTTTCCTATGGTTCGCCTCAGTGGTATGGTCTCGTTAAAGAACTTCTGTCAGGTTTTTGAGGTGCTCATCAAAAGTTTTTCCCATCACGACAATGTCATCTCAGTACAACAAACATATCTTCAGGTGAAGTCCTTCCAGTACTCTCTTTATTGGACATTCAAATGTAGTCAAACCATTGTAAAAACCGAATAACATAACTTTGAACTGCCATAATTTATCACTAGTGTTGAAAGCAGTTTTCTCCTTGTCTTGCTTTGCAATCTCCACCCGCCAATATCCGCTTCAAAAGAATTAGCGCTGAGAACCATTTTATACTAGCTAGTATGTCCAAAGCAGTGATGTTATCTTTTTTATTTCGATCTCCGTACAGTTCTAAAAAAGTACCATCAATTCTCGGGAGAGGATAACTGTCCTTGCCCGTAATGTCATTGAGCAGGATGTAGTGCTGCCATCTTTCTTTTTAACTAAGACTACTCGCGACCTAAAAGGACTCGACAGTGCACAGTGGAGTTTCTGATGTCAGAAATGGAAACTAACTCATAGAGATATTCTTTTCTTATAATTCTGTCTTTTTTAGTCAATATCAAAATACATATGTATTTTGATATCATGTTTTCTTAAAGTCGAGCATTTTTGAATAATTTTGATATATGAATTTACCATCTATCGAAATAAACCAAAACCAAGATTATGGTCTTTGTGTATGGTATGTTCAGCTGTATCTGAATTTTTTTTCTTTTTTTTTACTCTGTACATATTGTTACGTTTTTAGACCTTTTCGTAAAAACGCTTTTTACTTATCCTTCAAGGATTCGTTTAATTGCATCAAATTAAAACACGGACAATTAATTTCAGAAATATAATACGGCAGCACTTTATTTTTTACTTAATTAACACGAGTTTTTGTACTACTAAGATTATGTCCACACGATGAAACATTTGCTGCAGAAACATTTATTAATTCCCTTTTGAAGCTGCATTCGTGTCCACACGGTTGAAACATTTGTTTTGCAGCATACATATATTATATTATATGCAGAAGCGGAGAATGGCGTGCTCAACAAATGTTTCATGTACATGAAACACTGTACCCTTTTCCACTCGTCTTTCCCCTCTCATCTACAAACACAATGTTTCTGCAGCAAATGTTTCACTGTGTGGACATAGTCTAAGCACATATCGCTGATCTCTGGCAGTGACTTTATATAGGCAAAGTGATGTCGTCTGGTAACTTCGCGAAGAATCTGGTCATGGTTGTGTTTGGTTGTGCCTTACATAGCGTCTATAGTATAGACTCTATACCTGATATATCAAATATATTTCTATCAGCAACGCCAAATTTCATAGCAGAGAGAATCTTATAATGTGTGGACTGCAATATTAGTGTTATATTAATATTATATCAAATATTATAATATCGTATTCATAATATATATTTAGAAAACAATATCATGAAATGACACTATATATATATATATATATATATATATATATATATATATATATATATATACACATATATATATATATATATATATATATATATATAAATATATACATATATATATATATATATATATATATATATATATATATATATATAAATAATAAAAAACAATATAAAAACAATATAAAACACACTGTACTATTAAAGTAAACGAAGATGTTTACTGCACGGTTGCATGATAATTATGAAATATTATAATATTTACAATAGTACGTAAAAAGAAATTTCTTTTTTTTTGTAAAAAGAAATTTCTCCTTATTCTGCCGACTTTCTCTTTCATGTTATATCAGAATTAATATCAGGTATAGACGCTATCTTACTTGACATGTAGCTATATAGTATGTGTTTTTGTATACATAACAATGCTGTCTTGTGTGTTTTGCTTATTGTAACTATCAAGGCAGTTCAAATAGGTACCCCCACTACTACAACAATTTACAACACCAAAGAACACATGTATTTTATTGCTAGAAAATGGTCAACTTCTCGTCAAAATCGCATTTCGCTTATAAGCAGGCTTGCCATTTTAGCACTTTTAGTAATACATTTAGTACATATTTTTCTAATATGCATGCTAAGAAATATTCAAAATCAGTGAAACTATATATGTATATGAAAAGTTCTGGGATTCTGAAGTGAGTACAACTGAACACTTTTTTAGGTCGGACCAGCACTCAGGGGATGCCCAATTGTACGCTGCTGTCTAAGCATGGCGCTTTTATTCGCTCAGAAACCTCCTCAACTGATCGTACTGGCCCGCCACTAAACTCAAGGCTATGCATTTTGTCCTCTAGTGCATCCAATTTCTCTTCAAACGCTTTTGCATGCTGTTCCAGGAAACCGTTTTCTTGCCATTGGACTCTATCTGCCAGCTCTGAGAATTTATTCTCAATAGAGTCGACCCTCCTATTAATGGCCTCAGAAACCTCTATCAGAGTCTCGTTATTTGACTCCTGTATTTCGGCTACAAGCTTTTCAGTGCTGATCTTTGAGTTCTCTTTTATCTGGATCATCATAGCAGCGAACATTGAATTTATGTCCATCCTGCTGGTCGTAGCAGGAGGACATACCTCTACATCGTCTTTGTCATCAAACTCGTATGTACCGATGTCAATGCCGTGATTCTTAAACTCATCTATCAGCCTTTTCTGCAGTTCAGCCTTGTTACCTGCTGTTGGCAATTCCAGCTTACTTAGCTCCTTTTTTAGCTGTTCAATTGTTAGCTCATCGAATGTCATGATTATTTATATATAATATTATATTTAATGTCCTTTTTTCCTTAAATTGCTACGTCCTCTTAATTATTTTTGCAATCCCACTTCAGTCACCAATTGTTTTGAATGGTTGTGACAATAGTAATTGCAATCCAAGCACATAAACTTGTATTGACACTATTTTTGTTTGCCGGGATGTCCTTCAAGCACTTGAACTTGAAAAAACGTAGTAAAGATCAATCAACAAAACACTTTAAATGCCTTAAGAAGATTGATGCGTTCTTTATTTTAATTCTTGTTTTTATACTAAATTAATTTAATAAATTGCTTAAGTTAACTTAATAATAAATTGCTTACATTAACTTTATAATAAGAAAAATAAAATGCTTAATCAACTATTGGTCGACGAGTAACTTAGCGTTTACACATGCCACTGGGAGTTCGAAAAAGTCAATACACTTACAACTTTTTACTAACACACATAAATTTTTTCTAGTGGCAGCTAATTTTGCATGCGAGTAAAAATTTGGCACTTGCATGCCACTAAATATCAAAACGATAATCAATGTTACCCTGCCAAAAATTTAATGCAAACTTTCTGGATTACAGTAATATTGTAATTAAAGTTTTGACTTATTTAATGTATTATTATGCAGTATTTCTTGAAATTTGCATAAAAAATAGCAAGTTTCTTAATTATAGAGCATTAATGTTATTAAAATAATATTAATAATAATATATGCTAACCTTTTCCCCAAAAATGCGCCTATATGGTGAACTCGGTAACTCTACATAACAAACAAAACAAAAACTTGGAATGGAATCAAAGTTGAGCCAAATTGAAGTTTACGCTTCGATGTCATTTTGAAAATGAACTAACAATGGCATGTGTAAACAGAAAAGCAAATTGCATGAGATTTGACTATTTCGAATAATTTTTCGTTGATAATACGTATACAACAATGGCATGCCACCACTTGCATGTGTAATTGCAGCGTAAATGACTTAATTTCAATTATTGTGTTTAAATTGGCTGTATTGGGATATTTGTGTTTAAGTAAGCATTGGCAAGTTCAATGACATGAATTTATTGCGGAAATTATATAACATACTTTTTGTGTTAAAGTAAAATTGCTTTTTTGCACCATATTGGATCGTATGTATACTGTGGCGCCGTACGCTTTTTGCGACGAATCTACAAAAGTGTGTATCCTTTGAAATCTGACCATCAAAAATGTGCCTTTTGGTACTTATATTGTTAAGGTGGTTTAAATTTTGACGAAACAGTACCCATTGGTGGTTAAGATCTGCTGGAAGCGGTTCGTCCCATGAAAGTTGTATTTGCTATAGTTGTTGTATGAATATTTTAGCAGAGACGACAACAGGTCCGGCGATTCCTAACGGATCGAATATTCGTGCTATATCTGATGTTATAGTTCGCTTGTTTATTTTGTCATTGTCTTGAATGTATGCTCTGAGACCAAAAATATCCGCCTTGGGATGCCATGTTAATCCCAACATTTTTGTTGATTGATTATCAAAATCTAGATTTAGTTCTATATCTTCAGGAGAAATGCCAGATAGTAACCTTGAATGATTTGCACACCACTTTCTTAGCTTGAAACTAGCTCCTTGTAACAAGGTAGTCAACTGTTGTTGTGTTTCAATTGCTGTTGTAAGGCTATCAGATACACTCATACCGTCATCCACAGAAAAATCTTTTCTTAATGTTGTTGCACCTAATGGATAATTTTTCATGTTTTTATCTGCTAACTGGTGCAAACATTTTGTTGCTGATGTTCCATATGTCACAGTGTTAAGTTTGTAGGTTTCCACTACTTCATTTGGACTATTTCTCCAATATGTTAGTTGAATGTGATGGTCTGCTGAATGAACAAGAATTTGACGATACATTTTTTCAATATAAGTACAAAAACAAATCGTGGCATTACAGGAGCAGTCCAAAGAGATCTCCTTGTGTCGGAGGACCTACGCATAAGATGTCATTGAGGATTTTGTTGATGCATCAAACACTACTCGAAGTTTGGTGGTTTTTCTTTCAGGTTTGATTACGCAGTGATGTGGAATATAGAAATGAGGGCCTACTACCTCTGAATTATTTATGCGGGTCATGTGACCCAATTCTTCATATTGCTTCATGAAGTCAGTGTATTGTTGCTTAACCCTCTAAACCGCAGAAGTGCCTCAAGGCACTTATAACCAAAATGGAATTTACTCAGAAATCAATTACCATATTTTGTTTTTATTTTAAGAAGCATTTAATTACATATCTATTTACATTTCTCTCGAAAGTTCAGATACATTTCGACATTTGGCTTCGATTATGTCAGCTGGTTAGTAAGAGGAATTAAAATTACTGCAAGTGAAATTCTGTCTGCGATTTGTTTTTAAACTAATTTGTAATAACTTCTAGTCGTCCGATCTATGCGAAATAATTTTTCTTGGTAAGGTATGATATCCTTCTTTGAATTTATATGTTTGTAAATGCAAAACAAAAAAAGAACATGTACTGAGAACGCAAAAACTAAAGAGTGCTTCTGGGCACTCTTGCGCGTTGCGGCTAAATTTATCGGTCACTTATATTCCGTTACTTTTTATCTCTGTTATATTATTTTAAAATTTTTGTCAAAAAGTGATAGAAATAACAGATAGAAACCGCAGACGGATTAAATTATCTGCTTTGACTGATGATGATGACGCACTTTCATCATCATTTGTCGAAAATATTCAGTCATGTTCTGCAACCAAAGAACCAGTCCCATCAACAACTGAAAGAAAGCCATCGAAAATACCCCGTTCTTCGTTACAATTGATGGAAAGTAGTGGTCCAGTATATGTGCCATCTAATGGTGGCTTCATTGTAAACTATGCAAAAAATCACAGACACAGTGTGTTTGTTCAAAGTGCAACGTTCATTTGTGCTGCTTAAACTCTAAAAATTACTTTTACAAATAGCATCGTAGAAAGGAAACCATATATTCATATTTTTGATAACATTCATCCAATTTTTAATAAAATCTTATCATAATTAATATTTGTTTTTCTTACACCGGAACCGCTAACAGTGCCCTGAGGCACTCTTCACCTTTTCTCACCTAACTCTTAAACTAAGTTCGATAATGATTTCCTGATGTTTTTTTTAAGTTTACTAGGTCATAATTATTTTAAAAAATTAGCCAACTAACTTTTAAAATCTTTTAAAAGTTTTCGGGCTAGAGGATAAGGTCTATGTGCATCAATAAACGTCTTTCTAGGGCCATCAATCTTGAAAATGCTAACTTTTTTGTCTCTCCTAGCCAGCTTGGGTTTTCTGGAAAGGGGAGCCGAACTACAAATCGGCCATCAGAATTTCTAGTCGTTATTTGGATGAACTGTAATTCACACCTCATCTCTTCGGTGGTGAGAGTGCTATCTGACTCGAATTCGTCTAGTTTCCAGAATCTTTGGACAAGTTCTTTTGTGGTTGTTTCGTTTTCACTTATACTGCACATACCGCTGAGTTGCTATTCTTTTCCCTTATCCTTCCACTTACAATCCAACCCAGCATTGTATTTTTTACAATTGGTAATTCCGGTGAGAGATGAATTTTTCCGGTGGTCTACAATTCGATGTAATATTCGGCGGCTAGTAAAACGTCAATATTAGCAGTGTTGTAGAATTCCAGGAGATCCAGTTGAACTCTGCTGAAGGTTGGGCCGGAATTATGTTGGGAAGAACAAAGACTTCTAGTCTTGTGTTGTAATTACTTGTTGTAGACTGAAGACTAACATTAATGCGTTGATTTGTATATCTGGACTGATTGCCGATTCCTTCGATACATAGGGATATCTGCGATGGCTTGAGTGATCGACGATCTAGTAGCCGTTTAGTCACAATGTTTATTTGTGATCCTGAGTCTAAGATTGCTTTGAAGACTCCAGACCGTCCATTATTGCCTGTAATTTTTACACGAGCTGTGGCCTACAGTACGTAATCTTTTCCTGTTTCATGACACTGCGCTGAAGCTACCGTTGATGTTGATGCCTTATTTTCAGTGTAAGAGTTGTTTGATGATAAGGTCCAGGCATTGGTGTTCTGTGGATGCCTTTCCAAATGTACGAGTGTGTTGTGGGCTTTCTTACATTTCCTACAGGAAATTGCTGCGCAATGTTTTGACATATGGTCACTCTTGCAGCACTTAACACAGAGTTTTATTTTGACAGCTAGAGCTGAATTCATAGTGCTGCCAAGTACATATAGCCACATTGTCTTTATATTCGAATCAATTTTTAAACTTTGTAACAATATATTAGGAGTTATTATTACCATTCTTTATAGATTATTTCCTTTTTAATAGGATTCACAATTCCTATTAACTTTTCCAAAGTGTTTTACACTTTTTATCTTACTAAACCTTACTACTACAAATTTCTACAGTAAAAGTTTGCAAATACTCAGTTAAAGAACTCTCACTTTAATCTATCAATTTGTGTTCACATTTACTGTTTTTTGGGTAAACAAACGGAATTTAGTTATATGTAGTAAAGTTCAGTCGAAATTTTTAAAAGTTTTTGTGTACTCAAACACAGCTACTATGTTCTTCTGTTAAGAAAGTGTTTTGAGAGCTGTAGGAGTATTTTACCATACGTGTTATATATTGAGTTTTGCTAAAAACACATAAAATTAAAAAAGTTTGGGTTACAATACAATTATAATATTAAAATATTACAATGCTGCAGCTGTAGAAGCAAAAATCGCACGAGTCACATCCTGATACCCAAAATAATTATAATGGCTGGCAAAGTGTAGCGAAACCCTAAAGTTTTATTCCCACATTTTGCTAGACAGCAACGTAAGCATAAAATACTTACGTTGCTTACCTCAAGTTATACCTTTTATATTTTCCCACATTTTGCTAAACAGTAACGTAAGCATAAAAATACTGACGTTACTTAGTTTATATTAGATTTTAAATATTTTGTAAAATTAGTCTTAAGATCGGTTTAAATAAATTAAGTTGTCACTCTGAAGAGCTGACAACATAAAACAATAAAAGTATTGTGTATTATTCTTACTATAGGGAAGAAAAATAAATAACACATTTAACTGGCGCAGTCGGTGAAAAACTTCGGATAAATATTAAATTAATTGAAATAAAAATAATTAATTTCAAGAATAAAAAAGAAAATTGTATAAAAGTGAATAAACAAAAATTATAAAGAGAACTTTAAAAGAAAATATACTAATGTGAGAGAAGAAACTTTTTTTAAGAACGAATAAAATTTTTTTTTACAGAACAATTTGTTAATTTATTAAAACTAAAAGCAACAAAGATCAACAAAACTAAAAATTTGTATGTAGTAATAATTTTAACGAACATTTTATATTGCTATATTAAATTTGAATTAAGATTCTATAGGCTAATTGTTCGAAATTTTAATTTAAATCTCAGAAAGACATGAAAAATATTCCAAGGCACAAAGGCAAGTCAACATCAGTTTTATTCAACTTACACAGCAGAGCAGAACAGCTGTTTTCGAAAGACGCAACCCTTTCATCATCAGTGCTCATGTGTATTGTGTTTGTCACCACTTATTAGGTGGCTTAGTTGAATGTGATAACAGTTCCTATTTACACAAATTTTATTGTGAAAAAGAATACGGGAACTGTATCAACCTGATGTTAACATGTTATTGTTATAATACCCGTGTTACCGTTTGATTATTTTTTTTCATGTCCCATTTTTCTGAATTTTTTGTTCCATCATACCTAAGTCAAACTTTTTTGGTTTGAATTTTATACTTAAGTACATGTGAACGTTTTTCCAATTTTTATTATTGGGTAGCTCAAGCCATAGCTTAAATTTGTATGTAGTAATAATTTTAACGAACATTTTATATTGCTATATTAAATTTGAATTAAGATTCTATAGGCTAATTGTTCGAAATTTTAATTTAAATCTCAGAAAGACATGAAAAATATTCCAAGGCACAAAGGCAAGTCAACATCAGTTTTATTCAACTTACACAGCAGAGCAGAACAGCTGTTTTCGAAAGACGCAACCCTTTCATCATCAGTGCTCATGTGTATTGTGTTTGTCACCACTTATTAGGTGGCTTAGTTGAATGTGATAACAGTTCCTATTTACACAAATTTTATTGTGAAAAAGAATACGGGAACTGTATCAACCTGATGTTAACATGTTATTGTTATAATACCCGTGTTACCGTTTGATTATTTTTCTTCATGTCCCATTTTTCTGAATTTTTTGTTCCATCATACCTAAGTCAAACTTTTTTGGTTTGAATTTTATACTTAAGTACATGTGAACGTTTTTCCAATTTTTATTATTGGGTAGCTCAAGCCATAGCTTAAATTTGTATGTAGTAATAATTTTAACGAACATTTTATATTGCTATATTAAATTTGAATTAAGATTCTATAGGCTAATTGTTCGAAATTTTAATTTAAATCTCAGAAAGACATGAAAAATATTCCAAGGCACAAAGGCAAGTCAACATCAGTTTTATTCAACTTACACAGCAGAGCAGAACAGCTGTTTTCGAAAGACGCAACCCTTTCATCATCAGTGCTCATGTGTATTGTGTTTGTCACCACTTATTAGGTGGCTTAGTTGAATGTGATAACAGTTCCTATTTACACAAATTTTATTGTGAAAAAGAATACGGGAACTGTATCAACCTGATGTTAACATGTTATTGTTATAATACCCGTGTTACCGTTTGATTATTTTTCTTCATGTCCCATTTTTCTGAATTTTTTGTTCCATCATACCTAAGTCAAACTTTTTTGGTTTGAATTTTATAATTAAGTACATGTGAACGTTTTTTCAATTTTTATTATTGGGTAGCTCAAGCCATAGCTTAAATTTGTATATAGTAATAATTTTAACGAACATTTTATATTGCTATATTAAATTTGAATTAAGATTCTATAGGCTAATTGTTCGAAATTTTAATTTAAATCTCAGAAAGACATGAAAAATATTCCAAGGCACAAAGGCAAGTCAACATCAGTTTTATTCAACTTACACAGCAGAGCAGAACAGCTGTTTTCGAAAGACGCAACCCTTTCATCATCAGTGCTCATGTGTATTGTGTTTGTCACCACTTATTAGGTGGCTTAGTTGAATGTGATAACAGTTCCTATTTACACAAATTTTATTGTGAAAAAGAATACGGGAACTGTATCAACCTGATGTTAACATGTTATTGTTATAATACCCGTGTTACCGTTTGATTATTTTTCTTCATGTCCCATTTTTCTGAATTTTTTGTTCCATCATACCTAAGTCAAACTTTTTTGGTTTGAATTTTATACTTAAGTACATGTGAACGTTTTTCCAATTTTTATTATTGGGTAGCTCAAGCCATAGCTTAAATTTGTATGTAGTAATAATTTTAACCAACATTTTATATTGCTATATTAAATTTGAATTAAGATTCTATAGGCTAATTGTTCGAAATTTTAATTTAAATCTCAGAAAGACATGAAAAATATTCCAAGGCACAAAGGCAAGTCAACATCAGTTTTATTCAACTTACACAGCAGAGCAGAACAGCTGTTTTCGAAAGACGCAACCCTTTCATCATCAGTGCTCATGTGTATTGTGTTTGTCACCACTTATTAGGTGGCTTAGTTGAATGTGATAACAGTTCCTATTTACACAAATTTTATTGTGAAAAAGAATACGGGAACTGTATCAACCTGATGTTAACATGTTATTGTTATAATACCCGTGTTACCGTTTGATTATTTTTCTTCATGTCCCATTTTTCTGAATTTTTTGTTCCATCATACCTAAGTCAAACTTTTTTGGTTTGAATTTTATACTTAAGTACATGTGAACGTTTTTCCAATTTTTATTATTGGGTAGCTCAAGCCATAGCTTAAATTTGTATGTAGTAATAATTTTAACGAACATTTTATATTGCTATATTAAATTTGAATTAAGATTCTATAGGCTAATTGTTCGAAATTTTAATTTAAATCTCAGAAAGACATGAAAAATATTCCAAGGCACAAAGGCAAGTCAACATCAGTTTTATTCAACTTACACAGCAGAGCAGAACAGCTGTTTTCGAAAGACGCAACCTTTTCATCATCAGTGCTCATGTGTATTGTGTTTGTCACCACTTATTAGGTGGCTTAGTTGAATGTGATAACAGTTCCTATTTACACAAATTTTATTGTGAAAAAGAATACGGGAACTGTATCAACCTGATGTTAACATGTTATTGTTATAATACCCGTGTTACCGTTTGATTATTTTTCTTCATGTCCCATTTTTCTGAATTTTTTGTTCCATCATACCTAAGTCAAACTTTTTTGGTTTGAATTTTATACTTAAGTACATGTGAACGTTTTTCCAATTTTTATTATTGGGTAGCTCAAGCCATAGCTTAAATTTGTATGTAGTAATAATTTTAACGAACATTTTATATTGCTATATTAAATTTGAATTAAGATTCTATAGGCTAATTGTTCGAAATTTTAATTTAAATCTCAGAAAGACATGAAAAATATTCCAAGGCACAAAGGCAAGTCAACATCAGTTTTATTCAACTTACACAGCAGAGCAGAACAGCTGTTTTCGAAAGACGCAACCCTTTCATCATCAGTGCTCATGTGTATTGTGTTTGTCACCACTTATTAGGTGGCTTAGTTGAATGTGATAACAGTTCCTATTTACACAAATTTTATTGTGAAAAAGAATACGGGAACTGTATCAACCTGATGTTAACATGTTATTGTTATAATACCCGTGTTACCGTTTGATTATTTTTCTTCATGTCCCATTTTTCTGAATTTTTTGTTCCATCATACCTAAGTCAAACTTTTTTGGTTTGAATTTTATACTTAAGTACATGTGAACGTTTTTTCAATTTTTATTATTGGGTAGCTCAAGCCATAGCTTAAATTTGTATATAGTAATAATTTTAACGAACATTTTATATTGCTATATTAAATTTGAATTAAGATTCTATAGGCTAATTGTTCGAAATTTTAATTTAAATCTCAGAAAGACATGAAAAATTAAAATTTCGAACAATTAGCCTATAGAATCTTAATTCAAATTTAATATAGCAATATAAAATGTTCGTTAAAATTATTACTACATACAAATTTAAGCTATGGCTTGAGCTACCCAATAATAAAAATTGGAAAAACGTTCACATGTACTTAAGTATAAAATTCAAACCAAAAAAGTTTGACTTAGGTATGATGGAACAAAAAATTCAGAAAAATGGGACATGAAGAAAAATAATCAAACGGTAACACGGGTATTATAACAATAACATGTTAACATCAGGTTGATACAGTTCCCGTATTCTTTTTCACAATAAAATTTGTGTAAATAGGAACTGTTATCACATTCAACTAAGCCACCTAATAAGTGGTGACAAACACAATACACATGAGCACTGATGATGAAAGGGTTGCGTCTTTCGAAAACAGCTGTTCTGCTCTGCTGTGTAAGTTGAATAAAACTGATGTTGACTTGCCTTTGTGCCTTGGAATATTTTTCATGTCTTTCTGAGATTTAAATTAAAATTTCGAACAATTAGCCTATAGAATCTTAATTCAAATTTAATATAGCAATATAAAATGTTCGTTAAAATTATTACTACATACAAATTTAAGCTATGGCTTGAGCTACCCAATAATAAAAATTGGAAAAACGTTCACATGTACTTAAGTATAAAATTCAAACCAAAAAAGTTTGACTTAGGTATGATGGAACAAAAAATTCAGAAAAATGGGACATGAAGAAAAATAATCAAACGGTAACACGGGTATTATAACAATAACATGTTAACATCAGGTTGATACAGTTCCCGTATTCTTTTTCACAATAAAATTTGTGTAAATAGGAACTGTTATCACATTCAACTAAGCCACCTAATAAGTGGTGACAAACACAATACACATGAGCACTGATGATGAAAGGGTTGCGTCTTTCGAAAACAGCTGTTCTGCTCTGCTGTGTAAGTTGAATAAAACTGATGTTGACTTGCCTTTGTGCCTTGGAATATTTTTCATGTCTTTCTGAGATTTAAATTAAAATTTCGAACAATTAGCCTATAGAATCTTAATTCAAATTTAATATAAAACTAAAAATTGTTTGTTGGCAAATAAGAAGTGGAAAAATTCTATACAAAAAAAAAAAGAAACTTAAAAAGTTTAAGAAACAAAACAAATATTGGCAAAGTTACTGTAAAAAAGATGAGTAGATTTGATGCAAACGGGGATCTGCATCAAGCCGACGGGGCAATGCAGGAAAAGATCGCTGAATTAGAGGCGGTCCTGCGGTTGCAAGAACAAAAAATCCTCCAACAACAACAGCAAGAGCAGCAACAACGTGAACAGCTGCAGCAGCAATTACAGCAAGAGCAGCAACAACGTGAACAGCTACAACAACAACAGCAATTACATCAAGAACATCAAATGCAACAGCAGCAGCAAATACACCAACAGCAGCTTCATCAGTAGAATTATCTCCTAATGGAACCGAAAGACATAATTCAGCAGTTTCGACAAATTAGACCACTGAATAACAACATCAATGGATTTATAAAATCCATAGAGATGTTAATAGGTCTTTGCGGAGCTAACACCGCATTAATTAAGTTTGGAATCCAGATAATAATAAACGAAAAAATCACTGCAGACTTCGCAACATATATAAGGCAACTTGGAGACATCTCATGGGATCAATTAAAAGCAAAGTTGAAGGCCCAAGCCAGACCGAAGGCATCGTATGCCGAGATTTTTAACAGGTGTCGATATATTAAAGTGAGTAACTTAAGAGAACTTTTTGATTGTTTCGAATTAGCAAAAAATGAAATAAGCGAAATTTATGAACTAGATGATAATAAATCTATGTTGCATAGCTCAGAAAATGTAGACAGGGACTTAGTGAATATCTTAATTGAAAAAATAGATGGACCACTCAGAGTTCATCTAGATGAAACTTTGACATTAAACGACATAGTAAACATATATACTAAACTTAGATTGCTAGACGATAGTAGAGCTATTGACAGTAGGCATAAGGCAAATAAAAATTTCAGTAATAATTACTATAGCAACAAGGCGAACGGACATCAAAATTTTAATCGAAACTACAATCGGCAAAAGTCCGAGTCAAACCCTAATAACAGTTGGAAAAATTCTGTGACAAACAGCTCTCAATATGAGCCAAGGAGTAGTTCTAAAAGAAATTATTTTCAAGAACAAAGCAGTGGAAACTTTGGAAGAAAACAACAGGAGCGATATCGTCAGAATAATAATGTAGGGAATTGGCAAAATAAGACTAATAGGTATAATGAGAGAGATAACTTTCAAAACAATAAAATAAACGAAAGGTGTTCGAACAGGACAAGGAATTCTCACATGAGAGTAGATCAGCAAACTACACATATGGACATAGGAAATGGAGAGGAAAAAGAAGTAATTTTTTTCATACAGCCTCCCCAATCCAATTACCGATAGTGATACTCACTATTGCGAAACAAAAAATACGATTTTTAATTGAAATTGGATCTTCAACCAGCATTATTAAACCTCACGTTTTGAAAGAAAATTTTCAAATAGAAGAATTACTGAAACCCGTTCAATACAGAACAATTAACGGTACAAACATAATTAAATTTAAAGTTGTAACTCCCTTCCCAAAGGAATTTTCTGCTCAAGGAACTTTAAGTTGGAAAATTATTAATTTCAGCAATAATAAATATGATGGAATAATCGGACAAAATTTTTTGGTACCCCTTAAGACAAGAATAAATAACGAACATGGTTATAAAGAAATTTTAGGCAAAAAATTGTTTTTTGAGGAAATGTACTGTTGTTTCTTTGATGAGAATATAAGTGTATTGGAACCAGTTACAAAAACAAATATCGTAGACAAACTTGATTTTTGTCACTTAAATGAAGAGGAAAGTAGAGCAATCAAAAATCTTCTGACTGAGTTTAAAGATTTATTTTATGTAGAAGGCGATAATCTTTCAGCCACAACCCAGACAGAACATCAAATCGTTACTACAATTGACAAACCACTCTATTCAAACATATACAGATACTCCCAAATTCATGAAGACGAAATAAACAAACAAATAAAATATATGTTAAACCAAACATTATTCGTGAGAGCAATTCTGCATACAATAGTCCTTTATGGATTGTGCCCAAAAAAGCCGATAATTCTGGAGAGAAAAAATGGCGATTAGTAATAGACTATCGCAAACTAAATGAATTTACAGTAGAAGACAGGTACCCTATACCTAACCTTAACAGTATTTTAGATAAACTAGGCAGAGCCCAATATTTTTCGACTGTGGATCTGGCAAAAGGTTTCCATCAAATACTCCTTAAGGAGGAAGATCGAAAGAAAACGGCATTCTCTACACCCTTTGGGCATTACGAATTTATTCGAATGCATTTTGGTCTTCGTAACGCACCATCAACCTTTCAGAGATTGATGAACTCTGTGCTAAGAAATTTCATAAACAAGACATGTGTGGTGTATATGGATGACATTTTAATATTCAGTTCATCTCTGGTGGAACATATCGATAATATAAAGGATATATTTAGAACCTTAAGGAAGGCTAAGCTAAAGATACAAATTAACAAGTGTGACTTTCTCAAGAAAGAAACACAGTTTTTGGGTCACATATTAACAACTAATGGTATAAAACCAGATCCTAACAAAATCTCAATAATACAAAATTTGAAACTACCGAGTACTGAAAAACAGATTAAGTCCTTTTTAGGAATGACCGGTTTCTATAGAAAATTTATTAACAACTATGCCAAAATTGCATACCCAATGACCAAGTATTTGCAGAAAAACACAAAAATTAATATGAATGACCCTAGCTATATAGTGGCTTTTGAAAAACTTAAGGAGCTTATAACGAGTTCACCCATACTGAGATACCCAAATTTTTCAAAACGTTTCAAAATCGTCACTGATGCAAGCAATAACGCAATTGGAGCTGTCTTAACTCAAGATGGTCACCCAGTAGCATATGCTTCGCGAACGTTGAACAAACACGAAACAAACTATGCAACAATTGATAAGGAATTGTTGGCAATTGTTTGGGGTGTTAAATATTTTAGGCCATACATTTATGGGAAAGAATTGGACCTAGAAAGCGACCATCAACCACTGAAGTGGCTCATAAGTAAATATGCAGGCAAAGATATAAGCCCTAGGCTACAAAGATTGACTTAGGCGAATATAATTTTAAGATTGAATATATAAAGGGAAGTGCAACTATATAGCAGATTTCCTAAGTAGAACCAATGTCAAAAGAAACGAAATAAATACATCAGAGGAGTTGATGGACTGCGGTGAAACAAGCAATATTGGAGATTCTTTAGATGTTGAGACCGCACACTCTCAAGAGGAGGATCTCCACGATGGTATTCCAATATTGGATACGGTAGTAAATCGTTTTAAAACTCAAATTATTGTAGTGGATATTAAAGAGAAAGACATTGAAACGGTTTTTGGCAATAAAAGAGTTTATATAGACAGACACGACATTGCAAATAATAACATATCCAATATTTTAAGGAGGGAGGTTGCTAAAGGAAAAATAGGGATATTTTCCAAATTAAATGATCACGAATATTACAAGGTTCAACTGAAGTTGTTAGCGGAATTTCCAGACAGAAACAACTTTAAATTAGTCAAGTGTTCTTATTTAGCTAGAGATATTGAGGATGATAATGAACTCAATAAACAGATCTCGTTGTTCCATAAATACGAAAGTGGACACTCAGGTATTATAGCTACCTACGAGAGTATCAAGCATAGGATATATAATCCACATTTGAAATTGTCGATACATAAAATAATAAATAACTGTCACATTTGTTCGTCAGCTAAATATGACAGAAACCCAATAAAAAATAACTTCAAAATAACTGAAACCCCTTCCACCACAAATGAAATAATTTACGTCGATACTTACGTAAACAGTAAACACTCATTCATAATTTTTATCGACAAATTCTCAAAACACGTAATTTCATTCCATTTGCTCGACAGAAATAGTCAAACTTTAGTTAGGAAAATTAGAGCATTTTTAGCCATTAAAAGCAATGTTACCAAATTTGTGCTAGACAATGAATTCAATAACGTCAATGTAAGGAGCTACCTTGATCAAGAGGGAATTCAATACCATTTTACGAAACCGAATAGCCATACTGGCAATTCGGATATTGAAAGATTCAACAATACAGTCACAGAAAAAGTCAGAGCCCTTAATTTGGAAGAAAAACTTCCAATAAATACTCAAATCCTTAAGGCAATAAAATTCTACAATAGTACTTACCAAAGCGCAATAAAATGCAGTCCCTTAGATGTACAAAATAAATTGATTGATCATACCATTATAAAAGAAAGATTAAAAGATGCTAAAACTAAAATAATCCAAAAAAGAAATAAATCTCGCGAAAACTACATAGAAAACAGAGAAGAAGGCTTTATAAAGAATTATAAAAGCCTAAGGCACAAAGAACAACCAAAGTTTATTAAGAAAGGGTTGCAAAATGTGCATGAATCCAACGTTAAAAGGCCTTTAAAATATGAAGTTGACGGTATAGACAAAACGAATCCTAATAATGGTGAAGACGATATTGACTTTGAGCATTTGTTTGAACGTTTTAATAACCTCAAAAGGCGTTTTAGAAACGAACAGGTCCCAAAACAATAAAAAAAACGTTAGAAAACGCTCATATCGTCAATATTAAAAATCTTTTAAATTTGCAGATCCTGATAGTAATGGTAAGGATGATTCTAGCAACTGAGACACAGGGAACACTACAGATTAATCCAATCACTGAGGAGACAGGTTATGCACAAATTAAGGTAGGGAAAGTTGAGGTGATAAATCAAACGATTACAGTATTGCACTTAGTTGATACCAAGGAATTATATCAGATTTTAAATCAGGTCGAGAATAATATAAAAAATGTATACCTTGATAACATGAAGATGATCGAAACGGAAATAAAAATTATAAAATCTAAATTGAAATCAATCACTACGATGGAACTAAGGAGAAAAAGGGGACTGTTTAACTTCGTTGGTCATGCTTATAAGTGGCTGGTTGGAGTTATGGATGATGATGATCGTCAAGAGATCCTTGAGCATCTTAGTGTAATAGATGAGAACAGTCATAATACAATAGGTGCAGTTAATAAGCAAATTTATATAAACACACAGTTTAACGAATCGGTCCAAATTTTAAAATCAGCTGTAGAAGAGGACAGATCAAATATTAGAAATGCTTTCACAAGTTTTAATAATAGACAGAGCGAAATATTTCAAAGACTTCTATATACAGACCAAATGTTCAAACTCAATTACCTCAAAGGAAAAATCGAACATATTCAGGACAACATTGCTTCTGCTAAGAATCACATTTTTCACCCAAGTATCTTAACATCAGAAGAAATTGATAAATTCGAAATTGACTTATTTAAATTAAAATCCATGAAAGCTGACGTTTTAAACTACAAAGACGGAATTCTGATTATTGCAATAAAAATTCCAATTGACTACATTCAAACTGTCCTAAAAATTATTACACCTTTACCAAATAAACATTGTATGGAAATTAATGAGCCAAATAACTATGTTATTGAAATTGAACACCATGTTTTTACTTATGAGGAGAATGTTTATATCAAAAATTTAAAGCATAGTAAACACTGCATTTTGTTGAACAACTGTAATTTAAAGTATAATAATGCAACCGAAATTGAAACGTTTGAAGACGATATGATTTTAATAAAAAATGCCAACGACTTAGAAATTATACAGGACTGTGATGATCGAAAGCTAAGAATTAATAAAAATTATTTGCTTTTCTTTTATGATTGCGAACTGAAAATTAACAGCCAAATCTTCAAAAATAATAGAATAGCTTTTCAGGACAGATATTTTTACACGAATAACAAATTTTCAATTTCTAATATAACACCAATTAATTTTAAGCAAATAGAACTAAGAAACTTTGAGAATGTAAAAGAAATAGAGGAATTGAAAATCCACAAAAATATTTCCTATGGAATAAATATAGTATTTGTGCTTGTAATCGTAATTATATTAATTGTAATAATAAAAAGTGGAAAGAATGTTATAGTAAACGAAATTAAAATTAGAAACAAGCCAGAAACGGAAGATTTTGAACTAAAAAGAATAAAGAAAAAGTATGGCTTATCATAAGATTACAAAAATTTATACTTACATATGTACATACTAAAACCCAGGAGTGTTTTAGACTAAGGGTGGAGGAGTCACATCCTGATACCCAAAATAATTATAATGGCTGGAAAAGTGTAGCGAAACCCTAAAGTTTTATTCCCACATTTTGCTAGACAGCAACGTAAGCATAAAATACTTACGTTGTATACCTCAAGTTACACCTTTTATATTTTCCCACATTTTGCTAAACAGTAACGTAAGCATAAATATACTGACGTTACTTAGTTTATATTAAATTTTAAATATTTTGTAAAATTAGTCTTAAGATCGGTTTAAATAAATTAAGTTGTCACTCTGAAGAGCTGACAACATAAAACAATAAAAGTATTGTGTATTATTCTTACTATAGGGAAGAATAATAAATAACACATTTAACTCACGCGGAGTAAATGTTTGTTTTCATCTTTTTAGCTTGCCAGATAGTTTGTTTTGCCAAATAGGCAGATTCGGTGCTGCCACATCTACTCCCTCTCCAGTGACAAGGTCAGCATCTGACTGGAACGATATTTTCTTTGGTGTGGCTGTAGATTTTGAAGTAGATAGTGAAGTTTGAGATGATGCAATAAGTGTTTTAGTACTTGTTGGCTTTCGTTGAGTGTCGGATGACGCCATACCAGAATTGGTTTCTGATGACCGAGTATCATTTAACACGAAAACTGTCTTTACTCTATCTGTCGAAACATTTACTTCTTTTCCTTTAATACGGATAGTGTATAGCCTATCTGAAAGTCTCTTTACCACTTTGTAGGGGCCAGAATAAGGAGTTTCAAGAGGGGCTCGAGTCGCATCATGAAACATGACTTCAATCACTCAGATTTCTAAAAATAAACAGTTTGCTGCACATCACAAGTTCTTCATCGTTCTTTCAAAAATTCTGAAGAATCAGCCAATTCTTTGGTGTTGTCAAAATTTTCATTTGACAGTCGCAGTTCACCGCCGTAAAGTAGATCCGATGGTGATGCCTGTAGGTCTTCTTTAAAAATTGTTCTTAATCCAAGCACGACAGTTGGTAGTATATATACCCACGAAATTCCCTGATGGCACATAAGGGCAGCTTTAAACGTTCTGTGCCATCTTTCGACTATACCATTAGTCTGAGGGTGGTATGCTGATGTTCGTGCACGCTTCCATCCCGTTAAACTGAAAAGAGTTTTGAAGAGGGCGGATTCGAACCGTGTCCCCAAATCGTGATATCCAAGTAGTCCAACTGATTATTTGCTTTTTCATGTTAGGCCATACGTATTTTGTGCGTATTTGTTGTGGACTGGATTTGCCGCTTGGGTGAGAGAGGTTATGAACTGAGTTGAAAACTTGTAATCGAAGCTTTTCGGGGACATACGCACGTAAAACATCAGTTGAAACGTCACAATGTAGTGATGTTGAACCAAACTCAATAGTCTGAAGTTTTAAAGAGCTTTTACCATCCGCCCAAGTATTCAACGCGTCATCATCTTCTTGCGCTGTTGGAAGTTCATCCATGCTAATGTCTGATGGCATTGAAATTGCACTAAGACGAGAAAACGCGTCCGCCACTGCATTGTCGGAGCCTCAACTGTTGAGGTGCAGCCTTTTCAGGTTTTTGTGAGAACGCATAAGTAATTGGTTAATGATCAGTTCTGATCACGAAATGACGTGCATCTAGAAGATGTCTAAAATACTTTATGGCGTCATAAATTGCAAATAATACCCGGTCGTAGGTACTATAATTTGTTTCTGCTTTTGATAGCTTACGAGAGAACAAAACAAGCGGTCTCCAAATGCCGCTGTCTTCCTGCTTTAGGACACCCCCTACAGCAGTATTAGAAGCATCTGTGGTAAGAATAAGATTTGCGTTTGGTGCTGGATGAGCTAGCATATAAGAATGCTTCGGCTTCCAGTGTCCACGGTACCTGCATCGCCAAATTTCTTATGGTACCAACATAACTGAGTACCCCCCTCATTACGAGACATTCTTGACCGGCTACTGGATCTGCAGCGTTGTTTGTTATAATTTCCCTTATCTAATTGTATTTGCATTCTTTCGACCTAGTGCGTTAATTTACTTATAGCCTCACTCATATATGAAATTGATGTAGAGGGGGCAACAGCTTCTATAAAATTGCTTGCTTCGTGGTGCGAATTTGCTGGTACTGCATATACATTGTTGTTGCAATTGGCCTCAAGCATTTTGTCGGCCATTTCAGCTAGCTTTTCCAAATTTTCTTCTTGCCACACCGTTAAGAGAGGACGAATAGAATCTGGCCTTTGGCCTAGGAATAATGTGCGAATTATAGCCTCGTTACCTTTACCAGGAGCTAAACGTTTCATATGGGACCATATTTCTGATGGCTTCATACCTGCTGTTTTTCCACCTTGTAATAAACGTTGCAATTTCGATTCCAAACACAAAAGTATTTCATTCTCAAAGCGAACTGTGACAAGGTCAAATTAGTCTGCATCTGATGTGATGTCACACAACGAAAAAGATCTTTCAATCTGTGCAAACCACATGTGGGGACTCAACTTATTAAACATCGGTATGTGGACCTTTTGAAGATTTCATCTTGATCCACCAGTTGAATTTCCTTGAGACTCTCGAAGCGAGTTTAATTCACGCTGTAACGCCTGCATTTAAGCTAAGATGCCTTCCATCTCTACCATAGCAAGGGTGTCAGTTTCAAAAAATTCTTCGCTAGATGATTTCTCTTTGTGTATGGCTATACCTCGTTGCCTGAAATTGTAAGGCTCTCCACTCATTAGCAAATCTATCGGTTGAGCAAAATCTGCACGTTGTTCGAAAAAAAACTTTGAATTCAAACACCACGCGACTGCGCTGCTTCCAAGAAAAAAATTTTCCGACTGTGTCCAAATACAATTTGATTTCAGAAATACGTGTCCTCTATCGGGATCACCAATGTAGTTAGTGTGGTAATAAAACACTGAATTACTACTTTTACTACTTTTTATTTAATTCGTGTAAATTTGGGGTTTATTTAATTTAAAACAATTACCCCCATATTCATAAAAAAATAAAATATATTTGAAATCTATTTTAAGAAAATTTTGTATGCAAAACTTTGACTAAAATACGTTTCAAACCCGTTTTAAATTTTATGAATATGAGGGTTACAATATTCAAATATTACAAGGCTGCAGCTGTAGAAGCAAAAATCGCACGCGGAGTTAATGTCTGTTTTCTTCTTTTTAGCTTGCCAGATAGTTTGTTTTGCCAAATATGCAGAGTCGGTGCTGCCACAATACATACTTATTTACATAATTATGTACAAACTTATTATGTACTGTGTACTATAAAATAACAATTTAGTTTTTTCCTATTTTAGCCCTAAAGGGCTAAAATATTATTAAAAAGAAATCTCTTCTATAGAGATGACAATATTGAGCGGATTATGGAACAACCGTCACTCTACAAAGAATTTATAATTGCTCAGAATGCAGTTACAATTATTAAGTTAAATGGGCATGAAAAGAAACCAATTAATTTCTGGTTAGGTTAGGAGTCTTTGTAGTGGATGCTTACCTTTCCCTTCAGGGTTAACCCGTATGAAGAAGACTTATAGGGTTTTTTTCTTGTTTTCTTCACAACGATTTTATTTATAACCTTTAGGAATTATTATAAAATTGTATAAATACAACAGTTTAGAATAAGTACAAATTTGAGCTTAGAGTAAGGATAAATTCCAGGGTTTAGTATAAATTCCAAAGGTTGTATAACCGAAGTGATTTCCTCGAAGGTTGATTGGTAAGTAAAAATTCAATAATTAAAAGGTACCCTGTCGGGATTTGATGAACTGACTAAAAATTAATTAACTTCTGGCTAACTTAATTATATCTAACTTATAAATTAACTCAAAACTTATGCAAAGTCGAGGCAGATTTTTAAAAAAAATAAACAAGGTTGCAATATTCGTTTTTAAAAAATTGCTAAATTTCTCTGTACATGCTTCAACGTGATTTTTCTATGCAGGTGTGTATAAACATTTGTTGAAAGTGCTCTGTGATATACTTGAAATATATAAAATTTAAATAAATTTTAAAAAAAGAATTAAAGAAAATAATATAATATAAAATAAGTGATAGTTAAAATTAAATAAAGAAGTGAAACGTAAGTATTTACTTAAAATAACAAAAGTTAAGAAAAAAGTAAAATATTTTCCAATATGAGAGGTGGAAGCAAAAGAAACGTATGAAGATTAATAAAAAAAGGGAAAAGCTAGGTACGTTGAAAAATTTCTCGTAAATCAATCCTTTATTCTTTTTTTATAAAAATTACTAAAATGGGAGATGGAATTGGAAAACAAAACTCTAGGCATTAAGCGGTACCAGCTTGCAAAACATTTACCAGAATAGTAAAACTTGGCAAAAACAGTACGAAACTAAAGTTGGACAAATAACAGGTATATACATATATGCTTGTATATGCATGCATATGAACACATATACGTATATTTACATGCAAAACATGTTCTAAGTAATTTTTTTCAATAGAGTCAGTGAATCAACTTAAAAGCACTATAGATGAGTTCAAAGGTGCAAACCAGGGCTACCATATTTTTTTCAAAAAACTTGCCATTCCAGAATAAAAAACTTTTATTTTAATAAAAAAATTTTTTTATTTAAACATGTCAAAATAATAAACGATAATTTAGATTTCATTTTTATTAAAAATATTGTATTAACAAAAAAACGTATTTTTCTAACTAATACAAAACATAAAACGCATTGCATACATACATATGTATATTAAACGTTATATACATAAATAATAATAAAAAATAAAATTATTTTCACTGATAATGAAAGCATTGCGGCTTTCGAAAACAGCTGTTGTACTCTGCTGTCTAAATTGAATAACTAAAAACTGATGTTGACTTTGCTTTGTGCCTTGGAATATATATCATTTCTTTCTGAATTTAAAACAAAATTCACAACGAAATAAGTTGCAAACTTTCAATTTAAAATAATTACAGCGTCATTGTTTTTGGTGGGAATAAAAACAAATCAACATTGTTGTATCAAAAAGTCCTAACAGAGAAAATTTTAGGAAAAATTAGTTTGAAAAATTAGTTTGAATAAACATTTTCCAATTCAAACTATTGATAGTTTGAAGGAAATGAATAATAAATATAAAAGACGGAAATCTAGCAGCTTACATAGCACTAAAAAAAATAAATAATGTTTTAATTTTAATTAAAACAAATCTTTTTAGGTTCAATGCATAGCATCTCTTCTAAAAGGACAACTCGATAAGTCCTTGACTGAGATTTTTTCATGCATGGAAAATTATCCCTAAAAGAATACAAAAAAGTTTTTGATGCTTTAATGGGTACGTATCATATTCATAATCTCTCAAGAAATAAATTCAGATTTTTAGATTACATTCTTTTCAAAAAAGAGAAGTAAATTATTATTAGAAACTTTTTTCGAATAATTTTTTAGATGCAGTTCGAAATGTTGGAGAAGGGAACCCAGAAAAACCCATACAAAATTAATAAAGAAACGTCATTTGCAAGCAGTTTGCCTTTTAAAGAAAAAGAACTATAATATTTAAAATTATTACAATAAGTTTTTATTACTAAATTAATGTTATTAACCAAAAATACAAAAGATCTCAATAAAAGTACAAAAAGAAATACCTAAACGTTCAAAACAAAATTCAAAATTTTAATTCCAATCACGAACTAGCCACTCTTAATTAACTCACAGTGCACTCATGTTTGATGCACCATGAGCTAAATTATTAAAACTAATCGTGAGTTGACCAATTTATAGTTAACTCACAGTGCACTCATGTTTAATGAATCTTGAGCTATATTATTAAAACTAATCCTAAGTTAGCCAATTCATAGTTAACTCACAGTCAGTGATGTTATACGTAGGGAAAAATCCCTATTCGTAGGGATTTTCATCTAAAAAATTGTGTGTAGGGGAAAAAAAGACGGATTTGTTGATATCGTCAAAATGTAGGGATTTTGCACAAATATATTTAGCTGGCAGCCTGTTTAAATTTCTAACAACATACACATAAAATTGTTGATACGGCAACGTTGCGAATTGTCAAATTTCTTAAAGTGTTTTCTTACCGCCATTGCAGCTGTGATACTGAAATTGTATTCTGCGATTGCAAAATAAAATATATGAGAAAATGAACTCATCATCTTCTTCAGACTCCTCAGCTTACTTTGAGGAAACGAAAAAATATCGAAAGCAAAAATTTTGTAAGAAATGGCTGGAAGACGACAACTTTAGGGGCTGGCTCGAAACTGTCGCCGATGAACCTTTTAAATGCAAGTGTTCTGCATGCAATAAAATTTTAAATTGTGGAAAATCCGACCTCCTTAAGCACGCAGAGAGGAATATACACAAAAAAATGTAAATGTTTTGAAAAAAATCAAACAAAATAAACACTTTTTTTTAAAAGAAAAGCAGTGATTCAGCCAAAAAGCCAAGAAAGTTTTTGAAATAAAACTCAGCATGTTTTTCGCAGAGCATAATGTGGCGTTGCAAGTGGTTGACCATCTTATACCACTTCTTAAAGATATCGCACCAGATTCAGACATAATAAAAAGTGTCGAGCTTGGAAGGCAAAAATGCACCAGCATTATAAAAAACGTAATCGTAAAAGTTGAAAGAGACAACTTAGTAAATAAATTGAAAGTCACTAAATATTCTGTGATGGTTGATGAGAGCACAGATATCGGTATGAATAAGCATATGTGCGTCCTCGTCAGATTTTTCGACGAAGAAAGCGAGCGAGTTGTAGTTAAATTGCTGGATTTGCTGCCGATAGGAATTGATTGCACTGCAAAAGTCCTTTATAATACATTTAAAGAATGCATTTTATCTTTTGGAATTCCATTTGATAACATAATTGGAAATTATTCATATCATTCTAACGATTTTTTATTGGCTAGGCATTTGTAGTGACGGAGCAAATGTAATGGTTGGCAAGCATAACTCTTTTTCATCCAGATTAATTGGAGACATTCCAAATTCAATTGTTATAAAATGTCTATGCCATTCGGCCGCAATCATTGCCAGTAAAGCTTGTTTGGAGCTGCCAAGAGCACCAGAGGATCTTTTGAGGCAAATAAGATCTTATATTTCGGGAAGTTCCAAGCGCTGTGCACAACTGGAATCTTTGCAGGAAATGCTTAAAGAGAAAAAGAAGAAAATTTTGCGGACTTGCGCACCAAGATGGCTCTCACACCAGAAGTGTGTAGAAAGTATATTAGATAATTGGGATGTATTAATAGCATTTTTCAAACAAGCTTCCACACAAGACAAATTGAAATCTACAGAAAGGATCTATCTTGAGCTAAACAACGAATGTAACAAGGTATATTTGCTCTTTCTCAAGTACGTTCTCAATTATTTTAATTCATTAAACGCGCTTTTTCAATCAAAAGCTCCATTAATTCACGTTGTGCAGCGAGAATCAGCAAAAATATTTTTAAGTTTAGGTCAAAATTTTATAAAAAAAAATCTGAGCTACGTATTGACTGTAATATAAGATCACCACATACATACATCTCTGCCTCTTGAAGAAGTTTATCTTGGATGTGAGTGTAACAATCTTTTAAAGACTATTCCAAAAACAGCTGCAAATCAAATTAGAATGGATTGCCTCCAGTTTTATATTACAGCCTTTTTATTTATTTTTTATTTATTTATTTAGTTTATGGATTAATTCCTTACAAACTATATTATTACAATAAACCAGAAATCTGGTATTAAAATTTAGTTATTTAAAAATAGTATTATATTCATTTTAATAGTATATATATCTAATGAAAAATCGATAAAATTATACATTTCATTAAAGCAACAACATAATCTTCTTAGTGGATCAGACATAGCAAAGTTGGTACGAAAAGTTCTAACAAATAATGGTTGAAATGATCGTAATGAGCGTTGTGGAATGTTAAACGTGACATTGCTCAATAAAAACTCGGAGCAGATTCTACCATTTATTAAGTTATAAGAAAAAGCTACATTGAGCATTATTCTCCGGCTTCTTAAAGTAGGCAGGTTAATTACAGCTAATCTTGTTGAATACGGCGGAAGTTGAGTTAGGTCATGGTAAATGTTTCTTAAGCAGAAAATAAGAAACTGTTTTTGAACAGACTCAATGCGATCAATATGTATTTGGTAGTAAGGATCCCAAATGATGGAACCATACTCTAGAATTGGCCTTACGAGTGATATGTATAGTTGTCTTGTTATGAAAGTATCGTTGAATTCCTTCGACCATCGTTTCACAAAAGCTAAAATGCTACGCGCTTTGTTCACAGACATCGTTATATGTTGCACAAAACTTAGTTTTGAGTCTAACAATATGCCCAAATCCATAAATGTTTCAACAGTGTCTAAGCAGTACAAATCGAACTTGTAAGCAAATACAGAACCACGAACTCTTGAAAAATTTAGATGTTTACATTTTTTTAAATTTAACTCCATTAAATTAATTTTACACCATTTGTAAAAATTATCCAGGTCATTCTGTAGAAGAAGATGATCAGCTGGCTGTTTAATACTTAAAAATATCTTAACGTCGTCAGCATACATCAATACGTTGCAGTGTTTAATTGCCTCCGGTAGATCATTTATAAAAAGTAAAAATAGAATTGGGCCAAGGTGACTACCTTGTGGCACACCAGATTTAACTTGAATACTTCTTGAGACTGCATTATTAAATTTAACAGATTGCGTTCTGCATACAAGATATGACTTTATCCACGAGATGAAAATATTACTAAAACCCAATAAATCCAATTTTTTTAATAAAAGAATATGATTTACTTTGTCAAAAGCTTTACTAAAATCGGTGTATATTGCGTCAGTATGGTAGCCATTATTGAAAGCTTGGTTTACTAATGTTGTAAGCTGGAGAATATTGGTTGCAGTGGAACATCCTTTACGAAAACCATGTTGTAATGGGGATAAAATAGGATAAACTTGATGGGTTATACAATCAATCATACATTTTTCGAACAGCTTGGGTAAATCACTCAGTTTTGCAATACCTCTGTAATTGCTGATATCAGACTTGTTTCCAGACTTAAACAAGGGAATAATAAACGATTTTTTCCATATTTTAGGAAAGTAACCGCATTTTAATGATGTATTAAAAATTATGGACAAAGGCATTGCTAGAGCTCAAGCGCAGTTTTTTAGAACACAACTAGGAATCCCGTCGGGGCCGCTAATCTTGGATGACTTAGTTTTATTTAAACAATTAAAGATGTGACTGGTAGTTATTACAGGTGGCGAAATAGTAAAATTATCAACGATTTTGTATGGGTAGATAGTGTTCTTTTCATACGTAACAGTGGAGTATGTTGAAGCAAAATATTTCGCAAACATGTTGCTAACTGTAGGCTCATCACTGGACTCGGAACGTAAATATTTCATTACTTTTGGAAAGCCCGAAGCTCTTCTTTTACAGTTTACAAAGTTGAAAAACGATTTAGGGTTATGGGCAAAGTTAAGTTTGGTGACATGAAGATAGTTTTTATACATCTGTACATTTAGTAAATTATATTTCGCACGTAGAACTGAATATTTACTAAAATAAAACGAGGATCCAGTGCTTTTGTACTTCTTGTAGTATTTATTCTTTTTGTTTTTTAACGCTGAAAGTTGTCTAGAATTCCACGGTGGACCGCCATTTAAATGAGGTATATACTTAGGAATACATTCCTCCATATAGCCAAACATAATTTTATAAAAAATGTTAACCATAGTGTCTACTGAATCCCACATACTATTCGGTGTAGACAACAGCTGAAGCCAATTGGTATTACAAATTAGATTATTCAATTCATTGTAGTTACAACGATTAAAACAGAAAATCTTTTCATTTTTACTAGAATTTTTAGTTTGATTAGTATAATGTAAATTGCAACTAATTTCAATCGTTGGATGATAACGATCTTCCGGCAATACAAGAGGATCTGTACGGTTTAAAGTAAATTCAGCTGGCTCATTCACAAATACCAAATCTAGGAGTTTACCCAAATAGTTCTGTATTCCATTGATTTGGTGAAGCCCCACGCCGGATAAATTATTAAAAATGTCATTTTCATCAAGTATTACGGGTAAATAACAGTAGCATTCATTGGAGAACTCCCAGCTAATGTGAGGTAAATTAAAGTCACCAAATACAAGTATTAAATCTGCAGCATTTATTGTAGAAGACACCATTTTAATAGCATCAGTATGGTATTTGTATAGAATTGGATCAGATTGAGGTGGGATATAAGAACATGTTATGAATATGCTAATCTTGTTAACTTTAAGAACCACAGCGATAAACTCTAAATCAACAGGTAAGCTAATTCTTATTTCTTCCGCTGGAAAATGATTTGCGACGGCAATTAGTACTCCACCACCTGTAGTAGTTGTAATTCTATCGCGACGAAATATATTAAATTTATCACAAAGTATCTCTGTGTTTAAAAAGGTATTATTCAGCCAAGTTTCGGTAAATACAATAACATGATGATTGATGCAGAAACTTTGTAAGAAAAGTTTAGTGAGTTTAGTTTTTAATCCACGGACATTCTGATATAATAGATGCAGCTGATTATCGGAACAAAATATTAGTTTTTTGGAACATCTGATTCTTTAGGAGAAATACGAGCAATATTTCTTTTCTGTTGGTATGAAGTGTGCTCATATTCTCGAACTAATGCGTGTTGAGGCCAAAAAGATTGCTCAATAACTTTATTAAAATGCTCAAACGGAATTGTAACTTTAAAAGATGTTATACTTCTTTCTTGCGCATATCTAAATTTATGGACAAAGATATCGACATTTATATTAAGTTTAGACTTAATGAAATACTCAATATCCTCAGACGTTGTATCAGCAGCAAATCGGGATATAAATATATGCTTGTTGGGAGGAATTACGTGCAATTCCCTGTGAGAAGCGGGCACAATGATATTACTATTAACCCTCCCGGCAGATAGACGTTGATTGTTGTTACAATTTGGGGCAAAAACCTGGTCAACAGCTTGCACAGGGGTTGAAATATTATCAGGAACGCATTGTGACGATACACCAGGTTTTTCAATATGCAAGTTTGTGTTTGACGAATAATCCATAACATGAGCGGCAGCTTTATCAGAAGTAACACTGATACTATTTAAAGTATTTTTCGGTGTATGCGTAGCATTATTTTCATTTTGAATATGTATTACATCTTTATTTTTATTGTTGTTGTTTTTCCTAGCCGACTTTCTACGCTTAGGTGAAGATTGGATAGGAGATTTCAAATTTTCCAATGACTTGTAGTCATCAAAAAGTTTGCCATAGTTCGAAATACTATCCGAAAGCTTGATTGCTTCATTCTGGAGCTCAACAAATTTTGTTTTAGTTCCTTCAAAGAATCTGTAAAAACGAACATCAATCTTGGAAGAAATAAAGCAGAGGTTACCTCTAAAAATAGAAATATTTAAAGAAATGGAATTTCTAAACCCCGAAATTGCCTTGGGGAAAAAGGGGAACAAAAATGAATTGTCGTTTAAAAATATTTCGAAAATAGTGAATGTGGACGCAAATTCTCTCTTGCAGGAGTGGAGATCCTTTGAATTTAATTTTTCAGAAGAAGAAATGGATAACTTTTTAAAAATGGGCGTTGAAAACTTCTGGAGCAAAGTCATTTTCCCCCTTTTGTCAAAAATAGCTATTTTTGCTTTATCGCTACCACATGCTAATGCAGACAGCGAAAGGATTTTTTCAATCATAACTGATGTTCGTACAAAAAAAAGAAATAAGCTAAGCCATAAAATTCTAACGTCAATATGCATTGTCCGTTCCAATTTACAAGACGAATCTAAAAATTGTTACACCTTTCACTGTAACGAATTGCATTTGAAAAAAATATCATTACAACTTTACGATTGTGAAGAAACAATCAGTCAAAACTTGTTTTAGTTTAGTTTCTAGAAGAAAACAAAACCAAAAAGTACAAAGTACAAATTTTTATGTATCCTTTTATGTATTAACGATTTGTGATTTATGTGAATTTATATCATATGCTTTAATGTTTATTTTTATTTCTCTTTATTTTATTTCAATTATAAGAAAAGTACTGACTTAAAAATTCATATCTGGGTAATTTGATCACAACATCTTAAGTCAAGTTTAAAAAGTTGAAAAAATTTTGTTAATCGTACGAAATTTCATTCAGCCAATATTTTAAACTAATGGCCTGTTTCACAATAAAGAATTAAAATTTTCGACTGAAAATTTATATTAAAAACAACAATAAAATATGAAAATTTGTTTTCAATATAACTTGTAAGTCGAAAGTTTTCTTTCGTTACTGTGAAACAGGCAGTAAATTTTAAAAATTTCGTATTTCATTTTTCTTTAATTTTTGTTTATTTTATTATCCGAGTTTTTAAAAACTGATCTCAACTTATGGCGTTATGTTAAATTCCCTCAGATATAATTTATTATTTGTATACATATGTATGAATGTACGTACAACTCTAAATAAATTTTACTCTTATAAAACCTACATTCATACGTTACCTTTTATTTGGGTTGGTATAGTAAATATTGGCATTAAAAAGTAGTAGGGATTTTTGTAGAGACATTTTTTTGAGCCCATAGGGAAAAATAGGGATTTTTTTCGGCCTGCGTAAAGACTTTTTAAAAATGTGAATAACATCACTGCTCACAGTGCACTAATTTTTGATGCACCACTACTCGTAATGGGCTAGCTCATGGTCAGGTGATACTGATGCAGAGTGAGTGAGTACTGAATCGCACTGCGGACATTACGTGTAAAAAATGAATAGTTTTAGCAAAGTAAATGAGTTAGCTTTTGAGTCAGTTGTGACTCACTTTTGATTTACCATGAGTTAGGTTAGGTTAGAAGGGCTGCCCGCCATAAGCGAGAAAAACCCTCGGAGGCCATTAAGGCCCATTGTGATGCCCAGAGGACTACACCCTACACAATCCTTTCAAAACGAAGTAGTGGTTCCTGAGTACCACCCAGAACTTCTCACGAAGCCCGCCAGGGCAGCCAGCTGTGCATCCCTGAGGCAGTCCAAGTCCCGCAGGAAACGTGAGTATAGATGTCTAAGTCTACGCTCCTGCAGGGCCGAACATTCGCAAAGAAAATGCTGTACTGACTCCTCTTCCTCCTCATCTAAACAGCTCCTGCAGCGACCATCATGGGGAAAGCCCAAACGCCCCGACATGTGCCTAATTGCACAGTGCCCCGTCAAGACCCCCACCAGGAGTGCCAACGACTTTTTCCCAAAAATCAGAAGCTGTCTAGTCCTTCCCCTGTCAAGCGAGGGCCATAGAGTTCTGGAGACCCTACAGGTGGTAATATTTTAACACCTGCCTGTCACGTCCCTCTCTGCCCACTCCTGTATCCTATTCAGCAGCTCAACTGAAAGAATGTCAATAGCCCTACGTGAGGCTGCCTCATCCAAGGCCGACCCCGCTCTAGCGCATTCGTCCGCCATCTCATTCCCTTGAATGCCTTCGTGCCCTGGAACCCAAACTATCCTGACGTCATGTCCTTCAAGTCGAGCCAGAAATTTAATGCATGCCAGCACACATCTCGACCTCACTGTCCCCGAGTCTAGGGCCCTAATTGCTGCCAGACTATCCTCACAAATGTCAATAATTCTTGCCTCCAAACTGAGCCCATCAATCCTCAACGCCGCCTCGGTAATGGCATAAATCTCCGCCTGGAAAACTGTCGAGGTATCGGGCAGCCTGAGCGATACCTAAAGGTCGGGATCCTCGGAAAACACCCCCGAACCAGTGCCAGTGTCCATCTTCGAGCCGTCCGTAAAAACCAAAGTCGCATTGCTGCGAGTCGCGGAGCCCTCCATCCAGTCCTTCCTCTCCGAAAACGCGACTGAGATGGACTTGTCGAAGTTCATGACCGGAGTTATATAATCAGTCCGTCTCCTCAGGACCTGCCCTCTCATCCTTTGTAGGATAATGCCATGTCCCGTACGGTCATGCCTGAAACTGTCAGACCCGATGAGTCTGAGGGCAGATCCCCCAAGGGGAGCCAAGTCAAGCATCGTCTCCAGACTGGCCTGAGGGGCCGATCTCATCGCACCAGTCATAGCAAGACATGCCAGCCTCTGTACCTTGCCCAGTATAGAGAGATATGTACTCTTGTCCACAGCCCTCCACCAAACAAGTGATCCATAAGTAAGAATGGGTCTGATCACCGCCGTATACATCCAGTGCAGGATGTACGGTTTCAACCCCCACCTCCTCCCAGAAACTCTCTTGCACGCGTAAAACGCGCATAGAGCCTTCCTCGTTCTATCCTCCACATTACGTTTCCACGATAGCTTAGAGTCTAGAACAATGCCGAGGTATTTCGCCTCCCTCGAGAGCTCCAAGCTCGTGCCACCAAAGCATGGTGGCCTGAAAGCCGGGATCTTATATCTCTTGGTAAAAAGTACCAATACAGTCTTCGTAGGGTTCACACCCAGACCGTTCCGCTTGGCCCAGTCGAGTAGTTCGTTCAGCGCTGATTCCATGAGTTCACTTATCGTAGGCAGATATTTTCCCCTTATAAGGAGCACAACGTCGTCAGCATACGCAACTACCTTGGTGCCACCTGCGTCCAACCTGAAAATAATGCTGTTCAGGACCAGGTTCCAAAGGAGCGGAGACAGAACTCCCCCCTGCGGAGTGCCCCTTGTTACAGCCTTCCTCTTCGTACTCATGCCCAAACTGAAGATTATGGATCTGCTCCCAAGCATGCTCCCTGCCCAGTCCGTAATCAACTGGTCCGCTCCGATCTCTCTGAGCGCATCAGTTATCGAGGATATGTTCAGATTGTTAAATCTATTTCTAGAAAGGATGCCATGACAAACTCCTTTTTGTCAAGTTAATCTTCTATAGTGCCGACAACATCATGCAGCGCCGTGTCCACCGACCTACCCTTCTGGTAGGCATGCTGTGCACCACAGAAGATCTCCGGCGAAAGAAGTTCCCTGACACACAAATCAACCAGTCGCCCCAGTGTTTTCAACAGAAAAGACGACAGACTGATTAATCTGTAATCTTTAGCGGTACAGTGGTTAATCCTCCCAGCCTTCGGAATGAAAACCACAGTCACCTCCCTGCACTCCATGGGAATGTACCCGTAAAGGAGACTTCCCCTAAAGATGGTTAGCAGCCATGGTAAAATCGTCTCCATAGCATGCTTCATCAGCGCTGGGAAAATACCATCTGGCTCCGCTGACTTATAGGGCTTAAAAGACGCAACTGCCCATCTTACCTTAGCTGGCTGTACAATGGAGCCCACCACGTCACTCGATTGGATAGCTGTTTGGACGGCGACAACCGCACCAAGTACGCTTGCCCCGTCCTCGCCATCCGGAAAGTGAGTCTCCATCAGTAGCTCCAGGGTATCCTCGCTGCTTTCAGTAAAAGTCCCATCAGGCCTCATCAGGGATCCGGGCGTGCCAGGCTCCTTAGAGAGTAGTTTTCTTAGACGGGAAGCCTCAGCTGTGCCTTCCAAGTCACCAGAAACGCCTCCATGATTCCCTCTTTGCCTTCCTGGTCGCGTTCTTGAAGACATTGAAACTCCTACGATAATTATCCCAGTCTATGGGATTCCTATCGCACTTCGCCTTATTAAAAAGTCTCCGGCTGACTGTTCTGAGCTGCTTGAGTCCTGGCTTCCACCACTTCTGATGAACCCTCGTCGACGATTGCCGCTCCCGACAAGATGCATGATAGGCGTCCCTCAGTGTCCTTGACAGAAGGATTGAGGGGTCCTCCAGCTCCCGAAAGCTGCCCACCCGCTCCGCTTCTGAAGGTAGTAGGGCATCCACAAGCTTTCAGACGCTTCCCCAATCCGTTTGCCTAGGGTTCCTGTAAGGCTTGCCCCCACTCGGAATAAGATCGATCGTAAAGGTAATCTTGTTATGATCAGAGAATAAGCACTCAAGGCTCACCCTCCACTTAGATATTCTAACGGAGTCTTAATCACTAACCAAAGTTAAATCAATGACCTGTTCCCTGATCCTGTTGAAAAACGTTGGCCTATTGCCCTTATTACAAATCCTAAGATTGGTTGACAAGAGAAATTGTAATAAATCCTCACCTCGTTTATTAATATGCGTTTACATCACAGCCCAGTACAAGGTCATGCCCTCGTGTCCCGCACTAGCCAATGAGAGTGCGCACCGCACTCGGAGGAGGGTCGTCCATTTCAAACGGTAGATACGCCGATGCCAGGATCACCATCCGGAGATCCTTGCATTCAAGCGCAGCTACCGTTAGATCACCAGAGCTGTGATGGGATAAAAGAAAAATATTGATGTTTTTCCTAATCAGAATACAACTTCTAATCTTACCTTCCGTGGTAGGAGAGAGTAGAGTAAACAAACGTGACCGAAGGTTCCGAACCTTATTCGCAACTTACTAAGGCTCTTGGATCAAGGCCACGGATATGCACACTCTCTCCATAAAACATAACAGCTCGTCCGATGCTGCCTCGGAGTGATGCAAATTAATTTGCACCACTTTTATGCCGCTCGAAATCGCCATTTTGTGGGTCTTTCTTCGTGGGCAAAATCAGTCTAAGCTGTTTTAGCCCATATTTGATCACGCCCTTACTGGGACGCAGGAGTTGGAGGGATTCCGAATCAATTTTGATCCAGAGATCTTTGCCATCACCCTTGTCTCTGGCACGTCCACGTTCGATCGTCCAGTTCTCAGTACCAAGGTCCTTATTCTGGCGCTTAATAAGTGTAAGTGTGGACTCATCCTCCAGAATAGGAGGAGGAATCCACACTCGCACCGTCACCTGAAAAGGAATTTGGTCCAAGGGGACGATTTCGATTTTGGCTTCTGGCCAAAGCCCTTAGACCACTTTGCCCTATAAAACGCAGTGAATGCGTCATCGGCACTAGTGGCGAGCTCGTCCACTAGTCTGCGCAGGATCCGTTTCCCCTGAAGTAGCCATTGATCATTTGTCATCTTGCCCCCAGGCTGGCTGCGATCAATAATGGCTACTTGTAACTCAGGTGCTGATGTCAAGCTGGTTGATGGTTTCACCGCTTGCCCTCAGGCATCTGCGTTTCACCTGACCTTTGCCGTTTGCCACTAGAACCACCTGCAGGATCCACTGTGCCAGCCGCGCTTCTCGTTTAGAGGAGTTCGAGACTTGCCTTGAGGACTCCTTGCTGGCGGTTTTCGCTTTACCGCGTATTTCTTCACCTCTCCTTGACTTGGATGACACCCCTTTCGATGTACAAGGGCCATCATAAAATTTCTCCTCATACTTCCGAATGTGGTAGGCATGTTTGCGCCGCAAAGCCTTCTCTCGGGGAGTCAAGGAAGTTGGATCGCGAGATTATAACGACCTTAAAAACCGGAAAGAACGCTTGTAGCCCGCCAGCTTTTTGCGTTCGTCCGGTCTTTTTTGCACCCCTTTCATTACCTGTGCCTCTGATACCTTCCTGGTATCAGAGGAGACCAAGGCGATGTCATCCTCGTCCGTCTCGTAAATATTAAGTCCGTCCAGCCCTAGAAAGTTGTCCGAGTCATCGTCACTAACTGCCCGTCTTGTCTTCTCAGGTACCTATCCCCTTCAAAGTCTGCCTCCTTTGGCCATTAGCCCTGTCCACCCCACTTTCTATAGAATCAAAAAAAAAGAATCAAAAAAACTCCAAAATTGTTTTTCAAAAGTGTTTTTTGCAATAACTTTTAAACAACTTTGTCGATCGATTCCACAAACTTATCACCTCTTGACATTCAAATCACGTTGAATGGGTCAAAATTGGTTGATGCGTTCGTGAGATATCGTGAAAGAAGAAATTCGAAAGTATTTTTTAAAACCTCAGAATCGTAACCAAACGTTACGATGTAGTAACAATTAGCAGAAAGTAGAAGGTGTGACCTACAGGGACCACCGATTTCCACATTTTTATGCCCTTCAAAATAGAATTGGAGGGTACATTCACTTTGTCATGCGGTGTGTAATGCAGCGAAATAACCCTCTGAGATACCATTAAGTATATATATTCTTGATCAGTGATGAAATCTAAGATGATATATATATATATATATATATATATATATATATATATATATATATATATATATATAGCGAAGGGCTATACATTTTCAACTACACTTAAGCTAAGTTTTTAACAAAACGATAATACGCAGAAACTCTAAAAATTCACTATTATTTTCCCCCCATTTATTTTTAAGATAATATATTCGGCTGTGCCGAGTATACTATATAATACCCTTCACAGATGCATTTGTTCTTTATTTCTTTCTAAACAGTTGTCCAACCCTGGAATCGAAATTTTTATTTTATTTATTTTTGCACCAATTTTGTTTTTTCGGAATTATAAAATAGTTTTAATTAAAAAAACAACGTTAGTTGCCTCTTTGATATTTTTTATGTATAAAAAAATTTGAATTTCCCAACCCTGGAAGCGAAATTTTAATATTTTTCTCTTGTTTTACCAATGCAACTTTATATCTAAAGTGGTTTTATTTAAGAAAACCTTAAAATTTATAACCATTTTAGTTATTACATGTACTACAAAATGTTGAATGTAAAAAAAAATCCTTTTAATTTCCCATCCCTGGAATTTTTTTTTTTGGTACATATTCCCAAAGTATGAAATAGGTTTAATTTGCAAACAAACAAAAATTATTGGTTTTTGGTAGTTAATTTTGTGTCGAGATATAGATGTAAGCTTCCCAGCTTTGGAATTGTTTATGCGAGAATGGCCACCTTCGCAAATAAGAAGCAAAAGAATCAAAATACTCTCTCAATACATAACCAAAGCAGAGGTGCTAGCTTTGCTTTGATCATTTCATTTTGTCATTTTATTGTGTAGGGTAGCCGTGAGTGGTAATTGTGCGAGAAACAGAAAATAAAACAGAAAACAATTTACATACATCTTGTTCAATTGTACAATACAATTTATATAAAATATACATTTATACTTAAACCATAAACTTAAAATATATATGAAAAAAAAAGATAATATTTGAAACAAAATTGAAAAATATAGCCGCGAAATACCTACAACCAAAAGTGTTTGCATTTTTAAAGGCAATTGCCATAGCATTCGTTGTTGGTACGTTCAACCCAGTGAGTTTGTTAATATTCCAGCGACGGCAGCATTATAAAATACAAAGTAGCAGAATTCAACACACCTTCAGTCAGAAAGGAATAAAAGAAATTGACCACCAAGTTACTGGACGTAAGAGCGAAACCACCGAAGACGCGAGAAGTGGCACAGGTAGCCGGAACCGAAGGTAACCTAACCCACCAAATAATCCCTCCCAATAATCTGGTCCTTCGAGCCGGATCGTAGGCCTACCCAGGAACTACGACCGAGACCCCCGAACCAAGAAACTCCTGTATGAACAACGTTCCTACAGTAGTACAGAATATGAACAAAGTTCATACATACATAAAGTTTAAATTCCCTCGCATACTTACCGGTGACTACCTACTTACATATAAGGTATTGCAAAATATTTTGTTAGAAAACAGTAACACCAGAAAATGCTAAATATTTTGCAACTCTTATTTTTGGTAGTCAACTGTACCCAAAAATTCCATCATAATGGGACTTGTATTCCGCACATTCCTCGCATACTTTATATACATACATATATACATACCTAGTAACATTGTGCGGCTGCATCGGCTCTTGTTTGTCGCATTACTTACATATATACTTACGTACATATGCCAGTCTATATTGAAATCACTCATATGTATGTATGTATAAATCGTTATACATTTGCATGTACATACTCACAAATCGTTAAGTGAGACAATCTACAAAGAAAAGGAAAAGCAGAAACCCAGGCAACGTTGTTGTTATTGGTACACACAAGTGCTGGTTTTTGCTATATACGAGACAGGTATATGCAATCATACAGTATGATAAATGAGAGTTGACTTTGCACGAAAACAACCCCCATTTGTTCATATAGATTACGCAAATACTTGATTCTTATAGCAAACTGGTTGTACATGAGCGTTGAGTTATTTACATTTTTCTTTTGTGCTTTCGAAGACATTGTATACATACGAGGATCTTAGAGGGCATACACGTTGTTTATAAAATACATATACTGCATCAACATATTTTCTGTTCCTTATCTACTAACCCCCCTATTTAAATAAAAGTTAATATTGTCGCTTCACCGAGACACAATTTAAAATTTATTAAATTAATTTCTACACTACTTCTCTTCGAGAATAGTTTAACTTTTTGGAAATAAAAGTTTATATTGTCGCTTCTCGGAGACACAATTTAAAATTTATTAAATTAATTTCTACACTACTTCTCTTCGAGAATAGTTTAACTTTTTGGAAATAAAAATTCATATTGTCGCTTCTCCGAGGCACAATTAAAGTTTATTAAATTAATTTCTACAATACTTCTCTTCGAGAATAGTTTAACTTTTTGTGAATAAAAGTTTATATTGTCGCTTCTCCGAGGCACAATTCAGAATTTATAAACATTTTTTCTATACTACTTCTCTCCGAGAATAGTTTCATTTTTTGCTCTCTTTGTAATAAAAATTCATATTGTCGCTTATCCGAGGCATAATTCAAAATTTATTAAAATTTTCTACACACTACTTCTCCCCGAAAAGAGTTTATACTGGTTCCCAATTTTGCAAAGGAATTAATCTTGTCGCTTCCACGAGGCACAATTTAAAATTTGTTAACATTCGTTTACATACTACTTCTCTCCGAGAATAGTTGTCTATCACATTGCGATCTATTGAATTCTTGCACTTCTGAATGATATACAAGAGAACGGCCCTTCATCATGAAGTTAGTCACTACGTTGATCCGCGCCTCCGATCGCATAGTTGAGTTCCGGACTTATCTGGAGCAGTGGGATGTAGGTGAGGACAATGTCCACACCTTAGCGGTACATAAGAGCGAAATTGTACGCCTTTGGGACGCCTTCAGATCGCATTACAATGAGGCCATCAATAAGTTCGATGAAATCAAAAAGGACATAGACATGGAGACTCTGAAAGCGCGTTACTACTCTACTTTCAAAGCCCATGTGGAAGTCTTATCCCGACTCAATGATTCTCTGGAAAAATTTCATCGCCGGTCTCGTCCGGAACGACCGTCCTCAGATATTTAATCCAATCTGACCCCTCATATATCTCTGCCTCCATGCGACACAGAAATTTTCCACGGGGACTATAAGTCCTGGCCGACGTTTCGGGATATGTTCACGGCCCTATATGGGAAGAATGAAAGACTCTCTCCGGTCGAAAAGATGTGTCACTTGTTAAAGAAAACTCAGGGTGAGGCCCGAGACATCATAAAAACTTGTCCCATCACGAATGATGGTTTTGAGTTGGCCTGGCAAAATCTCGTCAACCGGTACGAGAGCGCAAGGGTCCTCATCAACGCCCAATTAAAACAACTGTTCAATATAAACCCCATTCGAAAGGAAACTGGCCCCAATATAAGACACCTACAACGAATCATCAGGGACTGACCAATCTGAGGCTGCTAAAGGTGGATACGAACAATTGGGATGCAATTTTCGTCTACGTTTGCTCCAGGTGTCTGCCTGATGCCACTCTTCATTTATGGGAACATTCCCTGCCACACAGTACTAATCTGCCAACTTGGGAGTAAATGCACGCTTTTCTGAAAGCGCGGTTCCAGACTTTGGAATCTGTCGCTGATATTCGCTCTACCTTCACACTTTCCCCTAGAAGTAATTCTCATGCTAATAAGCAATCCGCCCCGCGGAAACCAGTCACCCACGACCAACCTCAGCTTAACAGCTTCAATACTAACATCTCAGACGATAAAACAGGAACTTGTTCTCTATGTTCTCAAACACACCCCTTGCGCCTTTGCCCATCGTTTCTAAAAATGACATTATCTGAGCGGACTAGTCTCGTGAGGACTCGAAGACTTTGTCTGAACTGTCTAGGGCCTCCCATGATTACCGGAGATGTAAAAGTCGGTTTCTTTGTAGCATCTGCAGAAAAAACATCATTCTCTGTTACACCGTTTTGAAGTCAGCATGCCGCCCCACACCGTGGGCCCAGCCACCTCCACTAACTCCTCTTTTGCCCACAGTTCTCAGAATCAATATAAGTTAAAACCTCAGGAGACAAACCTCGCTCCCCCCCCCCCCCCCCAACAGCACGAGAGGCCGTCGACCACCATTTACAATCATACTCATCCCATATACCGTCGGATTCCCGCTCCGTCGTACTTGGCTCCGCCTTAGTAGATGTGCATATCAACGACCTTAAATGTACAGTACGTGCGCTCATAGATTCCGCATGAGAAGCTACCTTTGTGTCCAGAAGATTGCAGCGAAAACTCAACTTACAAACATACTCATCTCAAGCGAAAGGGATTGAACGGTATCTTAACTGCTAAGTCAACCCACCTGTGACATATAAGGTTAGGTTCTCCCTTAGGGCCCATATTTCAAATATCCTCTGAAGCATTTGTGGTCAACAAACTTACAAATTCGTTACCAGGCTACCCCAAATCCGTCTTAGAACAGAACAACATGTCTCATCTACAACTGGCTGACACCTACCGACAAGGGTATCTCGAAATAGACCTCCTGCTGGGAGGCGACGTTTATCCAAAGATAATTCAGGACGGCCTCCAGTGGAACGAAAACCAATCTCACAGGACGAGTCAAACCTGATACAAATAAATCCCCAGTTTTCTCTTTTTACAATGAGCTCGGCCTCGCCGACCACTTGCGTCGCTTCTGAGAACTTGAATATATCCCAAAAAGCCCCAAACCATCCCCTGAGGATGATTACTGTGAACAACTCTACAAGACCACCACATTCAGATCTGACGATGGACGTTTTGTGGTGTCACTTCCCTTTCGACGGGAATTCCCCCAGACCTTGAACATTGGTCTATCCCGTCACATAGCCTTATCTCAATTTCTACGAAATGAGACAAAACTAACCAAAACGACTGAAATCAAAGCAGAATATGATCGTGTGATAACCGAATATTCCACGTTGGGTCACATGACTAAAGAAAACCCAGTCTGCAGTGCCCTCGGCACGTATTATTTACCCCATCATGCTGTGACAAAACCGGACAGCACCACTACCAAACTACGGGTAGTGTTCAACGCCTCGAGCCCCTCCTCTAACAGAGTAAGTCTTGTATCCCGGTCCTATTTTGCAAGTTGACCTTACAATCCTCGTTTTAATCTTTTCCGCTACGTTTTTAATGCCTCTCATGATTTCAGCGAATTATCTTTCGAGAGTCCCCTCAAGGTCCACCGCTGGACTACGAATTAAACACAGTCACATTTGTTGTCAACTGTGCCCCTATCTGGCGATCAGGACCGTGCTTGAGATCGCTAAAGAGGCTGAGACCAATTTTCCCCATATTACGGAAATGGACTGCCAATAATGACCAACTACTGAACAGAGTTGCCGTTTTTGGTAGTTTCCTACCAAATTTGGTAGTTTTGAAATGAGTTTGTAGGTTGTGTCGTGAATTTGGTAGTTTTTTTCAATTTCAGTTTAAATTTTTTTTTCACGCTAATCAGCTTTCATCCATGCATGATTTTTAATAACCAGCTTTCATCTATGATTGCTTTTTGATTTTTAGTCATCAGCTTTTGTATGCATCATAGAGGCGACAGTAATAACAAGTGGTAACTTTTCGGTCTTAATGGCCATCTTTTTGATATTACATCAATCTTGTCGGCTCTCTGTTACTCTCTGCGTTGGATGGCATCATGGACAGGTTGGTTTGATTTGTTTTGAACAATTATAAACATACTAATAAAATGTATGTATTTGTGTATAATATAAGATTCCTTGTGAAAAAATCTAAGGCTATTGAAACAAATGATGCAAACAATAACTCAGTGTGCAGGTAATATATATAACTGCACATTTATTTATTATTCATGTATAATTTATATTTTAGAAGTACTGATGAGAAAAATAATACTAAAAGGAAATTTAGAAATGAATGGCTGCAAACATTTAAGTGGCTAAAAACAAAAATGACATAGCTTACTGCAAAGTATGTGAGAAAAATATGCTCAACCATGTAACTCACATTAAAAATCACGGAGAAGCTACTCTCCATGCACAAAATTATGAAGCAAAAACAAAACAAGTTTCTATTGAAAAGTTTTTTGACATGCAAGAGGATTCGATTAACCAACAAGTTAAAAACGCAGAAATGAATTTATTGATGTTCTTAGTCACTAATAATTTGCCAATTTTACTAATGGATAGTTTGCCAAATTTATTAAAAGAATGTTGCCGGGACTCCGCTATTGCTAGGCAATTACAATGTGGTAGAACAAAATCCACCCAATTAATGGACAAAATAGCACAACAAGGTCGCAAAGGTGTAATAGCTGCCTTACAACCTAAAAAATTCTCTTTAATTGTGGATGAGACAACTGATGTTTCATCAAAAAAATGCTTAGTTTTAGTGGCTAGGGATTCGTAGCATTATTAGAAGTTCAAAACGCTGATGCAATATCCATATACAATTTGATAAAAGAATTTTTTAATCAACATAACATCCCATTTTGCAACATGATGGGATTGGCCACGGACGGAGCATCAGTGATGGCAGGAAATGTTGGAGGACTTAAAACTTTATTGCAGGCAGAGACAAATTTATTTTTTTTTGAAGTGCACCTGCCACTCACTGCATTTGTGATCCAGTTATGCTTTCAAAAAGCTTCCGAACAGTTTGGAGACCCTTTGCAGGAATATATATTCATACTTCTCACATAGCCCGAAAAGAATAACAGAGCTGCAAGAGTTTCAAAAATACTGTGCCGTTGAGCCCCATAAGATTTTGGGGATTAGAAATACGAGGTGGTTATCATTGGAAGCAGTAATTGATAGAATTGTTGAACAATGGGATAGTCTAAGACTTTATTTTATTTCATGTACGTTAAAAGTAAATGGTATTCGCGCGACTGATTTAGCTGAAAAAATGAATGAATCAAGTAAGATTTACTTTTTATTTTTATCTTACATTTTGCCTATAATAAATAATCTCAACAAAGAGTTCCAAAGCGAAAGAAGCAGATTGCCATATTTATACAGCAGTATAAAAATAACTTTTATTTTAATTTTGAGTAACTTTGTCCAAAAGAAATATATTGACAAAAATTTGAATATCGATTATGAAAATAAAAATACACATTTAGAAACTGGGAGCATATTTATCGGAGCAAAAGCAGAAGTTTTTTTAAAAGATAATTTTGATAATGATGATATACTTGCAGTTAAAACAAATATAGTGCAGTTTTACATTGAATTTTTAAATCAGCTTAAAAAAAGATTTGACTTTGACAGATCTGACTTGCAATTTTTGAAATTAATAACACCTCCAGAAACTTTATCTGAAAATGACAAATCAATTTTGCCTTTGTTATCAGAGTTCGATGAATGATTAGATTGTGATACCGATAAAATTGTATCGCAGTGGAATTTACTAAGAGTTAGTGACCACAACTTGAATGATGAAATGGAGAATAATGTTTTTTGGGAAAAGGTTGGCAAAATTAAAAATGGGCTTAATGAAAATATGTTTAGCAATCTAGTTAATTTTGTTTTCAATTTATTGTCTTTACCACATAGTTCAGCAGCTGCAGAAAGAAAATTTTCAGCACTTGCGTTAGTAAAAACCAAACTTCGAAATAGACTCGAACTATGTTCCTTAAATAATATTATGATGTGCAAGGAAATGATAAATAAGACTGATTCGCACTATATATGGTAAGCAAAAAGAGACTTTAAAAAATAAACCTTTTTCCAAATAAACACTTAAGATTTTTACTTTTACAAATAAAGTCTTATTTATTTTTTACTTAAAATTTTGTTTCTTTTACAAATGAATTGTTATTTATTTTTATAAAGATACATATTAACATTGTTATGTATAAACTTCTTTTGTTTTTTTTTAATAAATCTAATTTTTTTTATAACTGCTTATTTTATTTTTTGTTTTGTTTCTTTTACAAATGAATTGTTATTTATTTTTATAAAGATACATATTAACATTGTTATGTATAAACTTGTTTTGTTATTTTTTTAATAAATTTTATTTTTTATTTTTTTTGATAACTGCTTATTTTATTTTTTGGTAAGTAAACATGCCATTTGGTAGTTTTTGAAATTAAATTAGGTAGGAAAAAAAATTTTGAGTGGCAACCCTGCTACTGAAGGGTCTGCCGTCGAATCACCTGCTCGGTAAAGAATTTTTGAAGCTCTCAGACTCCAGCATCACCAAAACCTTGGGCATACGATGGAAAGCCGGAAATGACTGTTTTTACTTCAAACTTAAAAACTTCCTGATCGCAACAAGACGTCAAAAAGATCAGTCCTGTCAGAAATAGCCAAACTATTTGATCCTACTGGCTGGCTGTTCCCAAAGATCATTGTAGCAAAAATGATCATGTAACAGGTTTGGAAAGACTTCAGATTGGGGCGAAGATTTGCAATATCCCACTCTCCAGAGATGGTATGAATTTCTGAACGATTATGCCGAAATAGAAAATTAACAATTGAAATAGAAAACATTAAAATCCCCCGCTTCATAAATTATGACCCTACGTACGCGATTGAACTCCATGGATTATGTGACGCATCCGAAAAGGCCTACGCCGCAGCTTTATATCTTCGCGCCGAAGTCAATGGCATTGCTTCTTCGCACCTTCTGGTAGCTAAAACTAAAGTTGCTCCTGTCAAATTCGTATCTTTACCACGTAAGTAATTATGTGGAGCCGAATTACTGGCCACCATGACTGAATCCATTCAGAATGAACTCAACCTGAGAGATCCCAAGCTCTTTTTGTGGACTGATTCCACTTTAGTCCTGGCATGATTGCGAAAACCTCCCCACAAATGGAAAACTTTTGTTGAAAACCGAGTTTCATCTATTATTGAAAAGGTAGGAAACGACTCATGGTACCACGTTGAATCTAAAAGTAATCCAGCTTTAGCATCCCGTGGCCTCCCGGTAGCACAACTTTTAGCCAACGATTTATGGTGGCATGGGCCACCATGGCTAAGACGCCCATGCTCTGATTGGCCGTCACAAAGTAACTACTTTTCAACCGAAGAAAAAGCCAAAGCCGTTCAGGTGCACGTAGTAACTGTGGAAACCGAGATTCTGCGTTACGGAAGTTTATAATCAGCTCATAGACGGTTTGCCATTATCACGAAAAAACCCACTGCTAACTTTCAATCCATATGTGGACTCCAACGGAGTCATGAGGATCAACGGCCTATTGGCAAACTCCCCCACACTAACACACGATGAACGGTATCCCATTCTACTACCCTACCACGCTGGTTTCACCACACTACTATTGAAGTATCTCCACAAATATTCCCTCCATGGTCAGAACTCCCTTCTACATCGACTCGTGTGGTCGCATTACTATGTGCCCCGGATGAAAACATTGATAAATCATAGCCAAATGTATGATCTGTGTCAAGCAAACACACCATCCGGGTCAACAGATTATGGCTGCCATACCCCCCGAACGCGTAAGTCTCCCACGCCCTCTTTATATAACTCAGGAGTGGACTTTGCCGGTCCTTTTGACCTGAAATCGTATGCCGGCCGCGGTTGTAAAATCACCAAAGGCTATGTTCTCGTTTTCGTATATTTTGCCACTAAGGCAATCCATTTAGAAGCCACTAGCGAAATCTCTACGCAAGCTTTTCTGCAGTTTTAAACTTTTAGAATAATACTAATAATGTTTTTTTTTGCTGCAGACATAAGGGTTAATTATATTTATGTTCAGAGCTTTCTTTTTCTTAAGTTCTAAACACTTAGACGACATCAGACTTCACGGCTTCAAATGCTGCCAACTTCAAATTCTGCTCTGAAGTCAGCTTCATAATTATTTTGAAGACAGTAACAACATAATAATCAGCTGATGTGTAAATCAATAAGGGATGCCGCATATATATTTTATAATGAATAAAGTTAAAGTTATTGATAAAAAATGTAATAATATCACGAAAAACTATAAAAACACATAAATTTATTTCTATATTGTATTTTTGTAATGTTCTTTTATGTTTAATATCAAAAAATGTTTGTGTTCTTATTTTTCCAATTTATATATGTAATGGCAACACTATATTTGTTTATTGCTGCTCGTCAAAATACAAAATAGCCTAAGTTGGCAGCAGCAGCAAATGCTGTTGTGCAGTCCTGCTACTGTGCTGCCTTCGAAATAATCCTTTTCATTTGAACACATGGATTTTATTTTTTACATATTGCTGCTTGCTGTCGTCTATGTGTTTAGAGCTTTATGCTTTTCACAACAGGGATGGAAAATGACTATTTTGATTTTGTACCAACTAAATAAGCAAAGCGTTTTATGATAAATAATGCCTTTTATGTTACAAAACAATTAAAGCGGGAAATGAAAATGTTTTGAAAAGCCATTTCCATTTTTATCACGATGAAATTAATAAAATTAATTGTAAAGAGAAGGAGAAACCTCTTAATGAAAAGAAGAAGATTTATTTCACAAAATAAAAGGAATGGTTTAACCAAATTGAGTATAGTTCAGAAGATTAGAGCCTAAAAAGTACAATATTAAGCTTAGTTAGTTTAAATGTAGTCAGACATGGAAGACATTTTTCTGATGGAATATTCATTAAAAAAATTCTTATTTAGACTTTCGAAAAGTTAAACCACAGTACAGAATTAATAAAATCTGTTCCTTTGTCCCGATGTACTGTAGTTAGGCGCATTGCACAAATTGGAATGTCTTTAGAACATAATATTATTGAAAAATTGAAAAAGTACGAACTTATAATTTGCATTCGTTGTGTAGATGCCAATTACAAAGTTTTCGAAGCAACGTTCACCGTTGAAAGTTGCTACGCAAATGTAACAGGCAAATTGTTGTTCGACATTGTTAGTGAAAAAATATTTTCAATTGTTGACACAAACAAGTTTGCGGCAGTTTGTACAGATGGTGCTAGCGTAATGACCGGTAGATATGAAGGGTTTGTTGCACAACTACAGAAACATGGATTCTTAGTTCATAATTTTCACTGTATAATCCATCAGGCAGCTCTTGCATGAAAATTTCTTTCAGAGTATTCTGCTATGAAAGCAGCAGAGCGCATAATTAATAAAATACGTGGCCGGCATAATTCACTCACGCACAGAAAATTTTTAAGTTTTTTAAAAGATAGAAAAGCTGCATATTGTGACCTTAAAATGTTCACTGAAGTTCGATGGCTTAGCCGCGGTGATTGCCTAAATAGATTATTTGATATAAGGAAAGAGGTGGTAGAGTTTTCAGAGCAAGAAAGGATAGATACGTGCGAAGTACAGCTATTAAAAGATTATGCATGCACCTTAGATTTAGCATTTTTGTCAGATATAACAAACTTTTTAAATAAATTTAATTTAAAGCTTCAAGGAGAAGATAAAAGTATATTTGATATGTGTGAAATTCTTTTGAAATTCAAAACAAAGTTAATTTTGCTGCTAACAGAAATTCGTTCAGATGAATTTCTACTTTTACCAAAATGTCTCTTATTTATGACAAGCAAAATTAAACTAAAGAATTTGACCATGTATCATTATTAGAAAATCTTTTTTATAATTTTCAAGACCGCTTCAATGATTTTGAATGTATACAGCCTTTGCTTGATGTATTCAAAAACCCTTTAAGATGTGACACAATCAATTTAAATTTACAAATTCAATCAGAGCTCATAATACTTAGATCTGAAGTAAAAGATTTCGATCAAATTAGTAGTCCGGAGTTTTGAAAAATTTAGATGTTGCAATATGTCCCCAGCTCAAAAAAATTTATTTAAAATATTTATCAGTTTTTTCCACTACTTACTTATGTGAACAAATTTTTTTAGACATGAAAAATGTTTGTTCCAAGCATCGAAATAAAATAACTTCTTTGAATTTAAAAAATATTTTACTAATTCGCAATTGTCATGAAGGTATTAACATGGAATGTTTAATTTAAAATTTTCAAAGCGATTTTAAAAATTATAATGAGGACTGACACAAGTTCTAATCTTACATAAAAAACTGCTTTAAATAGATTCATTTTTGTTTTTTCTCAATATAACTATTCTATTTTTTGATATTGATATCTGCTATTTACGGCCCCCGATATTTTTTACTTAAAATTAAAATTACATTTACTTAATAAGTTGTTTATAGTACATATATGGCAAAAACTCTGTCTTTTTTCTTATTTTAAGCGTTTGACATTATGTTTGCTGGGCAAAATCTCTCACCAATACATCTTCACTTTTATTTCTGAACACCACTGCTCTACAGCAGGCATGCACAGAACAATTTCGTTCACTTATACAATAACATAAATGAGTCTGTAAAAAAAGTGTGTTGTCTCCCCTATCTTCTTTAATATTTACTCTGGCTTCGGTATAGCTGTTAATTCTTATAAATTTCGATGCAATATTTACTTAATGAATAAGGCAAGGAAGAGTCAAACCGAAAAAAATTGTTTCTATTGAAAATCTATTTATTTTTTTTATTTCAAGTCTATTTTTTCTATAGAAAAATGTATTGTTATTTTTTATAGAAAAATGCATTTAATATTTCATTCTTTCACATAAAACAATATTTCATACAACGTACGTAATATCTCCTATTGTGTATGGGTAAAATGAGAAAAAATTGTTCTCAGAGAAGAATAAAATAAAAGAGAATAAGAATTTTTATCCACGTTTTGATAGAAAAAATTTGATTTAGCTATTAGCGGGAAATCTAGCGATTTTGAATGGAAAATTAAATCTTTTAAGTGACTTTATTTATTTACTTTTAACAACACTTTTCAAGCGGGTCTCGAATAACGGTATTTTTATTTGTATAAGTAAAAAGCATTCAAAAATTTACTTTGGTGTGAATTAGTGTAACCTTTTTTCATGGGTCCTAAATATAATCAAAAATTTCGGCGTGAGTGGCTAGACCATGAGAAATTAAAACAGTGGGTTAACCAAGATGAAAGAGATGAAACCAAAGGATTTGGCAAATATTGCCGGTGTTCTCTATCAGGAAAATTATATGACCTCTTGAGCCATGCAGAAACTAAAAAACATAAATCAACCGCTTCAATGAAAGGTTCATGTTGGAAGAAGTTAGAATTTGTTCCAACTGTTGCCGTTGATGATGTTAAAAGAAAGGAAGTTGCTTTAACTCTGTTTGCGTGTCAACATACATCAAACAATTCAATGGATCACCTAAATGACTTGTGCAAAAACAATTTTGATGATGCAAATAAAATACGTATTCACAGAACCAAGTATACTGGGATAATCAAAAACATTTTAACGCCTCACTTTGTGAAAGAATTACGAAAAGATATTTCGGCATCCAGATTCAGTATATTAGTGGATGAATCAACGGATATAGGTATCATCAAATTGTTAGGTAGGTATTTTGAAAATTTTATAAATAGTTAATTAAACTATTTTTTTCAGGTATTGTAATCATTTATTTTAGTACGACTAATAGCCTTTTTACACTGACCTACATCTTACATCTTTCATCAATTTGCAAAGATGTTAACATCTTCCCATAAGAATTATACAGGCAAAAAAGTATACATCTTTCTACATCTGCAGAAGATGATCCTTTCTCATTTTGTTCCACCTTACATCTTTCGTTATTTTAAGTGTCATCACTAAAAAAAATGGCAAAAAATCGATTTTCTTTGGGTCATCACTAGCAAAATGACATTGCAGAAAATAAACAAAACAAATTTATTCAACAGAAGAAAATGAGCGGCACATGTAAGTATTTCATAATTTTAATTTAATTAATTAATTTTAATTTAATTAAATATTTTTTATTTTTAACAAAAGTTATGCGTCTTTTCTTTTATTTTTTGACAGCTGAATAAATGAAAGATGAAAGATGTTGCCAATGTAAATTCATGTTTCACATTTTCATCATCTTCCATGCGTTTCACAAAGATGTAGGTCAGTGTAAAAGGCTATAAACAAAAAATTGTTTCGACATTTTTAAGTTTGGCTGAAGTTGGTGACACAACCGCGGAAGGCATTTCACAAGTTGTCCAATGCTGATGTTGAGTCAGCTAAATAATTGTTAAAACCAAGTTGCGAAATAGGATGATGACTGATACAGTAAATGCGGTATTACACGTAAGGTGAAATATTCTGAATTTTAGATTTTTACAGCTTTTTTTCATTAATTGTAAATACATATTTATAGATACGGCTTGAAATTAAAAAATACATGCTGCCACGATTATGAGGTACCAAAATCGGTTTTGCTAAAAGTAGGCACAAATTCTACTTATGACAATAAAACTGCGGATGATTGGCTTCAAATCTTCAGCTAAATATCAATTATTATTTCAGTTAAAATTAATTGATTTATTTTGCTGTTAAGTATTGAATACTTATTTATTTGAATTACATTTACATTGAATAACCTTAATATTATTGTTTTAAAAAATAGTTAGGAATAAATTATAAATAGAAGTTTTAATATGAATTAAAAACTATAAAAAATATACTATTTTTGTTCATAATTTTTAGGGTTTATTTAAATGAAAAAAAATTTAGCGATTTATCGCTAAATTTTTTACTTGTTTCTGAATTTAGCTATTTTCTAGCGATTTTTAAACAGTATTTAGCTATATTTTTCGGGAAATAGTTGGCAACAGTGCAAAAAGCCAAGCGTTTGAAAGATAATGGTGCATTATATATTTATACATAAGTAGCAATATTTTCTAAGTTGAAAAAAAACGTTGATTACGTAAAGTTTTTTTAATTAAAAATAAAACTTTTTCTAAGAAAACAGTCAAATGAAAAAAATTAAAAAGATAGCACAATAATTTGTTATGTTTTCTATTCAAGAAAAAATAAAATAAAAATATATATATATATATACTAGTAGGCCCGTCCGGCATTGCTCGACCAGTTTTTTGGGTAGAAATTGGTTTAATTGCGTTTACACCTTCTTATATTAAGTATATAGTTACATTGCTGTTAAATAAAATTGTTTGCTTTAAATATGAAGGCATATATTTATATTAATTGAAATGAAAATTTACTATAAAATCAATGCTTAAGATCCGAATGCTCAAGAAGTGAAGAAAGTTATATATCGTCACAGAAAATGTGAAACGAAAAAAATACAAAGTCGAATATATTAGTTTTGTCAGGTCGATAAAGTCATAATAAATCTCTATTATTTTGTTCAGACATACACCTTAATTGAGTTTATCGCAATTAACAGCATTATTGAGCTCAATTACCCATACAAAATTTTAATTAGCTAATTGATCAATTAACACTTAATTGTCTATAAAATTGAGCAAGGTCTAAAATGCAACACTGTAAAAGTTTGTTTAGTGAGCACCATAATGCCTACTGAACAAACTTTATGAAATTTGACAACTCATATGCAAACAAATTCACAAAAACAAATGGCAAAGCAAGTTGAGAGTGAGTTTTTAAAATAAAATTTTTTAATTAACAATTAAAAGAGAAGAAAAATAAAAAAATTATTTCGTACAACAACAGGTCCAAAGGCAAATAGGAAGCGCATTTTATGGAACGACGCCAGTTAAGCATCAATGTAAACAACACCTTTTGTTAGCTGCTGTCAAACGCTAATTGTGTTAGTTATAGTGTGAACACTTTTCAATTAACTTATTATTGACTCAATTAATAATGCATTTCTGAACAACATATATAATACTCAGTTTCCTTCTCAATAATCCTTTTAATTTGATACCCATATCGTGTGGTGTATAAAAAGTAGTCGTCTGACCATTTTGGGGCGTGTCTCATAAAGTGTTGATATTTCATTAAATTTTGCGTTTCCACTTCCAAAATTCCTTAAATTTGGTACCCATGTCATGGGGGTGGTCCGCCCTTTTGGCTGACCATTCGTCCTCAAAAATCTCTTTTATTTTATACCTATATCGTGTGGATAGAAAAAAGTAGCGCTCCGCTATTTTGAAGCGTCCACCATATTGTGACGTCCGCATACATATATTGGTTTTGAAATAATTTTTCCTTTTCAAAAATCGTCATCATTTGATACCCATATCATGGGGATGGACATAAAGGGATGGCTCACATCTTTTTGGGGTATTCTATGTCCGTCTCTTGACTCTAAGCTAAATTCCCACCAATTTGCAGCCAAATCGGTAACGTCGTTCTTGAGTTATAAATAGTGTAACTAACAGGACTTTCTTTTATAAATTTAGATTGCTGTTAAATAATATTTTTTGCTTTAAAGAAAAAGGCATATATCTTAATTATAAAAATATTTAAAATAAAAATTTGCTATAAAAGCAATGCTTAAGATCCGACTGCTCATGTGTATATATAGAAAGTCATATATCGTCACAGAAAATGCGAAACGAAAACGTATACAAAATCGATTTTATTTTTAGTTTTTTTCAGATCGATAAAGTCAGAAGAAATCTCTCTGTTAGATTTTTTTGGAGTTACTATACTTTAGTCTTAATTTCCTTCTCAATAATCCTTTCAATTTGATACCCATATCGTGTGGTGTATAAAAAGTAGTCGTATGACCATTTTGGGACGTGTCTCAAAAAGTGTTTCTATATAGATATTTCATTATATTTTGTGTTCCCACTTCCAAAACTTCTTTAATTTGGTACCCATATCATGGGAGTGTTGCTCCCTTTTGTTCGTAAGAGGATTTATTATATTTTATGTTTCGTTCTCAAAAATACCTTCCATTTTATACCCATATCACGTGAATGGAAAAAGGTAGTGCTCCGCTATTTTGAAGCGTCCACCATATTCTTTTTGAAATAATTTTATTATGTTTTATATATCCTTTTCAAAAATCACTCTCATTTGATACCCATATCATGGGGTGGATAAAAGGAATGGCCCACATCTTTGGGGTATCCGCCATTTTGGTGTCCTATGTCCATCTCCTGACTCTAAGCTAAATTTCCACCAATTTGCAACCAAATCGGTTAAGTCGTTCTTGAGTTATAAATAGTGTAACTAACACGACTTTCTTTTATATATATAGATATATATATATATATATATATATATATAAAAGAATGGTTGCTTGCTGGAGCATAACTCTAAATATTCGCAAAAAAAAAGATTTCGCGGTTTGATGTATCAAACTTAATAAGCTTTGATATATGTATGTCGAATGGTCATATGGCAAACATATTCAAAATATTTTTTATAAGATTTTACACAGACTAATTAATAAGACTAGCTGTATTACTAAATTAGGAGAATTGGTATAGTCTGTTATTAGAGAAAATTTGTATAAAAGGCTTTGTATGTTATCGAAAGCATTGTTTATGACAAAATATTTTTAGCATATCATCATCACTGAAATTGTTTGCTGGGCAAATATTCTGGAAAAATATATAAAAAAATTCGTAAGCATCCGCCTGATATTCATTCGTCGCTGCCTCATTGACTAGAGCTGCAAAATTATCGATGGTACTATCGATAGCTTGGCTTTAAGTGGACTATCGATGTTTTTTATCCGATAGCGATACTATTGAAAAAAATCAGGTTACTCAAAAAGTAAAAGAAAGTTAATAAAAAGGTTCTAATAGCGGCTTTGAAATAAAAAATGCAACATTCAAGTTTCGCCGCCTGCAAGTTTTTGTAATAATAATAATAATGAAAAACATAAATGTAAAAATAAATAAGTTTAGAATTAAGATTTAATTAGCTAATTGTTCGAAATTTTAATTTAAATCTCAGAAAGACATGATAAATATTCAAAGGCACAAATGCAAGTCAACATCAGTTTTTGTTATTCAACTTACACAGCAGAGCAGAACAGCTGTTTTCGAAAGACGCAAACCTTTCATCATCAGTGCTCATGTGTATTGTGTTTGTCACCACTTACTAGGTGGCTTAGTTGAATGTGATAACAGTTCCTATTTACACAAATTTTATTGTGAAAAAGGAAACGAGAACTGTATCAACCTGATGTTAACATGTTATTGTTATAATACCCGTGTTACCGTCTGATTATTTTTCTTCAGGTTGATTCAGTTCTCGTATCCTTTTTCACAGTAAAATTTGTGTAAATAGGAACTGTTATCACATTCAACTAAGCCACCTAGTAAGTGGTGACAAACACAATATTTTAATAAGGATTTTTGAAGTTTATTTTTCTACATCATATTGAATATGACGTTGCCACATTATAAAAAGTATTTTCTTTATTTGGAAATTTTTAAATAAAATCTGTAATACATATATATATATATATATATATATATATATATATATATATATGTATACATATATATATATATATATATATATATATATATATATATATACATATATATATATATATATATATATATATATATATATATATATATATATATGTATATATATATATATATATATATATATATATATATATATATATATATAAATATATATATATATATATATATAAATATATATATAAATATATATATATATATATATATATATATATATATGTATAAGTTTTTCCATTTGTCTAGCAATTTCGTTAATTAAATTGTATATATTAAACATCATTCATTGATCTCTAACTTTTTATACTCTAGGATATATTCATTTCGTCATTCCGTTTGTAACGCAGCGATATATCCAGCAGAACACAAAAAATATATTTTGCTTTTTATATTATATTAACTTTTTATACCCTCGGAGGGTACATTCACTTTGCCATTCCATTTGTAACGCAGCGAAATATCCATCTGAGACCCCATAAACTATATATAATCTTGATCAGTGATAAAATCTAAGACCATCTGAGCATGTCCGTCCGTCCGTCTGTGAAAATCACGATTCAGTCCAAACGAAAAGAGTCAGACTCTTGAAATTTAGTATAAATATATCTTGAAGGATAGCACAGGCTAAGTTTAGGAATGGGCTAAATCGGGCAAGAGGGAAAAAAGTCCCCCTAAGAAGAACTAAACCAAGCTCTAAAAAACAACATAATTTTTACAGTTTTTTTGTAATTTTGTTAAGCAAATGATATATATTTATGTCAAAGAAGGTTAAACTTGGAGCTATAAAATAAATAAAAAATAATTTTTGGACCCCGACCCCTTTTTGTGGGCATTATTATATGCGAAAATAGTGTAAAAATTTAACAAATTGTTTTATTTATGCCCAGTTTTTAACTTCAAAATTATATACTATTTAAGCTTAAAGTCTATTTAAATACAAAATTTTGTTTTTCACTTCAAAATTAAATAAGATTTAAATGTCCCACATTGTACATTTAAATTCAATATAAGTTTTTCATACTACCATGTGTTTTTCATAGTTTGTTTACATTCAACAATTTGAATATTGGTAAAGCAGCTCTTCATTGAAACAAAACGTCGGTAAGAAAGGAGTTTTATTGTATCATTTGCAGTATTTTTCTTACCATTTATTTGTGCTACCATACTTTTATCACAATTAAATACCAAAATTAATTTTAGACTGAAAAACTGAAAGTGTATTTAAACACGACTTAAGTTTACGGAAAATGTAATGTACTTAAATAACAAGTCAAAAACTCCTCCTTCTCCTTTTCACCCTGAATGACCCTATAAAATTTAAATTAATTCTACATTTAATTATCCCAAACATGTATTTTCAGAGTTTCATAGCAAAGGTGAAGTGACTCCCCCACGGCCCTTGCCAGAGCGACCCCGCCAAAATACACTTTTTATACCCTCCAAAGAGAATTGGACCCCATAAAGTATATATATTCTTGATCAGTGATGAAGTCTGAGACGATCTAGCAATGCCCATACATTCGTCTATGGAAAACATGATATAGTCTATTTTTGGACCCGTTTGGTGGGCGTTGACGTACGATATTATATGCAAAAATGGTGTAAATATTGAACAATTTGCATTCCTTAAGGCTATAAGAAGCTGAGATATTCTTTGATCTTGCAGAAGTAAAATGTCTCCCCCACGGCCCTTCCCGGAATGACTCTGTCAAACAGAGATTTGAAATTATGTACAGGGATGTCTTAAAAGAACTCTGTCCCACCAAGTTAAACATTTTAAATTTACTTACTAAATATTTAGAGGATATTTAAGATTTAAGATAACGTTTTTAATTGTTTATTTTTAATTTAATATTTTCGCCAATATTTACTTTTTAAGATTACCTCTTGTCATATTGCAAGCGCATATTTTTCGTTAACCCAGTTGTTAATTGCATTGATTTTACTTATATCATCCGCGTGAACATGAAAAATGCTACCTATACTAACATATGGCAGTTCTTTAAAATATTATTGTGGGCAGCATTATCCATTTCTTAACATGCCCTACAAGAACTGGGTGACCGAAACTAATACACACATAAAATTTGTACTAATACATTTGCAACAATTTTTCGTTTTACCGTACATATGACTGTCACTCTTGATGGAGACATATATGTATCATCAGTGACAAATGTCTATGTAGTGGTTTACTTTTTGACATTTGTCATTCCAGTTTTCATTTCATATCTGTGTCAGCCGAAGTATAATAAAAATTAAATAGTTTTTAAATTTAAATGCATATTTAATATTCAATTTAGGTAAATAATGTATGTAAGTATACTGATCTATTAATTATTATATTTGCTATATTAAATTAAATTAACTCATGGGATTATTGTTCAAACATGTGATAAACGTTTGAAATCACAAGGGAAAGTCAACACCAGTTATCAAAAAATCTGGTTGCAACAGGAAACGTTGGGTGAAGGGCATGAAATCTTTAATTCCAACAAGTTGAAAGCGATCGTAAGTATCTAAAAACCTTCCTTGTTTTCCATTTGTACTGAAATATTTGATATTTACTAGGTCGCATCAAAAACACGGATGATGTAACATTACAACAAAACAGTGGATAGAAGCGTACATGTTTTTTAATTTGGTATGTACATAAATAAATATGTATGTAATATTTTTTTTAAATATTTAATAAAAATATAAGAATTGAATTGGAATAAACGTGTTTTATTTCATAAATTTAGTTAGGTTATGTTTGATACCATTCGTGGGTGACTGTCACCAGTGCCACCATATTTTATCATGGGTGACTCTCACCAGTCTCACCATCACACGTACACAAAGGTTTCTATCATTTTTCTCACATTGGCCTTAATAAAGTGATAGAAACTTTGTTCTACGTGCTGATAGAAACGTCTTCACTAGTGACAGGCATATTACCGGTCAGATGACCGACACTGTTCTTGTAGGGTGTTTAGTTTATCTTTGCTGCTGTCTACATCTGTGTTTAAACCAGACGTAGGCACAAATACATCAACATTTTGAGTTTGTGTGTGTCTCTCACAATTTTGTAAACAAACGAGCATTCCCCCCACGCTTAAATAACTTTTTTCAACAAGCGCTCAAACAACCGTCTTGGTTGGAAGCTTGTGATAGACTGAATTGTGAATCACAATTTTTTTTGTGAATAACTACGAATACGTGTGACTCTCAAGAGCGAATTTATATACATGTGAAGTCCGCTCACCCACATTGCCTATATCTGGTTTAAACTGTCTGGAAAATCTTACATCTGCTCGTTACTGTTTCCGAAAAATTTCATTTCCGTTATTTTAAACTCTTGCTATTGTTCAACACACATTTAATAAGGTACATGAATTTATACAACTGTTTATTTTATTCACACCAGCTGTCAAGCATATTAACGGCAACAACAACATGAAAATTGATTGAATCAAAATGTCGGTAGGAATTTTCTTTTCATTTAATTGTGCTAACATACTCAAGGCATATCAATATAAGGTAGACTCGCGGCGAAAGCGAATTAATATGGATCTTCTAGGACTGTCAAACAGTTTCGTAAGTCAAATTAGTATTTTGACATTTGTGAATGAATTGAGTTGCATAGAGTTGCTTATATTTTATCACATCAGCACGTGCTAAACAATTATTAATTTTTATTTAAAATATTATCCATTAATTAAAAATAGATGCTCATAACGCCTTGCTCATAACTTTTATGGGCAACTGACAAGAGGCGTAAATTTTACTAGCAGAACGAAAAAAGGTAGGAGTTTTGAACATGAATAGTGAATTAGTTAGAAAATGTCCACTTTTTCCTCCAGCAAAGCACTCAGAAGGCTGTTAAATCCGAGGAACACAACACTAAGCAAGATATGGGACACGATGATTCTAATGAGGGCCTTAGAGAGTATCTAATGGTTAGTGATGCGCAAACGTTTAAATTAATATCAAGAGTTACAAGAGCAGAAAGACCGGGAAGATCGATTACATTTTTTACGCAAGACGATACACCACATTTGAGAAGGTGCCTGCCACTCTATGAAATATATTGCCTACCACAATCTAATTGGTGTAACCCATACTGAAGCCGAAGCTGAGGGAATTATGGTAAAAATAGTGTATGTTCATATATAAGTATTTAAAAAATTTGAACTGTTGCTTATTTACCAGGTTCGTGACGGTCCAGATGATACTGGTAGATATTTTGATCGTCCCGGTAAATTGTCGGATTACTTCCCCTCTCCGTACCCCAACGAAGAAGCTGCCCGTGCTGCTAATAATGGTTCTTATCCACCTGACTTAAGTTACATTGTTTCAGCCCGTAAAGGTGGGGAAGACTACATCTTCTCCTTACTTACCGGGTACTTTGACGCACTAGCTGGTGTACAACTGCTTGAAGGTCAATATTTTAACCACTATTTCGCAGGTGCTGTACAATGAGGTTAGTAATATTTTATAATAAACCAATATTGTAGTTACCATTTCATTTGTCTTAAGGTTATTGAATATCAAGATGGCACCCCACCTACTCAAAGTCAATTGGCCAAGGATGTAGCTGCTTTTCTTAAATGGACCTCAGAACCAGAACATGATGTTCACACTCTTGACCATCATTTCTTATTACATTAAGAGACACAAGTGGTCTTCATTGAAATCAAGAAAGATCTTCTACGTGCCCAAGAAAGATTCGAAGCTATATTATTTATAAAATAATAAAAACGCCACACATTTCTATTTACAATCAAAAGATTATGCAATTAAGCTCACTTTACAGAAGAACTAGAGCCACTATAATCTACTGATAGTGATTGAAAAATAAATATGTTATTAGAAAAATGTTTAAACTAAGAGCTAAATTTAAAACCAAGGAAAAGTCAAAGAAAAACTGTAAAATGTTTATCTAAACACAACTTAAGTTTATGGAAAAATTAACTAATTTTGTAGTTAAATAAGAAGTAAAAAACTAGGGGTCAGTGAAATTACTTTCATTACAAGGGAACAGTGCAAAGTGAACCAAGGCACATTTAATTCAATGTACTTTGTTATGGTTTGGTTTTGACTGACAGAACTGAATTGTTAGTGCTAAAAAGTACATATAACCAAATGTCGCTGTTAAATTATAATTAAAAACATATCCACAATACATGCATTGGTTTTGTGCTGCTAAAGACCGTGATTTCCAATTCTTCAAAATTGCACGATCTGTCAACTATGACATGTGACATAAAAATGTAACTGTCTAGAGTCTCTTCGGATTGAAAATATTTATGAAAATTTTAATAATATTATAATTTTCGTGCGATACGAATAGTATTTATTGTCAGACGTGTTTTTGCATTATTGTTGTGTAATATGGTATTACATAAAATGCTATTTCGAAAAGATTTTTCGAAATCGGCCAGATTTGGCAAGGTGTTTCTGAGAATAAATCGCCTTTACATATGTGAAGTTGAAGCAGGTTGAAAAATTACCCCCACCAAGAACAAATATCTTCACCGGACTCGCCAACCAGCTACCACTTTTTGCTCAGCTGATTTGCGATTTGGTTCTTTATTTTGCTCTAATTTTCCTACATTTTGTTGTCAAAACCACAAAAAGAAATAGCGAAATATGCATTGAAAATTAAAAAACGTTTTCATACAAAAAAAAAGTGACATTGTTATAAGAATTTCATATAACAACAAAAGACGAAAAATCAAGAAAACAGTTACTACGTTCAGAAAGTTGCTAAGCAGGATCTGAATTATTATGCTTAAATACTTTGGAAACTAAATCCCGTGAAGTTGTTCGATTAAGTTTAAAAATAAAAAAGGCTTCGTTTTGATCAAATTATGTTTGTAGCAGGGGTTAAAAATCAATAGCCGTAAAATAATTATTTTCCAAGCTGCCGCGGATAGAACAATGTATAGAATATACACACATATGTAAATCTGATTTATTTTTGTACCCGTTTCACCACATTTATCTGCTGTGGTCTCCCCAATTTTTAAACCAGTTGACATTTCTTCATCCTTTGAAAAAATAACCGTACATTTACGGTTGGCTACTGACTGGTAAAAATGTACGCATGTAGCAGTTATATCTTGTAAGTAATTGATACAAAGACGATGAGCAAAATGAACAGAGTAAATAGAATTCGGTAGCTAGTCTAATTGATTATGTATTTGATCATGTTTGTAATCAAGGCAGATTTACCAGGTACTCTCAGTAGCGCACCTGTCTATTAAATTTGCCTAGGCACGTACCGAACTACTGTTAAAGATGCTTCTTCCACCACCGAATGTAAAGCTTTGATGCAAGGTGATTTCGAAAATGTTTTTTACCGAAAGTAGGAGTCGCTTTAATAGTCATTGGCCTCAAATATACCGTTCTTGTATTTTCCCACCAGATCTCAGTTCATACCACCCTAATGTGCTGCCCTAATATCAGATAATTGAAAAAAATCTGGCAACTTCGTGATGAGCAGATGAAAAATTCTGGTTGGCTTTATAAATTTATACAAAGCGTGGAATAAATTGCTATAAAACTGCAAATTAATACATAAAATATTATTAAAGTTACTAACTAATAAATATAGTCTAATTGATCTGTTTGGGTGCCTCCTGAGAGTGTTCTACATCATATTTGGCTGTCATAATTAATTGGAAAATCTTTTTTTCATTCTAACCTCACTCTGTACACATTATGCACTAAAAACTATTTTTTTCGCGCAAAATATGTCTCCCGTTGACATTATCTGCTGCTCGCTGCATACTTGTGGAAAAAACATTACTAAGTCGCAAGGAAGTATTTGCTGTGCGTTGTGTTCTAAGTGGTTATATGCCAGCTGTGTTGGGTTGTCGTCTGATCAGTTGATATACATCAAAAAAGGAAAAGGTGTTATCAACTAGACACCTAGAAGTGACACAGAATTTTCATTGCGTGAGGACTTGAGATTGGGGCTTGCTGATGTGCAATCTAAGTTTGATAAGATACATGCGGAAGTTAAGATGGAACTAAATAATAAATTCACTGAACTCAAGATTGGCATAGATGATTGTAACAAAATGATTAAGATAGTAGATGAGTCAACTGAAAATAAGGTGAAATTGCTGGAAGATCATAACGAAATACTGCAAAGAAGATTGAATAGGGACGATATTATCATAAACGGTCTACCCAAGTATCATAATAATGTCCAAAGTGTTGTGGTCAATATCTGTGATATACTAAATGTGAAAATCGAGGAATATGACATAAACTGCTGCTATTTCATAAGCAAAGGGAACTCACTATTGGTTAAAATGAACAGTTTATGTAAGAGAGATGACACTGCGCAATTATTTCCGATCCAGAAACTTGATGCTGTCGTCTGTTATGAAAACAGACATTAATAAGAGAATATATTTGAATGACAACCTCACTGCAATAACGAGAAAATGTCTCTTACATTGTCGTAAACTCAAAACGAAAAATAAAACAATCGATTTTCGCTTGTTAAATTCTGATAAGCCTAAGGTGAAAGTGTTGCTACCGGGTCGTAGCTCCAATACCTACGATATGCTTCAGTTCTACTCATATTTTAACATGACAAACTAATGTAACTATGTTCAAAATTTCTTATAACTATACTCAATTAACATCTTTGTGAATTTATATAGCCAATTGAAATATATACGTGTATATTACATATTTTAATTATTTCAAATACTATATATTTATATATATATATATATATATATATATATATATATATATATATATATATATATATATATATATATGTATATATATATATATATAAAATTTTGTCTTCTTTTATATTCATATACATATATATTCCTTTCCCTTTAATGAGTAATAATAGTCCTTTGAGCACTAATTTGGGTCCAATAACTAATGATAATAGCTTACTAAGAGAAAACTTTCTTTACAATTCTGGTTTGAAGATGGTGCATATTAATATTCAAAGTTTAAATCCTTCGTTGAGAAATTCTAAATTTGAGGAATTTAAACATATTATCAATAACTCATTCAATAACTGATGGGTCGTTACGTATTTCAAATTATTTTATTCTAAGGAATGATCGTTTAGGCATCTGAGGTGGAGGGGTTGCTCTATATATTCGAGATAGTATCTCTGCTAAAGTAGTATTTAAACATTCGGACCCCCTGTCTTGTGAATGTCTGTTTATAGAAATAGTCACTGCCAACAACTTGAAAGCATTGGTTGGTGTTGTTTACGCGCCTCATGGTAATCTTACTGGTTTAAATGATGTTTTGGGTGACTTGTCTTGTCAGTATGAGTTCTCCTACATTATGGGTGATTTTAATAATAATATTTTCGTTGGCACGAAGTCTCAACTCATTCGTGACAATTGTCATTGAAATAATTTATCGTATGTCCATAACAATCTACCTACACATTTTGATGCTCAGCATAATTCAACTTCTTTGCTAGATTACTGTTTCATACATAAGTGATTTAGATTCCCTTAAAGGTTCTGGACAATTTCTTGTACCGTGGCTCTCATTGCATTCGTTTATTTTTATTATTGCTGACATCCCCATGGAAATACCTAACAATGTTATTGAATACATGGATTACAATGACATTAACTGGAACATGTTTCATGGTATAATTTCTAGTTTTAACTCTAACTCTATCCTTCTTAATAATAACCCAGAATCTCAGATTGATGCTTTTTTCACTCTGCTTAACGATCTTCACCAGTGGTACTAAAAGGGTTACTAGGAGTCCCAAGAGAAGTTTCCTTGATTTTGATGAAGTGAGAGCTGCTAGAAATATGAGGGATCTGGCAATTTAAAGCCTACAAGGAAAATGTAAATGAACTCAACTGGAAAATATACTGTAGGTATAGGAATAAAGTTAAAAGTACAAGGCAAAATTCTGAGAAAATAAGTTTTGGAACTGTGGCAGTGGAGGTATTTGGAAGATCTAAAACAAGGAGACAAGAAATTATTTGAATTGCTTTGATGCTCACGATCCGGAATCGTTCAATCGTTATTTTATATCATCTCAAGTTCACTCTGATGATGCTTACTTGGATTTCAATAGCTTCTCCCACACGGAGTTTTCGTTTAGATGCATTGATGAATATGAACTCACCCTTGCACTTCTAAAAATTAAGTCTAATGCGATAGGTTATGATAATATTCCGCATAAGTTTATAAAAATAACTTTTCCTTATATTAGTAAAATGCTTTTTCACATTTTTGATACAGCTACAATGGCTTCTAGCTTCCCTACTGTCTGGAAAACTTCCAGAGTAGTTCCTGTGAAGAAAAAAAAATCACGAACATGCTTGGAAAACTACCGGCCAATCAGTATATTACCATGTCTTTCAAAGATGCTTGAAGTTATATTAAAAGAACAAATGCTGGAGCACTAGAACTTGAATAATATGCTCAGTAATTGCCACTTTGACTCTCGTTCTGGGTGTAGCACTTCTTCACTTTTACTTAATTTAACGGAATGTATTCGTAATAACCTTAATAGCAATGGGATATCAATGTTAATATCTCTGGACCTCATTAAGGCGTTTGATACCGTTAATTATACCATATTGGTCAACAAGCTTTCATCTGAATTCAACTTTTCTTCCTCATCTTGCAATTTGCTGTTTTCTTATTTAACTAATAGATGCCAATATGTTGGAGTAGATAGTCTAAGTTCCTCAACTTCTCTCTGTACAAGCGGTGTACCGCAAGGTTCTATCCTTGGTCCGCTTCTTTTTCTAATTTATATGAATGACTTCGTCAGTTTCATTGGAAATACACAATGTAGAATTTTTCTTTTTGCGGATGACATAAATTTGCTGTTCACTGGTGAACGTCAGTTTCTTGACTGCCACGAGGAAACTATTAATTACGTATTGTCGCTAGGAGCTGATTGGGCGGAATTCAACAAACTCAATTTTAATTCTACGAAAACTAAAGCGATATCATTTGGGGCTAGAAACCATGATCAAGTTTCTATTTCTGTTATATTCAATGGCGTTTGTGTACCCTTTGTGGACTCTATGAAATGCTTAGGATTAACACTAGACAAATATCTGTCTTTTGAAAACCATATTTCTGATGTTACTACTAAAGTGAACAGCACACTGAGATCGTTATATAATCTTGTTATCTTCCACTAAGAGCAAGGTTTATTATGGCACATTCCCTACTGATGACACATATTCTTTATTGTCTTGAAGTTTATAGTGGTTGTTCATCATCTAACATAAATAGACTGAGATTGATTTTTAATCGCATTATAAGATACATCTTCAAATTGAGAATTTACGAACACATTTCTGATCAAGTCAAACTGTTTCTTAAATGTAGCTTCCTTGACTTCATTAAAATTACAACTCTGTATTATTTCTATAATGTTATTAAATCAAATTCATCTTTATCCTATTTGTTTAAATTCTCCAAATCCAAGCGCAATCCTCATCTTGTAATACCTAAAATAAACAACACTACATTTGAAAGATCTCTTCAAATTAAAGTATGCAGACTTTACAATGAACTTCCTATTACTCTTAGAAATTTTGAACATTCCAGCTCTAGCTTCAAACATAGGCTTTATATATTTTATGATTCACATATTGCACAATCCTTACGGCAATAAGATCACATTTTTGCCTTTTGTAGTAAAATCTTGTAAATATACCCACATTATGCTCAGGGAACTTTGGCTCGATTAAATTAATTAAATAAATGAAATGAACTAAATATTATAACACGCAAAAAATCATTAAAATTTTTCTAAGGAAGTTTTTCAATAATTTCAACAAAACTATTAAAAAGAAGAAATATATATTTTTTTGCCGAACGTAGAGGTAGCCTTTTTATCATATCTTCGATACTTACAGCTTCTTGATTCGTCAATTGCCAGAGGACATCCAACAGGTCCTTCGTCCGTCTATAAAAAATAACGCGTACTTTTTCCACCCCGAGAATGTTTTGTTATCGATGATAACAGACCAAGATTCGATAGTACGTTCAGATGGCTATGCTAAGATTTTATCAGCCCGAAGTGAAACAACGGTATGCATTCGTCAAATGTTCGGTCCACAAGTTCGAAAGTGACTCATATTTCAATATGATAAATTGGGCCAAATGCTTACAATTCTACATGCAAGACCAGCTGGAAGCATTACAATTTTCAAATGAAGTAGTAGAAATACCAGGTTAACATAAACAAAATAACTTCATTTGATGACTTTGTTTGCTAAACTTAATTATTTCCACAGCTTATTCATACCATAGTCAAAACACCGAGCGTTTTGTTCATATAATACATGCATCTGCCATGTCTGTCACCGGTGAGCAACATTTTTTTTACGCGAGAGCCCTCAAAAATATGCCCAACTTGTATCATTTCAAAATACTATTGATTAAAATTTTTTGATCTTACATTAATTTTTTTAATTCTTTTTGGAAAGTTAGGATAATATGGGTAAGTTCTATTTGGGATATGATGGGTAAGTACAATGATTATTGAATAAAAAAAGAAAGGCGAGAGAAAAACATCGATATATCACACTTTAAGATCCGACGATATATATCGACGATAGACAAAAAATTTTAAAAGGCTACTCCTGCGTTCGGCAAATAAAATATATATATATATATATATATATATATATATATATATATATATATATATATATATATATATTGTTACAAAGTTCAAAAGTAGATTTAAATATAACGACAATGTGGCTATATGTACTTGGCAGCACTACCAAATCATCTCAAGTTGTCACAATGTTACAACCCTGGTAAACACAAAGCAGATAATATTTGAATTAACGGAAGTGGAATATTCCGGATACATCTTCGAGAATATACAAGATCATTTGAGGCTGTGCAATAATAAGTGTAAATAACAATTACGAAAAACCTAGCAACATCAATGCTAAGAGATGATGCTGTTATTCTTAATGATCTTGTTTCGCAAGTATTCGCTGCTAACAAAAGCTAAACATGTACACCAATATATACAGCAACATACACACAAATATGCACATAAACATACCCACATAGTACAAGAAGAAACAAAACTTCGCAACACACAGAACACTCATACATACAACCACACATAGTTACAATATACAAAACACACAAGACAGCATTGTCATCTAAACAAACACACTTACATAGCTACATGTTAAGTAAAGCACAACCAACAACAACCATGACCAGATGCTTCGCGAAGTTACCAGACGATGTAATTTTGCTACATAAAGTCGCTGCCAGTAATCAGCGGGATCAGTGTGATTTTAAATCTAGACGTGTTTACATCGCTAAGTGTTTAGTAGTACAAATACTCGTGTTAATAAAGTAGTAAATAAAGTGTTGCCGCATTATATTTCTAAAGTTAATTGTCTGTGTTTTTAATTTGATGCAATTAAACGAATCCTTGAAGGATAAGTAAAAAGCGTTTTTACGAAAAGGTCTAAAAACGTAACAATATATATATATATATATATATATATATATATATATATATATATATATATATATATATATATATATATATCTTTTTTTTATACCCTTCAAAAAAAGTGAAAGGGTATACATAGGTTTGTCATTCCGTGTGTAATTTCTTCGATATCAATATAGGACCCCATAAAGTATATATATTCTGGATCCTTATGAATAGCGATGACGATTGAGCGATGTCCGTCTGTACGGTTTTCCCAAGCCCTCAGATGAGCTAGAGACTTCGTTCTTGGACTGGAAATGAGCTTAAATAGAGTGGTATTGAAATTCAGAAAGATCCCAAGTACGGTTCCAGAGCTGATAAGCTTACACCTATTTCTCGACGCAAAATTTGTACCAAAAATCTATTTTTTTTAATGTTTGTAAATCAAAGCTAGTTCGTGCTTTGGGAAGCCTCAATGGCCTATTAAAAACTAAAATATAAAATTTTTTTCCAGGGATGGGAAATAAATATTTTTTTTGGCCCATTCCGTGTTTTGTAGTACATGTAGCAACTACAATTGCTAAAAGTTTTAAGTTTTTCTTTAACAAAACCTCTTTATACGTCTTGAAGATTTGCATTGGCCAAACAAATTTTTTTAAATTCAAATTTTGCTTCCATGGGTGGGAAATTGAATTTTTTATACGTGAAAGTTATCAAACAGGCAACTGATGTTGTTTTTTTTCCTAACTAAAACTGTTTTATAATTTAGGAAGAACAAAATTGGTATCAAAAATTCAAAAATAAAATTTCGAATTCAGGGATGGACAAGTGTAGTATTTAATAGTACATGAAAGTGACCAAAATGGTTTAAAATTGGAAATTTATCTTAAAAAAATTACTTTATACCTCATGAAGCGTTGCACTGATAAAAAAACAAAAAATTAAAATTTCCCTTCCAGGGTTGGCAAAATGAAATTTTTTTTGGTACATGCAATATTTTGTAGTACATGTAAAAATCAAAATGGTTGCAAAATTTTAGTTTTTCTAAAACAAAACTACTTTATACCTCATGTAGATTTGCATTGACAAAAAAAATTAGAATTTTGCTTCCAGGGCTGGGAAATTGAAATTTTTTTTATACATAAAAGTAACCAAAAAGGCAATTGACGTTGTTTATTTTTTGCTAAAACTATTTTATATTTTTGGAAGAACCAAACTGGTATCAAAAATTTCAAAAAAAAATAAAAATTTCGAATTCAGGGTTGGACAAGTGCAATATTTTATAGTTCATGAAGGTGACCAAAATGGTTCAAAATTGTAAATTTTTCTTAAATAATACTAATTCATACCTCATGAAGAGTTGCATTGGTAAAACAAACAAAAAAAAATTAGAGTTACACTTCCAAGGCTAGGAAGTTTAAAGTTTTTTTGGTACATGCAATATATTGTAGTACATAACAATGACCAAAATGATTGCAAATTTTAAGTTTTTCTTAAATAAAACGAACTTATACCTAATGAAGACTAGAATTGGTAAAAAATTAAAATTTCGCTTCCAGGGCAACTAACGTCGTTTTTTACTAATTAAAACAATTTTTTAGTTCAGGAAAAACAAATATGGTATAAAAAATTAAAAAATCAAAATTTAGATTCCCTACTGCTATATTTTGTACTACATGAAAGTGACCAAAATGGTTACAAATTTTAAGGTTTTCTTAAATAAAACTATTTAATGTCTCATTAAGAATTGTAAAAAATTTAAATTTCGTTTCCAGGGTTGGGAAATTGAAATATATTTCAATTCATAAGGCAATTAACGTTGTTGTTTTTTCTAGCTATTTTATAATTCAGGAAGAACAAAATTGGTATTAAAGTCTTAAAAAATCAAAATTTCGACTCTAGGGTTGCACAAATTAAATATTTTGTGGTATCTACATGCAAGTGACCAAAAAAGTTTAAAGATTTAAATTTTTTGTCAATTAAAACTATGTTACATCTCATTACCAGGGTTGCCACTCAAAATTTTTTTTTCCTACCAAATTTAATTTCAAAAACTACCAAATGGCATGTTTACCTACCAAAAAATAAAATAAGCAGTTATAAAAAAAATAAACTTTATTAAAAAAAAACAAAACAAGTTCATACATAACAATGTTTATAAAAATAAATAACAATTCATTTGTAAAAGAAACAATATTTTAAGTAAAAAAATAAATAAGACTTCATTAGTAAAAGTAAAAATTTATATTATAAAATTCTTCGACCTTATTTTATATTAATTTATAATGTTTATTGAAACGAAAGGTCAATTATTTTTTAATTTTTATATCAAATTACACAATTTTATATATCCCTGAAGAAGCTACACAAAGAAGTGGCGAAATATTGGAATAAAAACATAATTTTTATATAAAAATTAAAAAATAATTGACCTTTTGCTTAAGCAAACATTATAAATTAATAAAAGTAAAAATCTTAAATGTTTATTTGGAAAAAGGTTTATTTTTTAAAGTCTCTTTTTGCTGACCATATGTATATAGTGCGAATCAGTCTTATTTATCATTCCCTTGCACGTCATAATATTATTCACTTGTTGCCACTTGTTATTACTGTCGCCTCTATGATGCATACAAAAACTGATGACTAAAAATCAAAAAGCAATCATAGATGAAAGCTGATTATTAAAAATCATGCATGGATGAAAGCTGATTAGCGTGAAAAAAATATTAAAACTGAAATTGAAAAAAACTACCAAATTCACGACACAACCTACCAACCTACCAACGCATTTCAAAAGTACCAAATTTGGTAGGAAACTACCAAAAACGGCAACTCTGCTCATTACAAATTGCATTGGTAAAAAAATAAAAATTCGTTTCCAGAGTTGGAAAATCTAAACATTTTTGGTACATAAAAGTACCCACATAAATTCCAAATATTGTTTTTTTAGTGAATGGAACCTATTTTATACTTCAGGAAGAATTAAATTGGTATTAAAAGTTTTAAAATTAAAAATTCGGTTCCTAGGTTGGCTGTTTTTTCAGTGAATTAAACCTATTTTATTCTTCGCTAAGAATTAAATTGGTATTAAAAATTAAAAATTCGGTTCCATGGTTAGAAAATCAAATTTTTTTTGTGCATAAAATTAACCATATAAGTTCCTAATTTTGGTTTTTTTGTGAATGAAGTATAACTTCGGGAAGAGTTAAATTGGTATTAAAAACCAAAAAAATTAAAAATCCAATTTCAGGGTTGGAATATCGATATATTTTAATTCATAAAAGTAACCATATAATTTGCTATTTTTGATTTTTATTATTAGTTATACCTACTTTATATATCAGGAAGAAATAAATTGGTATTAAAAACCAAAATAATCTAATCTGGACAGTTAGAACTTTTTGGGGTACATGAAACGGATTTTTTATTTTTGTTTTTATATTAATCGTATTGAATATATTTGAGACACGTTCAGAGGTACAAGGCAGCAGAAAATGCTATAAATTTTGCGATTGGCCCCTAATGTCAATACTTTTTGGACATTTGTGTAGTAAACATATGCGAACTACACGTTAATAAACAATGTTACGCGACACTGCTCCAGAACGCGGGATATTGGTGACTATTTATTCGACCCATGGTACAATTATCATGTATATGCAAAGCGAATTCATTATAACAAAGCAACTTTTTTGTGAAACAAAATGTCAAATACAGGGCAAGGCAAATTCATAACAGGTAGCCTCGACAGCTGTTTTAAGAATTTTTTGCTACTTTGCTCTGATCAGCCACGACTGTCAAAGTATATTTACTAGTCTTCTTCTTTCCTTGAAGAAAATTTTTAATTACTGACTAGAAGAATAAACGTGTTTGTGTAAAAGTATTTGCATAAAAATATTAATTCTGCAGGAGTTGTTGAATGAGAAACTTTTCCTTAAGAGATAACTTCAGTTTGTTTGGTTATTTAAATTACTCGTAACAGTAATTTTTATTTTCTTTGACTTTTCCTTGGTTTTAAATTTAGCTCTTAGTTTAAACATTTTTCTAATAACATATTTATTTTCCAATCACTATCAGTAGATTATAGTGGCTCTAGTTCTTCTGTAAAGTGAGCTTAGTTGCATAATCTTTTGTTTGTCAATAGAAATGTGTGGCGTTTTTATTATTTTATAAATAATTTAGCTTCGAATCTTTCTTGGGCACGTAGAAGATCTTTCTTGATTTCAATGAAGACCACTTGTGTCTCTTAATGTAATAAGAAATGATGGTCAAGAATGTCATGATACCTATAACTTTAATAATCATATTCTTGTGAACATCATGTTCTGGTTCTGAGGTCCATTTAAGAAAAGCAGCTACATCCTTGGCCAAATGACTTTGAGTAGGTGGGGTGCCATCTTGATATTCAATAACCTTAAGACAAATGAAATGGTAACTACAATATTGGTTTATTATGAAATATTACTAACCTCATTGTACAGCACTTGGGCCATACCAATTGTACCACCTGCGAAATAGTGGTTAAAATATTGACCTTCAAGCAGTTGTACACCAGCTAGTGCGTCAAAGTACCCGGTAAGTAAGGAGAAGATGTAGTCTTCCCCACCTTTACGGGATGAACCAATGTAACTTAAGTCAGGTGGGTAGGCACCATTATTAGCAGCACGGGCAGCCTCTTCGTTGGGGTACGGAGAGGGGAAGTAATCCGACAATTTACCGGGACGATCAAAATATCTACCAGTATCATCTGGACCGTCACGAACCTGGTAAATAAGCAACAGTTAAAATCTTTTAAATACTTATATATGAACATACACTATTTTTACCATAATTCCCTCAGCTTCGGCTTCAGTATGGGTTACACGAATTAGATTGTGGTAGGCAATATATTTCATAGAGTGGTAGGCACCTTCTCAAATGTGGTGTATCGTCTTGCGTAAAAAATGTAATCGATCTTCCCGGTCTTTCTGCTCTTGTAACTCCTGATATTAATTTAAACGTTTGCACATCAGTAACCATTAGACACTCTCTAAGGCCCTCATTAGAATCATCGTGTCCCATATCTTGCTTAGTGTCGTATTCCTCGGATTTAACAACCTCTTGAGTGCTTTGCTGGAGGAAAAACTGGACATTTTCTAATTAATTCATTATTCATGTTAAGAACTCCTACCTTTTTTCGTTCTGCTAGTAAACTTTACGCCTCTTGCCAGTTGCCTAAAAACGTTATGGGCAAGGCATTATGAGCATCTATTTTTAATTAATGGATAATATTGTAAATAAAAATTAATAATTGTTTAGCACGTGCTGATGTGATAAAATATAAGCAACTCAATTCATTCACAAATGTCAAAATACTTATTTGACATACGCAACTGTTTGACAGTCACAGAAGATCCATATTAATTCGCTTTCGCCACGAGTCTACCTTATATTGATATACCTTGATACAGGGCGAACTATTTAATTCGCCTTTGTTAAATAAAATA
>OX637532.1:71629999-71699999 GCA_951800035.1 Linnaemya tessellans
TTGAAATAATATATATTTTATCATTTTTTATTGTATTTTATTATTTATTTTTTTATTTTAAAAATTTCAAACAACCAAAACAGAAAAAAAGAAAACATAAAATTGCGGCGAATTTAACAAATTTTGACAATCTGATCACTATCACCTGTGCTGATGCATATACCTGTTTATTGTACCATGATTTGACCAATAATCGGTCGATGACTTTGGCACAACGTGAATTTCGTCGCAGATTTCCTGGCCGTCCAACGCCTACTGGTGAAACACTGCGACGTTTAGCCGCTCGCCTCGAAGAGACTGGCACATGGTACAACTATCAGACATATGCAAAGCGAATTCACTACCACAAAGCAACTTTTTTGTGAAACATAATGTCAAATACAAGGCGAAATATTAGCCTTCGTCGGCCCTGTAGCAAAAATTAGCCGGCGAAGTAAAAGGTTGAAATAGCTACAAAAAAAAACTGTCTATCTTCTCATCTTTCCTAATCTGTCTCCTCAATACTATCCCCTCGTTTTCAGTTCCGGCGCAATGCATTGCATATATAGGGGTCATCCCCTGAGTGCTGGTCCTACTCCTAAAAAAAAAAATAAAATGTTATGTGAATAAAATTAGTTTTATTCATTGTTGTGATAAAAATTATATTTTAATATAAAAGAAATATATGGAAATGAGGTGCGTGTCCACAAGATAAATAAAAGTAGATGCCCCAATGGAGGACAACGACAATAATGAAGAACATCAATTAGTTGTTGAAAATCCTACTTTAGATTTGGAAGTCTACGCAAATTCTTTGTGGGCTTGGCTCGCTTGTATCAGCTAACTTTTGTGTCTGATGTTGCGCTTGGAAGCTTTAAAAATGGCTATAAATTATGTCATGACCACTTACAATGTGACCATGAACATTATTATGTGTTGAATTGAAACAGTAGTTGTCATATACATTTGTAAAAATATATATACTGTTAATAAGTCTCTACATTCCAGGAGTAATGTTTGAACAAAGGGTGGGGGAGTTTTATGTTTTATCTTTTCTATTGTTAATATTATTATTATTACTATTATTATGAATACTATTGTAACTACTCTATTTAACTTTATTTTTAATACTATTATTTTTTTCAATCCAAGTCGAATTTTTATAAATTGTAATATATATATAATTTTTTTCAATGAGTCTATAAAAAAATTAGAATAAAGAGAATCAAATATTTTATATTACAAAATAAAAAAAATATTATTTATATAATCAAATATAACTAAAGTGAAGGTTTAGTCAAGTTAAATTACTCGGGTTGCAGTCCTTAAGGATCTCAAGGATCTTCTTCGGGGAAGAAGGTTCAGCAGGGACTATGGTCAAAATTTAACGGCGTGCTGGTGCCAGTCAGCATCGACGCATTGAGGCGGCGGTCCCGGATTCTCCTTGCGGATCTTCCAGAACACTCCCGCCAGTGGTTAACCAAGTCTCATCTGGCATGGGAAATGGCACCGTCTGACACATCCCTGTCGATTATGGCCCTTATGAGCTTGCCTTTGGCGATCTCACTAAAGGTGCCTTTCGAAGGGATGTTCTTAGGACGTTTTGCCCTAGAAGCCTTAGCTGCATCGTTCTCCTCTTCCGAACGTTGGCGTTTAGGCGCCGCAACCGTGGCAGGTGCGGGCGAGGAGTTTATTTGCAGCCTCGACACATGAGTCTGTGCCCACTTTAGAGAGACTGCCTGCTTTTCAGAAAGCTGGTCAGCCGGGATCGCACCAAGGTGCGAAATAGTTCTTAAGGCGGAGCGCCTCGCATCGTTGGCCCTGCGTGAAGCATTTTTGCGCGAAGGGTTAGTGATGTTTTTGCCGTGGTTAGCAGTGGGTGACGCAGTATTGCGGCTAGAAGTAATCCTCTTTGCTTTTTCCTGCGCAATGTGCGCTTTGGAGGCGACGGGTTTGGACGGCTTAGGCCTTTTCATTCCCTTCGCACCCGAAGGAGGGGGTTTTACCGGTAAGGACCTGAGCAGCTTTTGAGGTACTTGGAGCGAAAGACAGAGGTACCACGCTGCTAGTACTACGGCAGCCACCCGTTGCCGGGTGTTTTGCCCCTTTCTCAACAGCAATCAGCCCGGTTAATCCAGGCTGATTGCCCATCACGTCAGTAGTCCGCAGACTGGTCGGGCCAGATGTGGACACCCGGCCAACCTGAGCAGCAGTAGCTTTCGATTCACCGCGGCCTGATACTTGCGCCGCGGGAATAGGGTCCCCGGAGATTATTAAGCCCCTAACCGGGTACGTGGGGCATGGCTTTTTATTTTTAATTTTGGTGGGTTTATGGGTGCATTTTATACCTACCACCAGGTTAAAAAGCTGCCGACCCACCTGGATGCAGACGCAGACCATCAGCCGCCCAAAATGGGATACAGAAGCTGATGGATTTGGACATGGTCCATTGGACCAAGAAACGGACTGACTCGATAGCTGCCCCATGGGGAAAAGCAGACGCCATCGAGTCCGTGGAGGGTGGTTCTTGGTCGGTACTTATTTGTTGGCCACTCTGGCATGGGTGACCCTACCAGGGGCTACTGATAACAGCTGCCCTCGCCAGAGTACAACTAGACCTAAGCCTCCACATCCCGACAAGATGACCACCCAGCGTGGAGGTATTTTTTACAATGTTTGAATTAATATATAATAACGTTTAATTTCTCTTTTCATTTAAAAAAAACATTACTTAAAATTTTAGTCTTAATTCGTGAAAACGTTGAATTGCACTTCTATTGTTTTCTACGAAGTTTGAATTAAAATATAACTTTTTATTTTTATGTTATCATAATACAAACGTTAGCTGTATGCAATGTATATTTTATTTTTATCGTAGCGTGTGAAAATGTTGAGTTAGTTATATTTAAATAAAAATTATATAAAATATATATATAAATGAAATTTATATATATATTTTATAAATTTATATTTATATTTGGTAAAGCACCAATGAAATGCATATAGACATTGCTTAACCACCAACAAATAAATTTCATTTATATATTAGTATTGTGACAACAATGTGTTAAAGAAAAACTTCATAACAGTATAAAATATATATATATATATATATATATATATATATATATATATATATATATATATATATATATATAAATTTAAAAAATAAATAAAAAAAACATATATTTCAATTTAATTTTGTGTAAAAGAATTAATTGTTTTGTTGTTATTTTCTTTATTTTTCTTGTTTTGTAATTACTATTTAGCTATGAAGTGCAAATAACTTTATTAATAATAAGTGCGGTTTTACACACATCAAGTTTCAATTTCTTTTTATTATTTTTTTCTTGCGTGGTGTTGAAAGCAAGAAATTAAAAGAAATGTTAAAAATATTTTAAAATAAATTTTTATGAAATTAAAATGAAATGTCCCAAGTCCAGAAAATTGAAAAAATTTACTTCAATTTGAATTTGTGTGTAAAAGCGAATGCAAGTTCAAAGGAAAATTGAGCAAAACTATAAACACTAAACTTGATCTGTGTAAAACTAGACTAAATAACATTTAATTATTTTTATGTTAGTGATAACGAAAGAGTTTTAAATTTTTTACACTCATAAAATTAAGTACGTAAAATGAAATAAAAATCGGTCTATATATTTTTCATTTGACTTTAACGAAAATGTTATTTATGTTTTAATGTTAAAATAAAAACTGACTTAAAGCAATAAAAACTATTATTTTCTGTTATTTTTTACTTAAACCGTAAATGAATTGAATCAAAATAAAGTAAAGTTTATGTGGAAAAAACTTTTTTTAATACCCATCTGAAAATACGATATAGAATGAAAATCTCTATTAATGTGCAAATGGTTTTCTAAATTATGTTTTATAAAAATTAAAATTCAAACGTTGTTGTTTATAAACGAAACATTAAAACGAAAGAGATTATGTGTTCTAAAAGCCGGCTGTTAATTTCAAAACGTATATACAAAAGTATATACATGTTAAATGTTTCTTTGAAAATCACTATGAAAAGTTTCTTCTATTTACAAGCAAAACTGATAAAAGAAAATTAAAGTTCATTCACTCAATAGACACCGATATTGCATTAGCAACCTGTTTCCTGAGATAGTTTTTAATATTATCACGCATTTCATTGCCAAATCTAATTGTAGAATATTGTTATGTAGGCAAAGATAGAAAAGTTGAAGGCAGTTCTGGTACAATTGGATCTGAGCAAGCAATGTATATCAATGCAGGGATCTGAATGCGCAACTTAGCTAGTTTACGGAACATGCCTTAGCCTCTTCAGTATCCAATTACCGTCTATGCGTGCAAAACCACATCCTACCGGAGGTGCCCCTGCTTTTGGCCGAACATAGCGGATCTAGAGTGGACGCTCGATAAAAACCCGTAATACCGGGTGTTACACGTACCGTGCCCATGGTATGAATGGCACTACGTTAGTGTGTCTTATAACGGTGTCCTCCAGATTGAGGTGTAATCCGGTTGTAATTTATGCCTGCAATCAGCAAGGGGCGCTGCTGTTTGCCATATCAATTTTACCCCCATTCAAAAAAAAAAATTTATGGATGAAAATATAAATAAAGAAAAAATTAACGATGTCCCTATGGACAATAGTACAAATGTGGGGGGCTCACAGAAGCCCACGAACATTATGGACGATGCCGCAATGGTAGTGGATCTAGATACTGCTACAAGTGTGGTAACAGTCCCCACGGATGAAGAGGATGCTTTTTTGGAATCGCAGCCTAACACGCAACCCTCAAATATCTCCAGCCAGGCGAGAAAAGGTACAGCCAAAACTGTGTGGCGCAGCACGAAAACGCCTTAAGCTGTACCTATCGCAAGGCATGAAGGTTGAGGAGGCAAGAGAACTATGCCTAAAACCCTTCAAGGAAGTACGCAGTAAACGCCCTGACCTCAAAATTCCTAGGAAGAGAGGTCGATCAGATGGGCCAACTCCTCCAAAACGGGCGATGGGGTCTCTTGCGGGTGGCTCTCAAGTAGCCAATAGCTTGAGATACTCCGAGATTTCGAAGGACACCCAAACTGATCGTACTTCTTACGGGGAGGTTGTCAGGTTGGGAGTTATCCCTCCTGACTTCCCAGTTACCATGTGGTCAGACGAGAAGCTAAAAACAATTCAAATGGCAGTCCTGGATAAAATTGTGGAGGTAAAGAAGGGCTCTATAAAGCCGCAATTTGTAGGCTGTACGTTTAAAACGGGCTGGCTGATTTTCAATTGTAAAGGGGAGCAATCTGCGAAATGGATGAGGGAACATCTTCCCTCGCTAAAAAACTCTGTTGCAGGCTAGGGTCCAAGAGCAAAAAAGGGACGTACCCTGGTGGAACGATGGATTAGAGGAACTGAAGAGGGAGGCAAGGCGCCTTTTTAACAGGGCCAAAAACTCGGGTGACTGGGTCACCTACAAATCTGCATTCACTACCTATAATAAAGCACTTAGGGAATCTAAAAGGTCAACATGGCGGACGTACTGCGAAAGGATAAATAATTTGCCTGAGGCAGTACGGCTACAGAAGGCCTTGTCACAGGATCATTCAAATGGTCTTTGTAACTGTGTGGGGACAGGGGGCTGTCTATTAACCCGAGAAAGACGGTCATTGTACCTTTTACCAGACGAAGAAAAGTGAAACTTGAGGAACCCACATTGAATGGCTCGATTATCAAGTTCTCCGGCGAGGTGAAATACCTTGGGGTTATTCTTGATAAATCATACACTTGGAATAAACATGTGTCCTACACCACCAACAAAGCCATTAGAGCATTTCATGCTTGTCAACGGCCATTTGGTAGGACGTGGGGACTCAAACGGAAGATGATATATTGATTTTTTATCACCGTGATAAAACCAATACTGAAATACGCCGCACTGGTTTGGTGGCCAAAAAGTGAACAATCCACTACTAGGGCACTTGTTAAGAAGTCTCACTTTTGTATCATCACCTCAGAAAGTGTTAATATAATAAGCACCCTCGTAACATCAAAATTTAATATCCAAAACCAGATAATTAAAATCATAGCAAAGAGTAAAGACGAAAAGTAAGAAACTGGTTTGCATTATTGTTACTGCATTCTTTCATTTAATTATGTATAAGTACATGCATGTACATATATAAAATTTTAAGTATGTAAATCATGTGTCGTGTGATTTAACAGTTACCGACTATGTACATGCATAAGTAAAATGATATTAAGAATTTTAGTTAATAAGTTAATAGAGATCGATTCGTGAACTTCGTTCTGCGCACAAACCAATTTACATTTTCTTAGCAAAATACTTCAAATCAATATTGTCAAGTAAACTAAAACTATTAGTAGAATAAAAGTAAGGATAAGGAAGATTTCATCCGCTGAAATAAAAGTTTATGGTATCAGAAAAATTGCCTTTATTTTGTTTCGAAAAGGTTTTATCGTTCAATTCAGAACAAGGCGCTAAAAAACGCTTTAGCGTTAACATACTGGTCCTTCGAGCCGGATTTTGTAACTCCGACTAAAAATTCGCAGTTCTAATAATAATAGTTTCATTCGAAATGCAGAACGAAGTTAACGTAGTAAATACTGATGAGGTACAAACTCCTCCATCAGATCGGAATGTTCGGTTTAGATTACATCAAAGAACACAATTAGTAAGCCGTTTTCAATCGGCAAAAAATGGTTTAAATAACCTCGGTACGTTTTTGATACACTATGCCGAGATCAAAATATCGCTACTGGATCGCAGTTATGAGCAATTTGAGGAGCTCCAATCTCAGCTAGAAATATTAGATGAAACACAACTAGATGACCCTATTCGACAATCGGTTGAAGAAATGTACGCAGAAACCAAAGCAAAATTGGTGGTGCACATAGCAGTTTTAAAGTCTCAATTGGAGGCTAATCTCAACAGCACGCGATTGGAAACGCCTGCAACAGCGTCTGGCCGCACTCATCTACCAAATTTGCAATTATCAACATTTTCAGGAGCACCGCAGGAGTGGACCGATTTTTATAGCACATTCAATGTACTAGTTCATCTAAACAAAGATTTGTTGCCGGTTGAAAAGTTTCAATATTTAAAATCGAGTTTAAAGGGTAATGCTGTGAACATCATTCAGTCACTGGAAATCACGGGGACCAACTACGACAAGGCTATACAATTGTTAAAGGCTAGGTATGATAATAAAAGATACATTTTTCAGGCCCATCTAAGTAAAATGTTTGAAGTGGAAAAGATCATGCGACCAACTGTGTCATCGCTACGTCAATTTATTGATCAAATTAACGCCAACGTTCGAGCATTGCAATCGTTTGCCTCTAATATACAAATCGCCGATGGAATTCTGCTGTACTTGGTAACATCACGCTTAGACAAAGAAACACAAGCTCTATGGGAGGAAGAAGTATCGTCAAAATTTAATCAGACTGGCTCCACTTCATTTAATCTTCCAAATTGGGAAGCAATGGCTAATTTTTTAGAAAAACGCTGTCAAACCATCAGTTTCATCGACTCCGCCCTGTCTAATCTCCATTCGTCATCGTCACATCAACAAAAATTATATTCAAGCAAACAACAAACCTCATTCGTTGCTAGTGAACAATCGAATAAATGCACTTTATGCAAGGCAGGCATTCACAGTCCGTTTAAATGTGCATCGTTTATAAAAATGGCCTCGCAAGATAGGTTTGCATTGGTAAAACGCAACAAATTGTGCTTAAATTGTTTGGGAATGAATCACATGATGAGTAATTGTCCATCTAAACATAAATGTCAGGTTTGTAATGCCTCACATCATACGTTACTGCATCGCGAGGTGTCACAATCCCAATCAACCTCAGAATCAACAAAAGAGGCCTTGGCACTAGAAAATTCAACATCATCATGTCAAGCAACTGAACTTAAAAGCGACATCCTATTGGCAACTGCAATCGTAAATCTTGGCACAACATCTAGCATCAAAATAAAGGCCCGTGCTTTATTAGATTCCGTGTCACAGGTAAATTTCATTTCTTCAAAAATAGCACAACATTTACAAGTACGGAGAGAAAAATCAAATATACAAATTCATGGTATTGGAACAGCAGCTGTCAAATCCCTAGGGGCATGTTCGATCGTTATTGAATCGCTTCAAAATTCGTATAGTAAAACCATTCAAGCAATTATATTACCGCACATTACGCACCTTCAGCCCACAAGTGTCGTCGAGAAAAACAAAATTAGTATACCATGTAACATAAACTTGGCCGATCCGCATTTTGAGAAACCTGGTCACATTGACTGTTTACTTGGTGCTAGCATTTTTTATGAATTACTTATGGTAGGTCAGATCAAATTAGGTGGCAATCTACCAATTTTGCAAAAAACTCAACTGGGCTGGGTGGTATCTGGCCCAATCAGTCACAATATATCGTCCTCATTACATACTTCGCTTCATGCCACACTCAATGAACCTAAATTGGACGACATGCTAGAACGTTTTTGGTTAATAGAACACATATATGCATCACCACATACACAATTTACAAGCGAAGAAGAAGAATGCGAACGATTCTTTGCTGAAACAACGACTCGATGCCCAATCACCAATAAATTTATCGTTAGATTGCCGTTTAAAAAAGACCCAAACTGTCTTGGCGACTCATATCACATCGCTCGAAATCGTTTTCTTGGTCTAGAGAAAAAATTAAAGCAAGATGTTCATCTACACCATCAATACTCAAATTTCATTGAGGAATACAAACAACTTAATCATATGGTGCGCATTGAAAACTCTTCAGAATCGCGTAATTTCGTCCCTCATCATTGTGTCACAAAGCTCGATAGCTCTACCACCAAATTGCGGGTAGTGTTCGACGCGTCGTGCCGAACGTCCAGCGGACTATCCCTTAATGACATATTACGAGTTGGCCCTACATTGCAAGACGATTTAGCTACTATTTTGATTAGAGTTCGAGCACACAAAATCGTTTTAATGGCAGATATAGCCAAAATGTACAGGCAAGTTCTTATCGACAAGCAAGATACTAGATGGCAAACCATATTTTGGCGAAAATCAAATACTGATGAAATTGATTCGTACGAGCTGTTAACTGTCACATATGGAACTAGTAGCGCATCATATTTGGCGATAAAATGTCTCCGACAATTAGCTATCGAACAGGCCATACATTTTCCCATTGGCTCTGCTGTCACACTTAGAGATTTTTATGTAGACAACCTATTCACTGGAGCATCAACTATCGAAGATGTTGTTCAAATCAAAAAACAGGTAACTGAACTATTAGAAAAGGGTGGTTTCCCACTTCGTAAATTCGCATCAAACAATGACAAAACTATTGAAGATGTTAAAGAATGCGATAAAGAAGAAATCGTAAGTTTCGGAAAAACAGAATATATAAAAGCACTTGGTTTGAAATGGTCTCCAAAGGAAGACTGTTTTTTGTTTAACTACAATGTACAAGACAAAGAGTTGAAAGTATCAAAACGAATAATATTATCGCAGTTAGCAAGTGTTTTCGATCCCTTAGGTCTATTGAACCCAATCATAGTAAGTTGCAAAATTTTAATGCAAGATTTGTGGAAGCTTAAGGTAAATTGGGACGAAAGTGTACCACAAGAAATTTATACCAGATGGCTTAATTTCCAGAACGAGTTAGCTTCGCTAAACCACTTACGCATTTCGCGGTACATACCTATTATCAACTCAACAGAAATTCATGCATTTTCAGATGCCAGCACCCGAGCATACGGTGCATGTATTTACGCTGTGACCAATGTAAATGGTGAAGTCTTTTCGTCATTACTATGCGCAAAGTCCAGGGTAGCACCAACAAAGGAAATAAGTTTGCCAAGACTAGAGCTGTGTGCAACACTTTTACTAGCAGAATTGTTACATTATGTTTTGAAGATATTCTCGCTGCAGCCGAGAAACATCCATTGTTGGACTGATTCGACCATTGCATTAACTTGGATAAAAGGTGAACCATATCGTTGGTCACAATTTGTGTCTCATCGCGTAACAAAAATTCAGAATCTGACTAAAAATTTCACATGGCATCACGTTCCATCTTCAAAGAACCCAGCGGATATAGTTTCGCGAGGAGCGAAGGTTAAGGAACTAGTCGGTAATCAATTGTGGTTTTGTGGCCCAGAATTCATCAAAAAAGACAAAGCTTTATGGCCAATCGCACCTTCTATTTGTATGGACAGCATCCCAGAACAACGTCAAAAAAAAAAAAAAAATAGCATTAGCATGCACTCAATCATTAGAATCGTTCACTAATCACAAACATATAAACAACTATAATAAATTCCTGCGCATCGTGGTCTACATTTGTCGCTTTATTAACAAAAATTCGTCCAAACAGCCAATAGCATATGAAGAAATCGAAGATGCTCAACTCTTCATATGTCGCCTAATACAACAAAATCATTTTGCTGCCGAATTAAAATCGCTTCAAATACATAATTACGTCGGCAATTCATCAAAAATTAAACAACTTACACCCTTTATACATAATGGTTTGATTCGTGTAGGAGGAAGAATAAAAAATTCAACTCTATCGTTTGATGCTAAGCATCCAATACTTTTACCATCCACACATCCATTTGTAATAACTATCATTCGCCATTATCACTTAGTAAATCATCATGCTGGTGTGCAAACATTACTCAACACATTACGCGAAAAGTATTGGATTCTCAATGGAAAAAATGCTGCAAAAAGAATAATTAATGACTGCATATTATGTTATCGTTTTCGACCTCAGATATCAGAACAAATTATGGGGAACTTGCCGACTGATCGAGTCGTAAAATCATTTGCATTCGAAATTTCAGGTATCGACTATTGTGGACCATTTTTGGTAACTCAACAAATAAGAGGTAGGCCTCCAATTAAGGTTTACTTAGCGGTTTTCATTTGCTTTGTAACCAAGGCGGTGCACATCGAGTTGGTACCCGACTTGACGACAGCAGCATTCATCTCATCGTTAAAAAGGTTCTTCGCTCGTCGCGGCAAATGCCGGGTTATATATTCCGACAATGCCACCAATTTCGTTGGCGCTAACCGTGAGCTAAAACAAATGCTAGCTCACTTTAACACACAACAACATATTAACGATGTTGAAGGTTCATGCCGTAATGATGGAATAAGTTGGAAATTTATACCACCGCGATCGCCACACTTTGGGGGGTTATGGGAGAGTGCTGTTAAGCAAGGTAAATATTATATTCGACGTTGTATCGGTAATCACATTCTCACCCATGATGAGTTACACACCGTTTGCTGTCAAGCTGAAGCTATCATTAATAGTCGCCCACTTACACCATTGTCGAATGATCCAAACGACCTCACCGCATTAACACCGGGTCATTTTTTAATTGGTCGAAATCTTACAACAATTGCAGAACCAACACTCCAACTTACCAATTTGAGCGCATTAAAACGATATCATTGCATACAATCCATTCAACAACAATTTTGGTGTCGCTGGCATAATGAATATATGAAACAATTACAACTTCGATTAAAATGGAATCACCCACACCCAAACCTACAAGTGAATGACTTGGTTCTACTAAAAGATGAAAACTCTGCACCTTTGAGATGGCCTATTGGACGTATTTTACAAATAAGTCAAGGTGATGATGGCAGAGTACGTGTAGTCACAGTCAAAACAGCAGATGGCATCCATAAAAGAGCAACAACTAAACTATGCAAGCTTCCAATTGAGTCGGATAATACCATCGCAAGCAGAGCTTCCGATGGGGGGCAGAATGTTAAGAAGTCTCACTTTTGTATCATCACCTCAGAAAGTGTTAATATAATAAGCACCCTCGTAACATCAAAATTTAATATCCAAAACCAGATAATTAAAATCATAGCAAAGAGTAAAGACGAAAAGTAAGAAACTGGTTTGCATTATTGTTACTGCATTCTTTCATTTAATTATGTATAAGTACATGCATGTACATACATATATAAAATTTTAAGTATGTAAATCATGTGTCGTGTGATTTAACAGTTACCGACTATGTACATGCATAAGTAAAATGATATTAAGAATTTTAGTTAATAAGTTAATAGAGATCGATTCGTGAACTTCGTTCTGCGCACAAACCAATTTACATTTTCTTAGCAAAATACTTCAAATCAATATTGTCAAGTAAACTAAAACTATTAGTAGAATAAAAGTAAGGATAAGGAAGATTTCATCCGCTGAAATAAAAGTTTATGGTATCAGAAAAATTGTCTTTATTTTGTTTCGAAAAGGTTTTATCGTTCAATTCAGAACAAGGCGCTAAAAAACGCTTTAGCGTTAACAGCACTTCTGGACAAGGTTTATCGCCTTGTGTGTATTTCGATCAGCGGCGCAATGAGAACTTGTCCAACACATGCTCTGTGTGCCATCTTGCACATTCCCCCTCTGCACATTATAGTGAAGGAGGAGGCCCGCAGGAGCGCACTACGGCTGCCTGACATCTCCGGTTTGAAACCTGGAGATCTGGTTGGTCACATGAGCATACTAGGACATCTCCTGAATGACCCATACATTAGGGTGAATGATCAAAACGAACACTAGTTTTGAACAGAAACTTTGATGTTCTCATTCCTGAAAGGAGTCAATGTCTTAACCACACTTCATGGCACGAAGATGCTGACCAGGTCTGGTTCACTGACGGTTCCAAACAGGAAAATGGGGATACGGGGGCAGGGATATATGGCCCTTACTTCCAAAGAGTAATTCCCATGGGTAAATAACCTACGATCTTCCAAGCGGAGGTCTGTGCCATATTCACATGTGCTAGGGAATGCTTGAGGAGAAGATGTAAGAATATTCGTATCTATCTGATGTCTGATAGCCAGGCAGCGCTCAAGGCCATAACCTCGTATGAGATCAGGTCAGCGGTTGTTATGGACTGTGTTACATCGCTGATAGAACTGGGCGCTCAGAACAGGCTGACGTTATGCTGCGTGCCTGGCCATAAGGGCCACGCTGGGAACGAACGGGCTGACTGTCTGGCGAACAGAGGAGCCCATCGTAGATTCACAGGACCGGAACCCTTCTTTGGCATCTCAGGAGGATATGTCAAAGAACAGAATGACTCTTGGGCTCGAGTGGAGTTTAATCGCCACTGGAAAGCCCTTCACGGCCTAAGACAGGCAAAACGTTTCATTACGTTATCTCGGAACAAATCCCAAAAATTAATTCTGATGGACAAGAATGACCTCAGATTATTAACGGGTTGGTTTACCGGACACTGCGGTCTCAGACGACACCAGTTTACCATGGGCAATTCTGAGACCAAATTATGTAGACTCTGCGGAGCAGAGGAGGAGACACCGGAGCACGTTCTCTGCGACTGTCCGGCAGTGGCGTCGTGCAGGAGGAGGTTCCTCGGAGGCAATTTCATGACTCCAGGGGAGGTGTATGATATCTCACCGGGTAGAGTAATTGGCTTTATTCGCAGCCTCAATCTACATCTGTGAACACTTGGGCTCCACAAAAGATCATTTGGGTCGCGGTGCTTATGGCCTCATATAATAATAATAATAATAATGTTTTATTAAAATTCAAACGTTGTTGTTTATAAACGAAACATTAAAACGAAAGAGATTATGTGTTCTAAAAGCCAGCTGTTAATTTCAAAACGTATATACATGAGTATAAACATGTTAAATGTTTCTTTGAAAATCACTATGAAAAGTTTCTTCTATTTACAAACAAAACTGATAAAAGAAAATTAAAGTTCATTCACTCAATAAACACCTATATTGCATTAGCAACCTGTTTCCGTATTTTAAGCCACTGAAATGGGACATCGCCATCAGTGATGAGATAGTTTTTAATATAATCACGCATTTCATTGCCAAATCTAATTGTAGAATATTGTTGTGTAGGCAAAGATAAAAAAGTTGAAGGCGGTTCTGGTACAATTGGATCTAAGCAAGGTTTCGAGATTTCAACCACGGTTTTAGTCAACATGTTGTGTAAAACATAGCACGCTGTCACAACAAGGTCGCAAGTTTCTAGTTTCAGTTCGAAGGGGGTATGGAATATTCTAAATCTACTCGCCAGTCTTCCAAATGCCATCTCAACCGTCATTCTAGCACGACTCAGTCTGTAGTTGAAAATTTCTTGAGCCGTTGTCAAATTTGTGTTTCGGTTATAGGCTTTCAACAAGTGTCTGCCTATTCCAAATATATCGTCCCGAATGAAACAGTATGACGTTTTTCTGATTTGTCCTGGTAGAGCCTCATCAGACGGTAAATTTAATTTTCCAGACTTCATTGCTTCATATAAGCTGCTGTTTTTAAAGAGAACGACATCAGATGTTCTTCCATTACTCCCAACGTCCATGTAGAGAAATCTGCTATGTGCGTCTACTACGGCCAACAACACAATGCTATGGTATCCTTTGTAGTTGTAAAAATCTGATCCAGTATGTGGGGGGCGTTTGATCCTAATATGTTTTCCATCAATAGCTTCCAATATGTGTGGAAATTGCCACATTTTGTTCAAGCTATCTGAAACACTTCTCTATTCAGTCTGGTTGCACGTCATCTAAATAATAAACGTATTTTATTTTGATTAACAAATCGGTTTTGTAATTTCCCTTACCTTTAAATATTGATCAGAGAGAGAAGTAATTATGGCACTTAAAACCTCTGAAACAAATTGGCTAATCGTCTTCCGAGATACACGTGCCAGACAATCTGTAATGAGTCACCAGTAGCTGTGTAGCGAAGTGTTATCGCCAAACGAGTCCTTGGTTGAATTGCATCCCTCATCACAGTATCCTCTTTTTTTATTTTTGAATGATTAATAACAAACATTTAGATTGACAAAATGTTTAAGTAGTTTACTTGTTTCAAAAGTTATTTGAAAAATTAATACATATGTATATATGTATGTAGTTACTCACCATTGACAGTAAATTTTCGAAGTCATCTACATTTCCCCTACAAAAATTTTTGTAGTCGTTAGTATCCCAAAGAATGTCTTTTAAAATGTGGGCCTCCAAGCAATAAAACTGTCGCTTTTCCAAAAAAGGTTTAACGCAACATCTTCGTTCATGGCGGGATTCTTCCTCTTCTACACTATCCAAAAGTTCTTTAAGAGTTTTTAAAGTCTTTAAAAAAGTAAAGCTCTTGAAAATGTCCACTTTATTTTTTAATATGCACAACAACTATTTTATAAACCAAATTGTTTATAAAACTAACAAAACTTTTACATAGAACTGTTTTTAACTTTATACACACAAATATATAACTTTAACTTTATACAATAAATATATAAAAAATGCCAAAACGTTTATAAAACACACAGTACTATTAAAGTAAACGAAGATGTTTACTGCACGGTTGCTTGATAATTATGAAATATTTTGATATTTACAATAGTACGTTTTCCCCTACACAGATATTAATATTTATATAAATATATTTTTCTCTTTATTCTGCCGACGTTCTCTCTCATATTATATCAGAATTAATATCAGGTATAGACGCTATATAATGAATGTCTGTTATTTAGTATGGCAGCACTAGTTTTAATTCCATGATGGCTGCCACATTACACAAGCGAAATGGACAAGGCAGATTAAACAGGTACTCTTACTAGCGCAGCTGTCTAGTGTTTACATGTTGAACTACTGTCAAAAGTTTGTTTACAAGCTTTACTTTTCATTGGAAAAGCAATTGTGAAAAAAGTTTGACTAAGTTAACTAAATTTAAACTAAAATTTGTTATTAAGTGAAACAAAATAAATAAAATTGAATATAAAATAATTAAAAAGTGGAACTATATAAAGTGAAACTAAATAAATAAAAAGGGGTAATAAATAAATAAAATGTTAAGTAAAGAAAAAGCAAACATGCTTTGCAAGAAGGCAAAAGATGCGAATATGAACTTCTTCGTGGTACCAAAGGATGAACGCAGACGCAACAAATGAAGTGAAATTTGCAGGATGCAATTCACTGCCACATCAGCCATCTGTTCTGATCACTTTGATCCAGGACATATTGTTAAAAGCGGTAGGGTTTATTTAATGCCTAGTGCTGAACCAATCATGCCACAAATGCTGTGGACTGATTTTACCCCTTCGTTCGAGGACGTTCAAATTGTGCTCATTGCTACAGGTAATCCAAAGAAGGAAGGTCTGTTGGAAACCGGCGACCTTCCCAACCAAATGATAAAAAAAAATTTCGTTGAACAGGGAACACAAACAGAGTAAGTATACCGATACAAAATTATTTACTTGTTTGTTTTATAAAGGTTAATATTTATTTATCTGTATTTATACAGTCTGTTATAACCCTACGTTATACTTAATAATATGGCAATATTATCGTATGTCATATCCGACTGTCAATTAATAACTTGAACATAGAATGTAGAATTTTTAATTGTATGAATAAAGGTCATTGAAGACAACGTGCGTTCCTCCATTTTTTATTCAATATAGAATTCGATAGAAAAGTGGCGACGAGGAAAATTAAAATAATAAGTTTTTTCAAATAGTTCGATAAATAAAATCACAAAATGGATGCAGAACAATTCGCAAAACTATTGGATGTTTTTAACAAAACACAACTTGATCTGCTTCAACAAGTAAAAGCTACTTCTAGCCTACAGGAACAACAACATCAAAACCAGAATCCGCAGCCATTACAAGTTCTATTGCCGCCATTTGAAAATTTCGATCAGGAAAAAGAAACCTTCAAATTATACCAACAGCGTTTTGAAAATTACTTAATCATGAAGGGTGTCTTTGGTAATAAAACGCTTTGTCATCAAATGCTGATAAATTCAATTGGCTCAAAACACTTCAAGTTGTTAGTGTCACTTATAGCACCAAAAGCCATCAATGAGGTCGAATACGCCGAATTGATAAAGAAGTTGGAGTCACATTTATGTCCAAAAACGAATACTTTGGTATGTCAACACAGATTTCTATCAATGTACCAAAGCGACGAGCAAACAATTGCTGAATATGTGGCGATATTACGTCGAGACATTAATGAATGCGAGTTTGTGTCTACATGTACGTGTAGAGCGGATATCTCTGATTTTTTTTTTAAGGGCACAATTCATACGCGGAATAAAAGACAACACCATTCGTGAACACCTGCTCCAATCGGATAAAATAGAATTCGAACAGATTGTACAAAAAGCGTTAGCACTAGAAGCATCTAAAATAGATAGCCGGGAAATAAATTCAAAGCAGCACAACAGTAGCGACGTTAATCATGTTCATGTCAGAGTGTCAAATCGTCACAAGAGTCGTTCAAATAACCGATCCTCAAGATCGCAGCAGCGTTCAAAATCAAGATTAAATTACAGTAAGCTGGGAATTGATCATCTGTGCATACGTTGTGGTAAAGATAACCACAAGACAAAAGATTGCCGGACCAACGTACACAACCTGAAATGTAACTCCTGTGGAAAAAAAGGTCACGTAACACAAGTATGTATTAAATCTTTAATCAAAGCGCAAAAAAATAAATCAGATTATGAAGATGATGATCAATCCACAAAATTTATGGTATCAACAAAATTGTTGATATATTTTCAACTCGAAATAATGTAAATGATGTTGTTAAGTACTACGTCGAGGTAATAATAAACGGACACCGTCAACAATTTGAGGTTGACACTGGCGTTGGTTTTACACTCATACCGAGAAATCAATATGATAAATTGAAAATAAACGAGCCACTACAACCCTCAAAAATAGCTTTTCGATCATATACAAAGAATATTATAATTCCTGATGGTAAAGTTAATGTTAATGTAAAATACAACAACATAACAACAACCGAAGAAATGTACATAGTACCCAACGATTACGATGCTCTCATGGGACGAGTATGGATCCGCCATTTGAAAATTAATCTTCAGCAAATGGACGGATATCAAGCTAAATCTATTAATTCAATTCAAATAAATAATTTACATTCAATTTCAGATATAATTAATGATTTTAAAGATGTTTTTACTGAAACAATTGGTTGTGTAAAACACTATGAGGTCACTCTACAATTGCGCCAAGGCTCAAAACCAGTATTCCTTAAAGAAAGAGAAGTTCCGTACGCTCTTCGGGAACAAGTGGAGAAAGAACTGGATAATTTAGAAGCAGCTGGTATAATTTCAAAATGCGAAAGAAGTGATTGGGGGTCACCCCTTGTTATTATTCCGAAATCGAACGGAGAAATTCGACTTTGCGTTGACTACAAGCCAGGGGTAAATCCTCAATTGGTCTCAGCGAATTACCCAATACGCCGCATAGACGAAATTTTAAATAATCTAAAGGGATCAAAGTATTTTTGTCGACTTGATCTTTATAAAGCCTACCTTCATCTTCGAGTTAGTCAAGAATCCAGTGAGATACAAACAATGTCAACTCATAGGGGCACATACAGAGTAAATCGTCTTTCTTTCGGCATAAAGACTGCTCCATCAGAATTTAACCGTATACTTGAGCAGATTTTAGCTGGATTAAATAAAACCATGTCTTATTTTGATGATGTCATAATACATGGAACGACGGAAGCCGAGTGTAAACAAAATTTAATTGAGTGTCTCAAACGCCTACAACAACACGATTTGCATTTAAATAGGAGCAAATGCTCATTCCTTCAAACTCAGATAGAATATTTGGGACACATCATACAGTACAACAAAATTTCAAAATCGCCGAAGAAGATTCAAGCAATCATGGATATGCCTCGACCAACTAATATAGACGAAGTTAGAAGATTTTTGGGTATGATAACATATTACTCCAGATTTATACCAGATATGTCATCTATAACCTACCCATTACGTCAGTTACTCAAAAAGAATTCAAAATATTATCGGTCTTCAAATTGTGAATCTGCATTCATAAAACTTAAAAATATTATTTCGAGTGACCGGGTGCTTATGCCTTTCGATCCGGACTTACCCATAATTGTAGCATGTGATGCTAGCCCTACAGGCATAGCAGGTGTCCTCTCACAACTCTTCAACGGAATTGAACGCCCTATTGCGTACGCTTCAAGATCATTAACAAAAGCTGAAAGCAACTATAGCCACATCGATCGTGAAGCCCTGTCAATAATATTTAGCATAAATTATTTTTTTATGTATATATATGGCAGGAAATTTACACTGGTCACTGACAACCGACCTCTAACACGTATTTTCCATCAGCATAGCAAGCTGCCAGCCATTACGTCATCTCGATTGCTGCGGTATGCAGAATTTCTCTCAAGTTTCGATTATGAGATAGTTTTTAAAAAGGGTTCCGACCACGTGAATGTTGATTGTATTTCACGTGCTACATTGCCTCGTGAAACTCTATCTACAGACAAACTCATTAATGAGGAGGTAAATGAACTATGTTTTACATCTGTTTTTGAAATTTCCAGCGAACACGTAAATGCTGATATACTGGCGACTGAAACCGCAAAGGACCCGGAACTTTCAAAAATACTGGCACATCTACTAAGTGGCGACGACAGCGAAGAAAAATATACACTGAATAACGGAGTGATATTCAAGGGTCAAAGGGTTGTTGTTCCAAAAAGTCTCCAAGCAAAAATTCTGCAAGAATTACATCATACCCATCCAGGTATCACATGGATGAAACAACTCGCCAGGCGATACTGCGTTTGGAAGGGAATCGACAAAGATAATGAACATATTGTAAGATCATGTGCATCACGTCTGGAAGTTCAAAATAAACCGTCAAAAGCTCCCCTACATCAATGGCAAGAACCCGAAGAAAATTGGGAAAGAGTCCACATAGATTACGCAGGACCGTTCCAAAATCATAATTTTCTTATTGTTGTGGACGCTAAGTCAAGGTGGACCGAAGTTAGGATATTACGCGATGCACCATCTACTAAAAGCACCATTAATCTTTTAGCAGACATTTTTGCTACCCACGGGTATCCATCAATAATGGTATCGGACAACGCTTCCATCTTTACGAGTGAGCAGTTTCGGTCATACTGCAGCCAAAATGGTATTTTTCAAAAATTAATTGCGCCAGGACATCCTAGTACAAATGGGTTGGCTGAGCGAAATGTACAAACATTGAAACGTAAACTAAAAGCCATGTCCGCTGACTCACGTTCATTGCAAACAAAAGTAAACGAAATACTCCAAAGGTATCGAGCAATGCCACTAAACTGTGGGAAAAGCCCAGCAGAACTTTATTTTAATAGGCGTATACGAATAAAGTTAGATGCTTTAAAGCCGCCAGGGAAACAAACGTCTACAAAACCTACTCCAGGTGTTCGAAATTTAAGCGTAGGAGAAAGAGTACAAGTACAAGTATGGAAAATAGGAACCGTGATGCAAAAGTTTGGGAAACTTCACAACTTAGTGAAATTAGATGATGGGTACACGCTGAAACGTCATATCGATCAACTTAAGGTTACAAAAGTCCAACAAAAGAAGGTTCATTTCGCACCAGACATTGCTGAAAACCATATGAGTTCAACTAAACTACAGAATCAACACTACCCCGATCTTAGTGAGTATTTCCTTCAATCTCCAAATTCTCAAAATCAACAAAATGAAAACGAGACTACTAGCAGCCAATCAACATCATCATTCCCTCCCCAGAACCAGGAATTGCGTACATATCAAAACTCAGACGTAACACGAGAACCAAGCACTCGTAGGTCTACACGACAGCGTAACATACCATTATACCTTCGAGACTACGTTTCTGAATTGTAGTATGTATAGTAATAAATCTTAAAACACTTTAATTTTCAAGAAAGGAAAAATGCACTAACTTTTAAGAGAAAAAAAATGTTTAATTAAATTACAAGTAAATGTATACAATGTAATGTAAGAATAAATTAACAAGATCTCATTTTAAGCGTGGGAGATTGTTATAACCCTACGTTATACTTAATAATATGGCAATATTATCGTATGTCATATCCGACTGTCAATTAATAACTTGAACATAGAATGTAGAATTTTTAATTGTATGAATAAAGGTCATTGAAGATAACGTGCGTTCCTCCATTTTTTATTCAATATAGAATTTGATAGAAAACAGTCGTATTGAATTTATTGAAAGAAAAAAAATTTAATACGATAAACTTCGTGAGCAATATCAAGGACCTAGAATTAAAACTGGCAAATGCAGCTACAAATGCAATGCGGGCAATTTTTACCGAAAGGCAAGTTAGAAAACTTATGGCACCCGGAGACATAAAATGGAGGTGGAAGGATATTTCGAGTGCAATATGTTTGCACGCGTCGGGCCCCAGAGCGTACAACCTCTTGTACAAGAAAGGGTTTCCACTACCGCATGTCAGTGCGTTGCATCGATGGTCCAGTAAAATCGATGTTAGTGAGGGGATACTTACAAAAAGTGCCATCGATTTTATGCGACAAATTTCAGATTTGGAGAGCGACGACAAGATATGCGTACTGGCGTTTGATCTGATGAAGGTGGTGGAGTACGACGCAGTCCGAAACGTTGTACAAAAACCAGCCAACAAAGTACAAGTGGCTATGGCTCGAGGTCGTCGCAAATCGTGGAAACAGCCAGTATTTTTCAATTACGACTGCCAAATGACGCCTGAAATATTATTTAGTATAATAGCCACACTATATGAAATAAATTTTTCTGTAGTTGCAATGGTGTGCGACAATGGCTCAACGAACCGTAAGTTGTGGACACATTTAGGTGTTACTATCGGTAAGTTTCGCAACACAAATAATTAAACTGACACTAAACACATGATTTTTTTATCCATTTTGCTTCTCCTGAGGACGTATAATTCAACGTTATGTATATTCAACGTTATGTATATTCAACATTCACCCCTATCGTGAACAAAATGTGAAATTTTTGTTCCCATGAAATTTTTATTCCCTATGAAGGAAAAATTGCTATCGTGAATTTCATCGGAACGTTTGTTCCCGCTATCAATTCGTAGTGAATGCAAATTAAGAAGCATTCCAAATTGTTTAAAGTTTTATTTTAAATTGTTAATTTTTTCCAATCTTAATATAAAAAAAATAATAAATAGAATTTGAACAAATTCATTTATTAATAAAATAATAAAAAATCATTTGCAGTCATGCAGATTCGAACTTAAGCCCGTTGAAAAAATTAACAATTTACATAAGAAAGTTCGACTAATAAAAATTCAGTTTTATTTTGAAGCTATAAAAAGTGTGAAAACGTTTAGAATTGGTGCCATTATTTTGTTGCAAGAGGAGGACATACTGCAACAGAGTAGTGCGTCGCGCTTTGCGAATTAGAGTTACCCGATACTTCGTAAGTGACTTAATTTTATGAAAAATATAATATTAATTACTTTTCATTTCAGATTTATTCAACATTACAGAGTAAATAAAGCAGCTTTTTCATATATTTTAAATACTCTGTCTAATTCTCTGCTGGCAACAAAAAAAAATATTTGGCATTCCGCCCATCGTGACACTTAGTGCATGTTTGCGTTTTTTTGCAGAGGGCGGATACCAAAAAGGTGTTGGAAGAGATTTTGAAGTGGGTATGACACAATCAACTTTTAGTGAGGTGCTATCCAAAGTGTTGGACGCTTTAGAGCAAAGTCTCTGTCCCGAATGGATTAAATATCCGTCGGAAGAAGAAAGCAGAGCTACTTGTCAGGAGTTCTACCGCAAATATGGGATTCCCGGCGTCATAGTCTGTATTGGTGGAACACCCATCAATATTAAAAGCCCAAACATGAACAACCACCTGTATTATAACAGAAAGGGAAGGTACAGCCTGAATGTTACTCTGGTAAGTTGTGTACTTATGCATTGCACACACATACTAAATAATGCTTTTTGTTTTGTAGATATGCGATAGTCAAATGAAAATCAGATTCGTTGATGCCACTCATCCCGGAGCCTGTCACGATTCTTTTGTGTGGAACACAAGCTCGTACAGTTGTGTGATGGAGCACAACTATTTGCAAAAAGGGTCCCGTGTATGTTTACTAGGTGAGTGAATTTATGAAAATATACATACATACATACACTACTACTTATATGAGTGCAAAAATATTATTTAATAATAATGTACCCATTTAATATGAATATTTTTAGGTGACGCTGGATCTCCCTTGGAGCCATGATTATTGACGCCATATAGAACTCCTGCTCATGGTTCAGTTGATCAAAAGGTTAATGAATGCCATTCCAAATGTAGGAATATTATAGAAAGAGTAAATGGGGTATTAAGAAATAGATGGAGGTGTTTGCTCGGTACAAGAGAGTTACACTATGAGCCTAAGAAGGCCGCGAAAATAATAAACGTTTGCGTTGCATTGCATAATATGTATATGCATTGCTTATAAGTGCGAATTGTATGATGTTATACAAGTATATGAGGAGGAAGAATTTTCTTACCTAGAAAGACCGAGCATAAATGAAAGGGAAGGTTATCTCGCTGCTGCTCAAAGCATCCGCACAAATATTGCAAACTGTTTGTAATATAATTTAATGTTAATTGTATCTTATATCCGAAAAGTAAATAAATACATATGTCTCAAATTAAAATGGAAAGAGTATTTATTTGAAATTAATAAATAATTAAATTAAGACAATTCAGGTTTGTACTTTTTAGAGATCCGTTAGAGAATTAAAAATAATAAAAAATAAAATAAGAATTCAGTACATTTTCCTAACAAATTAACTTTTTTTTATTTATTTTTCTGCATTAGTTGAAGCTTAATTTTTTCGAGTTCGACCAATTTTTGATTTTTTCCTATTTTATTTGCAACTTCTTTTTCGCGAAGGTTTTCAATAACTAAATTGAGTCGCTGCAGCTCTTTTATATTTTTAGATTTTAAATCATTGTGTTTTTCTAAGGCACGATAAACCCTTCTCATCATAACTTCAATTTCTTTGTTATGATTTTGAAGTGACTCGCTCAATTCTGTTATTGTGGAGCACAAGTTTTCCTGAGATGTCAACTCTTTCGCAATAAGTTAAGCAGTAGTTAATTTTTCCTGTGAGTCAATTTTTCTTCGTTTTGCGGGTAAAGCCTTTTTGTCACTGGACTCTTCCCTTGTAGTGGTGTCTAATGGCGGTGGAGTCAAACGTTTTGAACAGGAGGGTGCTTCAGAACTTATATTATTAAGCTCATGGGAAGATGTCGTTGCCTCAGTTTTTTCGTCTTCAAAAATATCTTCTGGCAAACCAAAGCTGAAGGAGTTTTCTAAGCCCTCTACTGACTCTTTCATTCCTATAAGTTCATAAATACACTGCTCGCTAACTGACAAACTTTTAGTTTTGTTTGGGCCACCTCCTGTACCCCGTTGGCTTTTCAAATTAGCGGCAGCTTTTGACCGGACATACCTTTTTTGATCTATCCATACCTAATACAAGTTATTTACATATGTATGTATGTATAAAAATATACAATGTACAATATTTAAAATAAAACTAGCTTTTTATAGGAGGACCAGCACTGTTTAGTTCTTCTGCAAGAGAATTCCAGAATTCGCCCAACACATCTTTGGAAAGTTTTACAAAACCACATGCAATGGGATGGTTATTTTGCATCATATTGAGAAGGATATCGCTTTGCACTTTATTTATCGATTTCGACCTACAAAATAACTTTCAATAGCCTAAATATTCAAAAGAAAATATAAATTACTTACATTTTTTATCATTTTCCCTAGAGAAAATAAAGTGAACGAACTAATACAAAAAAGGGGAAAAACAACTTTTAAGAAGTCATTCACGATATGGCGAATTTTTTTAATGGGAATAATTTTGTGTATGTTATTCCCCACTGAATTACATTTCACAATAATTTCAAGGGAAAAATTATTCGCGATTGCAATTTAGGGAAAAGGGAAAATATTTAGAGGGAAAAACTGTTCACGATAGGGGTGATATATATATATATATATATATATATATATATATATATATATATATATATATAAAATAAATACATATAAATAGTCCACAATGTATCATGGCAGTGCTGTTTAAACATTTTTTTTTTTGCAGCTCTAACACTGAGTGAATTAATTCCTTTTTTTCATATAGATTTTGACATATAAGCATTGAAAAGAACTACTGAAAGAGACAGATTCAATGAAGCAATTGAAACAACTGAATCTCTGAATGAGGCAATTTCCACTGGACGAATTATGCTGGCATAACATGGCAGCTTGTTGGCATTTTCGGTGAAGAGGGTAGTGTTTGGTTGGCATAATTTTTCAACCAGCTTCAACCCAGCACAAGCAGAACAAAATTAATACATACACACTTATGAAAACACAGGTTCTGCGTTTTTTTTACAAAGCGTTTTTTAGCCTATGGTTGTCCGTCTTTGTGTAAACATGAACTTCAAAACAGAAGGGGGTCTGTCGCGCCAACAACCATTAAAATTTATAAATTAGTTATTTAGAGTTTTTTTCGGTAATTTCAGAAGCTTATAAAAATTTTTGCAGAAATTTTAGTAACTAGTAAAAGTTTTTGGTTACTGAAAATTTTACTGAAATTACTTAAATAACTTTTATTGGTGACGAAATAAACTTATATGAATATATGTATGTACCTTTAACTTTCACTTTTCATGTTTGTGTAAATTACACTACATACTCCTATCGTAGCTACGGTGTCCCTTTTTTAAGAGGACAGCCCTATTTTTTTTACACGATGTCCTCTTAGAATAAAAAAAAATTAAAGTGTCCTTGTTTTAATTTAATTTCTTCAAACTACTACCTATATTATAAGTCTTATATTCTCAATACAATAAAAGTTATAATCACCAATACAATATTGTCATCATCAAATGGAGTGTGGAGAAATGAAAATCTTTTTATCAAATTACTGTAATATATTTTGACATATTTTATTGTTTAAATAACTTTAACATATGTTAGTTAGTGTGCCATGTCTACAGTATATGAAATTGTTTATATATAGTGAATACAATTTTTATTACATTTCTAAATGGCATTCTTTTTGCATTGAAAAATATGGTTATCGTAATCATAGCTGAGCTTAAATAAGGTGCAGACAATTTACTATTTTCGACAATTTCCGAAGGTTTCTCTTGTGGCTAAAAATCTTAAAGTTGCAGCCAATTTTTCTTCAACCGGAATACATTTTCTCAAATGTGTATCGCTTCTTTTCTTTGCCTTCTCATCTTCTAGAAATAATGCTGCAGCTTCAGTTACAGGCACTAGAGATTCCTACTAAGATTATTCCCAATTCTTCATCACTAATTCCATCCATTTTTCCGCTTAGTTTGTTTCAAAATGGATGTGTTCAGCGAACGAAAGACAAACATCAAATAAACAAACATCAAATAACACACACAAAGCTGTGTATACGTATACAATTTTATGCCAGATGAATTGATCCAGAAAAGAATAATAATTAAACGGACTAAAAATTCATCCAGTGTAAACTGTAGAGTTGTGTCACTGAGCTATGAGCTAGTTCAATTGAACGTTTCAGTGAGCTGAGCGAAATGAGCGCTCACTACAATAGATGATTTTAGCTCAGTACCATGGTACAATTATCTGCTCTAAAACTGTTATACATCCTACACCTGATCCTCTTCTTTCGTGTATTTAAACATAACAATTATTTCATCACTTTATGAACTATAATTTTTTGATTAAATTTTGTATAAGAGAGAATTGTAGATTCCTTAACCCTTTTTTGCTGTGAAAAGATCTCATGATATTGTAAAACATTACTATGTCGGACTCAAATTTTAACTGTTTAAATAAAAGCTGTTCTGTGTCTGGTGATAGTGACAGAATGATATGTTGTTGGCTATGTCAAGGGCTCTGTCATTTCAAGTGTAGTGGACTGAAAACACTTGTTGCGGAAGCGATTCGAAACACTAAAGGTTTAAAATGGTGCTGTAATGGCTGTCATAAAATCGATGCGGAGTTTTATCGTTTTTATCAAAGTACAAAAAATACTTTTATTAATTTACAAAAGAAAATGTCTGTTTTGTCTGATGAAATAGCTGCTTATGGAAATTTATTTGATGATTTTAAGCAACTAAAGACTTTACAATCACCTGAGTCATCTCCTAAGCGACGTAAATCCGCAAGGAATAAAAATAAAGTCAATAATGAGCCTATTTCTCAAAACTCAGCTAATCAGTTTAAAATTGCATCAGTTTCTTCTATGGAGCAGAACCAAACCAATAATAATGATGCAGTAACTCCAACACTTGATGTCGCATCCATTTTTTCTATTGAGCATAATAAAAACTTTAATGATGCTGCTCTTACCCCAACACTAGAATCTGCTAACTATGTTGTAACTGGTAGAGAAGAATTATACGTTGAAGATGCTCCTGGTCCTTCAAATTCCATACGTGGGAATGTTCCTACAGGCAATTAACTGTTGTGCCTCCGAATAGACGCATTTTTGTTTCTCGCCTGGCTTATGATACAACTATTGAAGACGTTCAACATTATTTTAGCTCAAAACTGGATATTTCTGAAGATATTTTGATAACAAAGTTTTCGTATTCACAGCCTAGGAGTATAACATCGTTTAAAATTACTGTACCATCGCATTTATACGACTGCATTGTTGATCCTGGTTTTTGGCCTGCAAACATTTATGTTCGTGAATTTTTAGTTAAAGACAATCAAAAAGAAGATCAAAAAACATTGCTCGTCTACCTTCTGGAAATTTACATAATCCAAAAAACTAACCACTTATAAAGATCATTTAACTATTTTGTACCAGAATGTCCGTGGTTTAAATACTAAATTGTCAACCCTCCTAGTTAATAGTTATGCCTTTACCTATGATGTAATGATCTTTACTGAAACATGACTTCAAGATAATGTTTTTAATGCTGAAATTCTTTGCAATAAATACGAAATATTTAGATATAATCGTAATACACGAAGAGGTGGAGGAGCTCTAATTGCTATCTCCTGTCTGTATCCATCTGAAGTTATTGTAACGAATTTTTCTGATATTGAATTTGTAGCTGTTGTTGTTAAATTGAAAAATAAAAATGTCTTCTTCCCTTGTTCATATGTGCCACCTGATTCGGATTGTTATATTTACTCTCAACATGCACAAGCTATTGCAGCTGTTTCTCAGCTACTAGATGTTAATGGCTTTTTATTTGCTGTTGGGGATTTCAACCTACCATCAATTTCCTGGAAAAAAGCATCAGATACAATGTGTTTAATACCTGTCAAAAATAAAAACTGCCATGATGATTTTTTGAATGACATTTTGGGGTTATCTCTTTATCAAATACAATTTGTTTGTAATGATTTTGGTAACATACTTGATTTGGTATTTGTTAATGATGCTGACGATTGTGCTATTATACGATCGGATCCCGTTACATTGCCAGAGGATCGATATCATCCCACTATTGAAATTCGATTTTATATTTCATCAAAGGATAAATTGCTGCCGTCAGTAGTTAATAAAGTTTTTTGCTTCAAACGAACAGATTATAACTTATTAATGGACTTGATGAGAAATACTAACTGGAGTGATGTCCTGTCTATGGCTGGTAATAATAAAGAGGATATTGATTCCATGGTTTCCATCTTTTACAACAAAATCTACACATTCTTTGAGTCTTGCGTTCCTAAACAATTTATGAATTCTCAAAATGGTCCACCATGGAACTCGAAACTACTGCCACGCCTGAAAAACCTCAAAAACAAAAATTATAAAAAATTCAAACGGTCTGGTTCTAGTGCTGATGAATATAACCTGCTTAGCCATGCTTTGTATAAAAACTATTTAATTAAGGTGAAAGCTGCTTTTGTACGTAATCCTAAGTCTTTTTATTCTTTTTTCAACTCCAAAAGGATATCTAATGGTTACCCATCCGTTATGAAATTTCATGATCATGAATCTAGTAACGTTGATATTATATGTGATATGTTTGCTGATTTTTTTGCTAGCTCGTATTCTGATGCTGATTTTGATGATAAAACTGTTTACCCTTATGCGGTTGCATCGACCCAAAACATTATATTTCCTACACTTAATTGCAGTGAAATTTTAATCAATTTAAAAAAACTTAAGATAACCTTTAGTCATGGTCCAGATGGGGTTCCAAGTTGTGTATTGGTTCGATGTGCTGAATCATTTGTTACACCACTAACTTTATTGTTCAATGCCTCAATTAAAGGTGGCTATTTTCCTGCTTTTTGGAGAGATTCATATGTTATACCCTTGTATAAATCTGGAAATAAATCTGACATATCTAACTATCCTCCACGGCCTAAGACAGGCAAAACGTTTCATTACGTTATCTCGGAACAAATCCCAAAAATTAATTCTGATGGACAAGAATGACCTCAGATTATTAACGGGTTGGTTTACCGGACACTGCGGTCTCAGACGATACCAGTTTACCATGGGCAACTCCGAGACCAAAGTGTGTATACTCTGCGGAGCAGAGGAGCAGACACCGGAGCACGTTCTCTGCGACTGTCCGGCAGTGGCGTCGTGCAGGAGGAGGTTCCTCGGAGGCAATTTCATGACTCCAGGGGAGGTGTACGATATCTCACTGGGCAGAGTAATTGGCTTTATTCGCAGCCTCAATCTACATCAGTGAACACTTGAGCTGCACAAAAGATCTTTGGGTCGCGGTGCTCAAGACCTCATATAATAATAATAAAATAATAATAAAAGTCATTGAAAACAAAAATACGGACAACAACACCAACCATTCAAAGAAAAAAGCATGGGTGGAAGTGGCAGAAAGTTATGTACATCACATATACATATATATATATATATATATATATATATATATACAACCACATGATCATTTCCTTTTTTTAAATTTCTTAAATTTTTTAGCTTCAACAGTTAATGTGTCGGGAATCACCGCACAATAACACAGCTCAAAAATCAGTGGATGGCTACCAAAATTGTATTTTGGTGATGTTCCACATCCCTGCTGTCTACTTCAATGTCTTGTTTTACCAATGTTACAATTTCCCTCTCTGTTTCCTTGCTAAAACGGTACTTCTCTTTTATAAGTACGTGCCCGATAATAGCCCACTATTTGGTTTATACGTTCTAAATAAAAATTACAAATTGAATAAAATTTTCACATCGAAATAAATAATTTTACCGATTTTGTTCATTAAATTTAATATATCCATTTTTAATATAAAAATACATAAAACTGAAATGCTCTAATTAAAAGTTTTCACAAAACATTTGCCAAAAAAAATATTTAACACAGCTTTAAAGTACATGAGTAGCTACTTTAAATTATTTGATGTTAACATCGGTTTGCAACACGTGTGTTAAGCTAACAACCGTTTTTGCATGATACTTTAAGGAATTTTGCTTAACATTGGTTTACCAGTCTATGTTAAGTTTTTTTGCATAAGGCTGATTGTCTTTAAGTTCTATGAATCCAAATATGCTTCATGTCTTGTTAGTCGATGAGATACATGACATCTTGCTGCTTGATATGTATATTGCCCCACATGCCAGTAATTTGTATACAAAGATTAGAAATCGTGCACTGATTCAGTACTTTATTCAATAACAGATAGATGCCGACATGCGTAAAATGGCCACCGCCTTCAGTCGTACTGTTGAGGCTTTGGAGATCGAGGTGATGTAGTTGATTTTAGGACAAATTCAGTCTCGTATTGACTCACACAATAAAATATTGTATGCAAACTAGACTGACCAACGCAGTAGTACTTTCGAACGAGCTATTTCCATGGGCAAGAAATATCAAAGACGTTCTCGCATATTGGTTTTAAGTGCAGCCATACTCAAAAGTAATATACACGTTAATAATTTTTATTGAAAGAAATTTTTAATTTTAGAGTATACCACGTCAATCAGAAAATCATTTCACCGACTTGTGCGTAGCGGCTGGTTCAAGTACTCATACAAAAGCTAGAATTTAAAATTATTTATATGTTCTTCGTTCGCTTCTACTTATAGATCCTGAGGATATTATTTAAAAACCTTTTCATTAAATATTTGCATACAAATTTATCTTCATTGTGAATTCTAACTCTAGCAATTTCAAAAAAATCCCATTTTTGAAAACAAAAAAAAAACATATGCATTTTAGTGTATTTGGAAAATAGGTCTTCTAAATTAGTAAGTCTGATATCATTTAGAGGCTTCACTTTGTTTTGCGGATGTGTTCATGCTTTGAAATAATATATATTTTATAATATTTTTTCATGCAAAAATTCAGCTCCTTTGTGAAAAGTACGATTGTTATTTGCGAGTTTTGTTGCATTATGCGTAGTCTTCATTGGGGTAAAATTTAAACTGTATTTCAAAATTTATTTTAAAAATGTTAAACAACCAAAACAGTTAGTAAAAAGAAAACAAAAAATTGCGGTGAATTTCACAAATTTTGACAATCCGTTCACTGTCACCTGTGCTGATGCATATACCTGTTCATTGTACCATGCTCACTACTGAGCGCTTTTGTGTCAGCGCTTTTGTTTAAGAGCTCTTTTGTTTCAGAGCTGAGCGGTTTTGAAAATTTCTGTCATAATTGTCATGATACCACAGTTTCTTAATAAACTGCCAGACAAATATAAAAATTCCTCATTGAATATGTTATTGTGGCATGCCTACAGAACCAATCTTTATGTATAGAAATTTAATTTTTTACAAATAAAACTGGTGCGATGAAACCATGTTTTGAAAAACACCAGTACATGATACTGGTTTTATTATAAATATATATATATATATATATATATATATATATATATATATATATAATATATATATTTATATATATATATATATATATATATATATATATATATATATATATATATATATATATGTATTGTATATATTGTTACAAAGTTCAAAAGTAGATTTAAATATAACGACAATGTGGCTATATGTACTTGGCAGCACTGCCAACTCATCTCAAGTTGTCACAATGTTACAACCCTGGTCAACACAAAGCAGATAATATTTGAATTAACGGAAGTGGAATATACCGGATACATCTTCGAGAATATACAAGATCATTTGAGGCTGTGCAATAATAAGTGTAAATAACAATTACGAAAAACCTAGCAACATCAATGCTAAGAGATGATGCTGTTATTCTTAATGATCTTGTACGCAAGTATTCGCTGCTAACAAAAGCTAAACATGTACACCAATATATACAGCAACATACACGCAAATATGCACATAAACATACCCACATAGTACAAGAAGAAACAAAACTACGCAACTCACAGAACACTCATACATACAACCACACATAGTTGCAATAAACAAAACACACAAGACAGCATTGTCATATAAACAAACACACGTATATAGCTACATGTTAAGTAAAGCACAACCAACAACAACCATGACCAGATGCTTCGCGAAGTTACCAGACGATGTCATTTTGCTATATAAAGTCGCTGCCAGTAATCAGCGGGATCAGTGTGATTTTAAATCTAGACGTGTTTACATCGCTAAGTGTTTAGTAGTACAAATACTCGTGTTAATATAGTAGTAAATAAAGTGTTGCCGCATTATATTTCTAAAGTTAATTGTCTGTGTTTTTAATTTGATGCAATTAAACGAATCCTTGAAGGATAAGTAAAAAGCGTTTTTACGAAAAGGTCTAAAAACGTAACAATATATATATTATATATATATATATATATATATATATATATATATATATATATATATATATATGAATATATATATATATATATATATATATATATATATATATATATATATTCATATATATATATATATATATATATATACATATATATATATATATATATATATATATATATATATATATATATTCATATATATATATTCATATATATATATAAGGTGCGCGTCAAAATTATAAGGTCACCTTAATATTTGCTCATATTTTAACAATTTAAGCAAACTATAAAATGTTATGTATGGTGACCTTATTCCAAAAAATTCTTCGACCAAATAAGTGAGAATAAGCAGGTTTTGCTCTTAGAGATGTACCGTTATGTTATGTTTATTTAAATTTATGAAAATAATTGCAAAATACAATGCGTCAAAATGATAAGGTCAGTAATTCATTTATTAAAATTTTTATTTAAACTAAGTATTAATAAATTATTTTTAATTTATACAGTTACCATTTACTTCTATAGTCTTAAAAATACGGGATGGCATCGAGTTTACTAAATTCTCCAGAACGTTGGAACGGATTTCGCGCCAGCTGTTGCAGATTGCCACTTTTAGTTCTTCTTTTGTCCGGTACTGTCTGTTTTCCGCATAAACATTACGCACAAGCAGTCCCCACAAATTTTCCATGGGGTTTAAGTCGGGAGAACGTGCTGGCCAGTCAAGTACATCAATATTGTGCTCCTCGAACCATTGTTTGGTCGACCTGCTGACATGAATTGCTGCATTATCTTGCTGAAAGGTGAAAGCTTTGTCAGCATTTTGAGCCAAATAAGGCAGCAAACATTCAGAAAGAATGTTCTGGTACTCTAAACTGTTCATTCGAGTGGAAGGAAAGTAGAGTTCCAGGGTACCATGTGAGCTAAAGCCAGCCCAAACCATCAAACTGCCACCACCGAAATTCCTTTTGGAAAAAAACAAGGGCTCCTTTCGTAAATCTCGCCAATAGCAATTGAAACCATCTGGTCCATCCAGGTTAAATTTTTTCTCGTCGGAAAAAATTACCTACAAACCCAAAAATGTACGGAATATCTTATAACCCTTTAAAAAAAAAAGTTTACCTGATGCCAGTTAGTTGCCATGTTATTTCTCGCAAACTCTTTACGCTTAATCTTATGCTCCTTAGTCAGACAGGGAATTTTTTTTAATTTTGCTCGAATTAGGTTTGGCTGGGCGTTGATAGCTCTTAGAATTGTGCTTTTTGAAGCTTGTAACTTCAATTCCTCTTTTATTTTCAAAGCACTTTTCATGGAATTGGAGGCCTTCCGTGCAACTAGCCGAGTTTCATGGGCAGACAGGACCTTTGGACGACCCGTAGTTTTTAATTTTCCATAGTTTTCTCTATTCTTGAGAAAATTTTGAACAACACACAAAGATCGCCCCAGTTGTTTCGCCATTCCTCGCATACTTAATCCCTGCCCATGAAGCGCCACAATTTGTCCTTGTTCATAAAGTGACAAAGGTTTCCCGCGGGGCATACCGCACAGATATTATTTGAATTATTAAAATAAATAACAGTTGTGATACGTTCTGCTTAGATTAATTGCTTATTAATCACTGACCTTATCATTTTGACGCATTGTATTTTGCAATTATTTTCATAAATTTAAATAAACATAACATAACGGTACATCTCTGAGAGCAAAACCTGCTTATTCTCACTTATTTGGTCGAAGAATTTTTTGCAATAAGGTTACCATACATAACATTTTATAGTTTGGATGAATTGAGCAAATATTAAGGTGACCTTATAATTTTGACGCGAACCTTATATATATATATATATATACATATATATTTAGTTTATAGTCCACCTCTTCAAAAAGTCGCATTATTGATTGATTTTAAATATTTTAAAGGCAATATTAGATTATATTTGTCTCTGAAACTCCACGAAATTATTCTTATCATTTTTGCCATCTTTTATATATATGATTATAACGTCTTTAATCACCCTTGGTGTATCTGAGCCACAGAGCTACTGAGCAGAGACTTGCGCCGAACCGACATTATTACATACCAGCCGCCGCCGATTCTTCTCCGACTGAAATACGGCTAAGAATCAGCCGCCGATTCTGACCTCTAGCGGCTGAAAATTCTACGCTGTAAAAATTACTTTGGTAGGCTGTTTTTTTCAAATATATTTTCATGTATGTATGCTGTTATATTTGAATTTTTTTTTATAAGTAGACTGTTTTTTTTTTATTTAAGTAGGCTTTGTTGTTTGAATACTTTGAACAGTTTGGTAATTTACACCACAGCTTGCTTATAGTTCAATACTATTTTTAAAGTGGATTTTTAAATATCTAAAAAAACTAAATATAATAACGAAAAAAAATTGTAAAATTACAACGTTTTTTAAATCAATTAGTGGTATTATTCAACAAAGTGTGCTTTCTGATTCCGATACGGACATTGAGTTAACAGAATTGGAAAGCGATATAAAAAATTATGAGAGTGTGTTAATTAAAAAACAGGAGCTTCGTGAAAATTCAAAAAATTTGCTCCACAAAATGGCCAAGGGAGGATCTCCATTTTGGCACTATTTTGGCCAAATGGTCACAAAAAATGTAGTCATGTTTAACAAGTATGTTATGTGTAAAGTTTGTTTCGAAGAAACACCATCACGTTTAAAAGGGTAAGTAAATTAATTAAATAAAACAATTTTGCAATGTATTGTTCTAATTTCTTAGCCTTTGATTTTTTACTTTAAGTAATATTATTTGGCTTGAGGCCTATTTTTATAAAATAATTATTATTTTGACCGATATTTCGATATTTAAATACAGCATCGTTTTGTTTGGTGAATGGTCAAGTATGTCTAAGTAGCGAATTTTATTGGTTCTTACACCAAATCATCTGTAGACTTTAACCTAATTCCAAAATAACGAAATACAATCAGAAAAGGAATAATTTACTTTAATATAATGCGGACTAGAATATATAAATTGAAATGATTCCTTTTCTGATTGTATTATTTCGTTATTTTTGAATTAGGTTAAAGTCTACAGATGATTTGGTGTAAGAACTAACAAAATTCACCATTTAGACATACTTGACCACCCACCAAACGAAACGATTATGTATTTAATTAATTTTTATGGAAAAATATAAATTCTTATAGACAAATATTCTGAATTGAATACAACAAACCATTTCAGATTTAGCTTATCAACATCAACATCCAATCTAATAGACCATCTGCGTACCGCCCACCGTATTGAAATTAATTTAAAAAAATCGAAATTTCGCAACACAAAACTGAATTGGTTTTGGCTGGTAATAAAAATATATTAGAAAGGACCGAAACTAACAAATATGCAAACGCTCGTTTGCTGGTTCAAATGTGTTGTAGGGATTTGCGGCCGTTCAACATATTTGAACAACCGGGATTTATCGAATATATTAGGAATATAAAACCGAGTATTGCCATGCCCGCTGCATCTACATTAAGTCGGTCTGCATTGGACGATGTGTACTCAACATATCTCTCCAAAATGAGCAATTTTATAAGGATTAGCTGCCCCACAACTATTGCTCTAGTACTTGACATGTGGACCGACTCTTTTAAGAGGCGAAGCTACATAAATATTAGAATATTATTTTCCCATCAGTTTGAACCTATATGTTTAACGTTAAAAACTGATGTGTTTCCCCATCCTCACAACAAATATACAATTTCAGAGAACATTATACAAACACTGAAAAATTTTGGTTTAGAAAAAAAAATATAGTAGTAGTAAGTGATGCCGGAAGTAATATTGTTGCGGCTATTAAACTTATAAAAATCAATCGGTTAACATGCTCAAGCCATTCATTGCATCGGTTCATTGTACACGATATTTTAAGCAACAACAACTGTAGTGTCTTTTCAAACGTGGTCGTCAAATTAAAAAAAAATTTTTAAATGTCTGAATTATAGTTGTGAGACTATTATAAAAATACAAAATGTTTTTGAAAATGAAGAGGTTGTTAATTTTCTGACTGATGCATCTGACATATGCTCAGTATTGGAAGTTGAACAGCAGTTCTTAAAAGAAGACACCACTTTGGTAAACAATGAATCCTTTGAGAGTTTAAAAAATTCCAATGACACCAGGTGGAGTAGTCTTTGCCGTATGCTTAAAAGTTTCAAGACCAACCAAAAAATTATAAATGTCGCATTGGCCGAAGTTGGCAATAGCGACCTAGCCTCTGAACACCATGGAAAAAAAATTAATCGAAGAATTTTTAACCTTTCTACAAATTTTTGAGGACGCAACCAAATACTTGCAGGGTCGAAAATATGCTACAATTAACACCTATATTGTCTTTTTTGAAAAAATCGTAGAAAGTATTGAACAAAACTCAGAGTTTGCGTGTTTTGAAGAAGCAATAAATATGTACCACTTCGCTAAAGAGCATTTTGAAAAAAGGTTCAAAGTATATAAGGTTCATTTGGTGGCAGCTCTTCTGGACCCAATTCAAAAAAATTGGAAACGGTTGGAGAAGTGGTTAAGAAAGATACCAGCCAGCAAATATATGCAGTTATTTGAGCGTTTAATTGAAGATGACCCTGAAGGTGGAATATCAAGACACAAACTACTTCGCGATGAAATTACAGCTACATATTCCACATGCAGAATCCGAAGAAAAAAGTGAAAATGAACCCTCAACTTCAAAAAACGCTAAGAAACAGATAATTAACACCATATCTGCCTTATATAGAATTCATGTATGTATGTATTGTAAAAACATCTTATTAGCCATAAAAATTCAATATTTCAAATAAAATTGCTTTATTAATTTTTTTTAATTGAAACATGCATACCGCATTTGATCAACAGGAGGATATTAACTTAAAACTTTTAAAATATCACTTTTAGCAAGAAATGAACTAACAATATCAATATCTTTATTAAAAAAAAAATCACGTATACCACTTACTCGGTCATCTCTAAAACCACATTTGAGATCATTTTCATGATGGTATAGTGACCGCTCTTATACCAACAAAAAGGTGATATTTTGAGTTGGTACAAAAAATGATATAACAAGTAAAAGTGCTATATTCGGCTGTGCCGAATCTTAAATATGCTTCACAGATGTAATTCTTCTTTCTTTCTTTCTTTCCAAAACAGAAAGTAGGTTTAATTAAAAAATCAAAATGATGTTATCGGTTACTTTTATATTTAAGAAAACGTTTAAATTTTGCGGCTAGGAAGCTAAATGTTTGGCTTTTGTTATATCTAATACCTATGAACGTCTTTCAAAAATATGAAATATGTTTAAATTACAAACAAAACAAAAAATCCGTTTCATGTACCCCAAAAAGTTCTAATTGTCCAACCGTAGAATCGTCTTTTAGATTTTGTTGGTTTTTAATACCAGTTTACTTCTTTCTGATGTATAAAGTAGGTATAACTCATCATAAAAATCAAAAAATAACATATAAAATGGCTGCTTTTATGAATCGGAAAATGTCGATTTTCCAATTTTTAATTTTTTAATACTAATTTAATTTTTTCTGATATATAAAATAGCTTTAATTCACTAAAAAACAAAATTTGGAATTTATGTATGTACTTTTATATACCAAAAATATTTCAATTTTCCAACCCTGGAACCGAATTTATAATATTTTGATACTAGTTTAATTTTTTCTGAAATATCTAATAGGTTTAATTCACTAAAAGCACAAAATTTTGAATTTATGTATGTACTATTATGTACGAAAAATATTTCGATTTCCCAACTATGGAATTTTTATTTTTTTACCAATGCAATTCTTAGTGATGTGTAACATAGTTTTACTTGACAAAAAAATTAAAATTTTTAAACTTTTTGGTGACTTTCATGTACCATAAAATATATCATTTGTCCATCCCTGGAGTCGAAATTTTGATTATTTAAGATTTTAATACCAATTTTGTTCTTCCTGAATTATAAAACAGCTTTAATTCGCAAAAAAAAACAACGTCAATTGCCTTTTTGGTAATTTTTATGCAGAATAAATATATCAATTTCCCAACCCTAGAAACGAAATTTAAATTTTTTTTACCAATGCAACTTTTAATGAGGCATGAAATAGTTTTATTTAAGAAAAACTTAATATTTATAACCATATAGGTTATAAATATAGTTTTAATAAGTAAAAAACAACATGAATTACCTTTTTGGTTACATTTGTTTAAAAAAAAATTCAATTTCCCAACCCTGGAAGCGAAATTTAAATTTTTTAACATTTTTTGTATCAATGCAAATCTTCATGAGGTATAAAGTAGTTTTGTTTAAGAAAAACTCGAATTTTGCAACCATTTTGGTTATAACATGTACTACAAAGTATTGCATGGACCAAAAAAAAATTTAATTTTTCCAACCCTGGAAGCGATATTTAAATTTTTAAAATTTTCTTATAACATGTACTACAAAATATTGCATGTACCAAAAAAAAATTTAATTTTTCCAACCCTGGAAACGAAATTTTAATTTTGTTTTTGTTTATTTTTTTTATCAGAGCAACGCTTCTTGAGGTATAAGGTAGTTTTATTTACGAAAAATTGAAAATTTTTTACCATTTTGGTAACATTCATGTACCATAAAATATTGCACTTCCATCCCTGGATTCGAAATTTTATTTTCTATTTTTGAATTTTTGATACCAATTATGTTCTTCCTAAATTATAAGACAGTTTTAGTTAGCAAAAAAAACAACAACATCAGTTGCGTTTGATTACTTTCACGTATAAAAAAAATGCAATTTCCCACCCCTGGAAGCAAAATTTGAATTACAAAATTTTTTTAGCCAATGCAAATCTTCATGACGTATAAAATGGTTTTGTTAAAGAAAAAATTGAAATTTTTAACAATTTTAGTTACTACATGTACTACAAAATATGGAATAGGCCGAAAAAAAATTTTTAATTTCCCATCCCTGGAAAAAAAATTTTATTTTTTTAGTTTTTAATAGACCATTGACGCTCCCCAAAGTACGAAGTAGGTTTAATTTACAAACATTAAAAACAATAACTGATTTTTGGTATAAATTTTGCGTCGAGAAATAGGTGTAACCTTCTCAGCTCTGGAACCATACTTTGGATCTTTCTGAATTTCAATAGCAGCCTATTTAAGTTCATTTCCAATCCAACGGTCCAAGAACGAAGTCTCTAGCTCTTCTGGGGGCTTGGGAACACCGATTTCACGTACAGACGGACGGACAGACGGACATCGCTCAATCGTCATGGCTATTCATAAGGATCCAGAATACATATACTTTATGGGGTTCCATGTGCATATCGAAGAAATTACACACGGAATGACAAACCTATATATACCCTTTAACTTTTTTGTGAAGGGTATAAAAACGGTATCACATCATTTGATTTGATATATATGGAAGTTTCATTAAAATGGCATTACCGAAAAATTTAAACCTTTTTTTGTAATAATTGCAAAAAGTTTAGAAGAAAAACAAAGAACTACATTTTTAAGTTGAATGTGCTAACAATATCTCCTCTAGTTAGTCAAGTGCAACGTATTTATACATACATATATGCATATATTGTACAGGGTGTTTTTTTTAAAGGTATAGAACTTCGAATTGAAATAAAACACAAGAAAATCGTTTTAATGGCCATCAATTTGGCTTTATTGGAAGGATAATTTTATGCCATTAATGTTTAAATATGATTTCGGGCATGTGGCCGCCGCGGCTGGCTCGAATAAAGCCAATTCTACAGGTCCAATTTTCAACCACTTTTTCGAGCATATGGGGCCGTATGTTGGCAATACCGCCACGAATGTTGGCTTCCAAGTCCCCTAACGTTTCTGGTTTGTTGGCGTAGACGAGCGACTTCACATATCCCCAAAGAAAATAATCCAATGGTGTCAAATCACACGATCTTGGTGGCCAATTGACAGGTCCATTCCGCGAAATTATGCGCTCATCGAATGTTTCCTTCAATAAATCGATTGTGACGTGCGCTGTGTGGCATGTAGCGCCGTCTTGTTGGAACCACAACTCATCCACATTCATGCCATCCAATTCGGGAACAAAATAGTCGGTTATCATGGCTCTATACCGGTCTCCATTAACGGCAACTGACTCTCCAGCATTATTTCGGAAGAAGTATGGCCCAATGACTCCACCAGCCCACTGCGCACTGTTCGACGTCTCTGCGGATGCGTATTATCACATAGAGTAAACGTAGTGCGAAAACGATCCATGGTTAACCGAATTAATTGCTCTGATGGACGATTATGTCGACCATAAAATGGACGGAGCTTGCGGTAAACTTTTGGAAACAAACAAAATTCGGAGTAGCATTGCGCAGTTCATAGCATCAACCACCGACTTAAATTATGAGAAATATCCATTGGAGATCGAAATAAAAATATATTCTGAATCAGATTGCGAAGCATTTTCTTGGTGGCAAAAACATGAAAAAGTGAATAAACTATGAAATTAGATATTTTCTATTATTATAAATAAACGTTTTTAATTATAGGAATTTCCCAACATAGCTAAACTAGCAGCATCAACGTTGTGCATACCAGCAACTAGCGCTTCATCCGAGGAAGCATTTTCAAGTGCTGGGTCACTAGTAACTGCAAAGAGATCCAATTTAAGCACTTTAACAATAAATCGAGTTCTCTTCATTCATGACAATTATGATGTTATTAAATATATTACATTGTAGCACCAATTACTTTAAAACATAGTATAGTAACCAGAGAAACAAGTCGATCTTCCAGAAGTCGACTAACCCCCAGTTTTTGACTTCGTATTTAAGTACAAAATTAGTTAATTTTTCCATAAACTTAAGTTGTGTTTAAATACACTTTCAGTTTTTCAGTCTAAAATTAATTTTGGTATTTAATTGTGATAAAAGTATGGTAGCACAAATAAATAGTAAGAAAAATACTGAAAATGATCCAATACAAGAACCTTTTTACCGAAGTTTTGTTCCAATGAACAGCTGCTGTACCAATTTTAAAGTTGTTGAATGTAAACAAACAATGAAAAACACATGGTTGTATGAAAAACTTAAATTGAATTTAAATGTACAATGTGGGCCATTTAAATCTTATGTAAATTCGAAGTGAAAAACAAAATTTTGTATTTAAATACACTTTATGTTTAAATAGTACTTAATTTTGAAGTTAAAAACTGGGCATAAGAGTCGACTTTGAGCCGCCGCCGATTATTTCCTAAACAACCAGCCGCCGCCAAAGTGACCGGCTTGTTTCGGCTTGCTTATGTTAGCCGATAAAAATATAATCGTGATAACAAAAACTTGTTTAAAAATAATATAAATTGACAATCGGTGCAAAATTGTAAGATTTTTTATTTTAATTAAAAAAAGTTTTTTTAATGGTTTTGTAAAGCTTTGAAAATATTGAATAGAATTTTTTGCGCATTTTATGACGATATGTACCATACATTAGGAAATATTTTTATTCTTATTCTGCAGGAGCTACATTCACGTCAGAAAACTTTTATGGTGATATGAATATATCAGTAACATAAAACTATTCCTACAAAATTTACAAGACATATCAACACCAGGTAGCCGCAAGAGAAAGTGTATTTATCGAGAACAGATTTGTAATGTCAAATATTTCTTGATAATTAGTTACGAAAATGGTAGGGAAAATTAATATATATAATTTATTTATACTTTACAAAAAAGTGCAGTATAATATTTTTCTGCATTACACCTGTTATTAGCAATTTTATATCACATGAATGAAAATCTACTATATTTAAATTATTTTTATTGATGCTTTTAATTATTTAAATTAAATAAATGTGACCGTTTCTTTTTACTATTTATTGACATCGGAAATATGATGTGAATTATTCTGACCTCAGCTCTCCAGGGCACCTATTTTTAATTCGCCTTGACACAATGATAACTATAGAAAAGAAACATATTCCTTTTTCTAATATAAAAATTATTTTTGCTATGGCAAAAACCAAAAAAAATTCTTATATAAGAATCAATCTTCTATTCACATACCTTTTAACTAATTTTAATGTTTAGGCCAACATTAATAAATAAGCATATTTTCAAATATATATACTGCAATTTAAGTAGTTTTTTCTGATCAAGTGCTTATTTTGGTAGATAAAAACCTTGATATGGCTAATGTCCTGAACTATTTTCAAATAAGCAATGTAGTGTTGCAAGGTGTAATCTCTGTATGAATCTATTTAAGAATCTTTGGCAGGTTGAGATTACAAAAGAAAAAAAAATAAGTCTGGCAACCTGTGCTCTTAGTATTTAAAAGTTAACCGTCTCTTCAAGCAAATTCAAAATGACAGAAAAATATAAAAAGTTTTTTCCTAAAGGAAAATGTTCCAATAGCTTCTTCTGATTCAGATACAGATGAAGAAATTAATAAATACATATCACCTTCTAATGATATAGATTATTATAGTGTCCTATTCAAGAAAAAAGAAGAGTTAAAAAAATGGCAAAAATAGTTGTTAACGAGAACGCCATATCAGAATGTTGGAAGTATATTGGCGACTTGCATATATCCAACAGGAAAATTCTTGGAAAATATAAATTCTGTAAGCCATGTTTCGAAAAGAATGATATGGTTCTAAAAGGGTAAGTACTCAAATGAACCTGTGAAAAGCAAATAATCATTCCGTTATTTAAAAGTTTTGGTAAGGCTACATCAACCACAAATTTACTAAATCACCTCAAAATCGACAAATTCCAAAAAAATAGCTGCCATGAGCAAATCAGCATTGGATCCAAGTTCAAGCAGAAGTGATAAATTTACCAACGCACGTCGAATTGCGGAAATGTGTTGCATTGATTTGCAGCCATTCAACATAGTGGAACGTGAAGGATTTAAACAATATTCCAAATTTCTAAATCCTAAGGCATGTTTTCCTCGATCTTCCACAATAGCCACTACGGCTTTAAATTATGTATATAATTTATACCTTCACTACATCAAAAACGTTTTAAAAGATTCCCCGAAAAATATTTGTATGGTATTGGATATGTGGTCGGATAAATTTAAACATTTGTCATATATAAACATCAAGGTACACTATTGTGAAGACTTCAAGTTAAGAGTTTTAACTTTTAAAACAGAAATTTTTTCCCGACCACATGCAGGCGAAGCGGTTGCCAATAAAATAAAAGAAACTTTGGAAGAATTTGGTTTAGCAAACAAAAAAATTTGTGCGGTTACAGATGTTGGCACTAATATCGTTAGTGCATTAAAGATGCGGAACATAGCACGATTTGGTTGCAGTTCCCATGCATTGCATCGTTTTTTATGTCACGATGTTTTGAACAATGAAAAATTTAGTCATTTAAATACCATAATTGGAAAGCTAAAGCAGGTATACCGCATGCTGCTATATAGCTCAGAAGAAATTACAAGTGTTCAGAGTTTAAAAGAACAAGAGGAGGTTATTACATTTCTTTTGAATGTACAGGAAATTGTTAACCACCTAGAGAGCAATGAGCACTATCCAAGCGGCGATGACAACTTCAAAGACGAAATTCGCAATCACAAACTTCCCTCGCTCAAAAACTCTGTACCCACACGTTGGAACTCCTTAAAAGAAATGTTAAGTAGTTTTGAGAAAAACATGGAAGTGGTGAATATTATATAACTTAAAATTAAACCCGAACTCATTATTCAAAACATGGAAAAGGAATTGATCAGGGAGTTTCACAGCTTTTTAAAAATATTCGAGAAAGCCACACAATACCTACAGGGCCAAGAATGCCCCACGATTTCCTGCTCGATATTTTTTTACGAAAAAATAATTACATGTTTAAAAAAATCAGCAGAAGAATCATGCTTTGATCTGACTATCCAGCTTTGTCAGTACTCAGTGGAAAATTTTAAATATCGTTTCCCAATCTATAAAATTCATGTCACAGCTGCGCTGATGGATCCGTGTCAAAAAAATTGGGAAATATTAGATAAATATCTGAAGAAGATTCCCGAAGATGAAAATGTACCCAAAAATACTATTTTAAAAAATGATGTAGCTTATCACATCTCGAAAGAAAATCTCCTGCTAGAAGAAATACGTGAAATGGATACATTGGATCAGCAGTGGAACCCTTTAGCAAAAGAACGGTATGTAAATTGAACATCAATTTGAAAATCCTTAAAATTTGGTCTTTCTTTTAAGAAAATTTCGCAAAGAAGGCAAGAAATGCTTTCATTTTTGTCAAGAACTCCCTCTGTGAAAAAGTCTTTAGTATTTGAAATAGCAAAATATTTTTCAACAGAGGTCAGCGACTGAAAGTCTAGATTGGTGGCAGCGTAATAAGGAGGTAATTTTAGTTCATAAATAATTTTAAAAACAGTTTTTAAATATATATATATATATATATATATATATATATATATATATATATATATATATATATATATATATATATATATATATATATATATATATATATATATATATATATATATATATATATATATATGCATATTTACAGATTTTTCCGAATTTGGCAAAATTAGCAATCGATTGCTTCGGAATTCCAGCAACGTCTGCATCACAGAATACGCACAGAACACCCAAAAGTGACAGTTCAATTTTGCCCGTATCAGATTTTCTTACTGGGAAGTCAAGACGAGTACAAAAGATAAACACTTTGCTGTTTTTCGTATGTTAGAAGAAATGGCTATACATACTATGTTTGAACACACGTTTTACAATTTTAAGTAAACAATTGTGGTTGAAAACAAAACAAATATTTTCTTTTAGGGAAAAATGTGAAATAATTCATACAAATAAGTGTTAAGTGTTTTTAAAAATATATTAAACTGTTTCTAAACAGTAAACAACGATTCTCAAAGATCTAAATAGTGGCTGGCGGTCAATGATGTTAAGAAATCAACATAAAAACGTGCCCAGATTTGCAATGAATTGGAATTCACACAGATATTACTTTTGTTTTTTATAAAGTTGAATGAAATACCTAAATCAAAGAAAATCGTTGCAATGACCACCACTTACTCAGGTTGGAAATATGAAATGTGGCTAACTTGTAGAAGTTGCAGGCACAACAAAGGATCTCAATGATGATTAGGAATAAGAAATATGTGAACAAACATATTAGTCTTTAGTGCATCCTAATGGGCGGATAGACTGCTTAATGAACTTATCGAAACAAAAAATGAATTCCTCCACATCAGGGGTACAATTTAAGTTAATCTAAACGCAGTTATTGAACTGCATATTGGAGAACTAAAAGGGCTGAATTTGGAAAAGCAAACGTGTATATAAATGTAAGTATTTCACTGTTTTTATTGCAATTTTTATAAAAATGTTCATCAAAATTTGTATAACTCTTTCAGAGTTACGGTACCTACAAAGAATTTGCTGATGAAAAAGAGTTCTTTGAAGTCATCTTCAGTGATGTGCCAATTGCGATGATTTCTCAACCGACATGCTTGAATGGAGAATAGCAAAGTGTTAAAAGGTGCATCAATCGTCCCAGCAAATCTATACGTGGTGGCTGATTCAGATGACTTTAATATTTAATTTCATGGTTAATTAATTTGCATTACACTTACTAAGAGTAAATATACAAGTGCTTTGCTTATTCTGTGGTGAAGTACAAATAATTCATATGCATTTGAAGTGAATGTGTAATTCTGAAAAATCAAAAAACAATGACAAAAAACAGTCCTTCTCTGGGCTACAAAATTAATTTCAAAAAGAGGTAGCCGATTTTGTGTCAACAAATAATAAAAGATTTTATAATGGGCCTTATTACGGTTCTCGATTCGACTCGAAAGAATGTAATAAATTAAAGAAAAATTCAGAATTTTTCTTTAATCTATTACGAACACTCGAGTCGATTCGAGAACGGTAATAAGGCAGAATGTGAAATGTCTTGTTTCAGGTTGTTTGTAAATTGAGCTCTTTTTTTAAATATATTGTAGCCCTTAAAAGGGCTTTTTTTATTTCGATTGTCGACATAAACAACAGTTTAAATTGAAGGGAAAGAAATTTACTTGGTTCATGGGGTCTTTTTCGCTGCTGGTTTTATGGTCATCTTTTTCGGTTTCGCTGCTGTAGCACGTTTAGCTTTGGGTGCTTTTGGCTTCTTAATGGGTTTTGCTTTCATTGTGCCAGTGTTTGTGGTGGATTTTGCTTTGCTTGCTGAAGTTGAACATCAATTGTAATGGGATATTCACCTTCTTAAACACCAGTCCGGCTCCTGATGAAACGAATGATACAAATTTTGTAATGCATTCATGTGTAGAATTTTTTTTTATAAAATATACACAATTGACTCACCTGGTCGGTTCTTTCGGGAATAGGTGTAGCCTCTGTCCTTCCTTGCATCCCAGTACGAACATACGGCTCCTGGAAGACATTAGAATTATAAGTTTTATAGAAATTAATCTGCCTTATTACCGTTCTCGAATCGACTCGAGCGTTTGCAATAGATTAAAGAAAAATCTTGTATTTTTCTTTAATCTATTACATTCTTTCGAGTCGAATCGAGAACCGTAATAAGGCCCAATATGTACAATTTTTACTTACATTTTGTTGCTGGTACCACTATTTTGTAACTTATTTTATTTCTATTCTGTGCTTTTGTTTGTATTCGCACTGTGTTGGTAACTAGTGGATGAATGTATAGATGATATTTCATCCATAAATGACCAACTTTGAACAATAAACTTGGCGCAAAATGAAATATTTTCTAATTTGCGCCAATGTTACTGCCGATAAATTTAATTTTTGTGTAAACAAAAATGAAATGTCAAATTAGTTCGAACGAATAAAAAAGATAGCAAGCAAAAAATTTGCTGTCCCTCTCTTGACTTCGAACTGAAGCCATCTCTGTATTAGAGAAATTTAGCACCTCTGTCTTTTAGTTGTCGAGTCTAGTTAGCCTATGGTCTGCATCACAGAATATGCACAGAATACGCAAAAGTGACAGTTCAATTTGGCCAAAATCAGCTTTTTTTATTACGATTGTGTAAACGAGTACAAAAGATATTACAGCGGGCTGTTTTATGTATGTTAGAAGGAATGGCTATACATAGCCATCTCTGAACACATGTTTCACAATTTCAAACAAACAATGGTGGTTGAAAATAAAACAAAAATTTTCTTTTAGAGAAAAAACTTAAAATAATTAATACAAAAATGTGTTAAGTGTTTTAAAAAAAATATTAAACAGTTTCTTAACAGTAAACAAAGATATTAAAACATCTAAATAGCGGCTGGCGGTCAATGCTGTTAAGAAATCAACATAAAAATGTGCCCCGATTCCCAAAGACTTGGAATTTGACCATATTAATATTGTTTCTAATTTGTAACAATTTTAGTGCTCGAAAAAATAATTAAAAACCTTAATTGAAACACCAAAGACAAAGATAATCGTTGCAATGACCACCACTTACTCAGGATGAATATATGAAATGGGGCTTACATGTAGAAGTTGCAGGTACAACTAAGGATCCCAATGGTGGTTGGAAATGAGACAAACATTTTGTTTATGTGGACAAACATAAAATATTTAATAAAATTGGTGGTTATGGCAGCTGAATGAACTTGTCGGAACAAAAATCATTTCCAAATCGGATATACAACTTACTGCCTATTTCTCATTGTCGAATGAATTCTTTCTTTCGTATAAATACATTTGAAACAAAAACAATTTATAAAATTTTGTTTTAAGTATATTTGTACGAAAGAAAGAATTCATTCGACAATGAGAAATAGGCAGTTAAATTGATTTAAAAGTAATTATTGAACTGCGTATTGGTGAACTAAAAAGATTGAATTTAGAAAAGTAAGAGTGTATTAAAATGTAAGTATTTTACTTCATTATTAGTTTATTACAATTTAAAAATTTTAATAAAAATGAATATATATGTATCTCTTTCAGAGACACGGTGCCGACAAAGAATTTGCTGATGAAAAATTGTTCTTGAACGATGGACTAATTGTGATGATTTCTCAACCGACGTGCTTGCATGGAGAATAGCAAAGTGTGGAGCAATGGTAATCTGATAACAATACAAGGTGTTAAAAGATAACGTAACAGAAAACAGAAAAATATTGGATTTCATGATTAATTATTTTGCATGATACTATAGAAGTGCTTTGTTTATTGTGTGGTTAAGTAAATATGTCTTATGCATATGAAGTAAATATGAAATTGTGAAAGATACCTCCTAATACCAGTAGTAAATCTGGCAAAGTGGAAAGACGTAAGCGCATGGAAAGTTATGCCATCTTCATTTACAAAGTTGTGAAAAAAGTACATCCGTTCAACAATTATTAGTCGTGAAATTCAATTTGCTGTCCGTCTACTGTTGCCTGGTGAATTGACTAAGCTTGCTGTCAGTGAAGATACTAAAGGCGTAACCAAATATACCACCAGTACCAAGTAAATGTCTATGAATGTTTATTTTAACAAAAAACCAGAAAGAAAACACAAACAGCCCTTTTCAGGGCTACAAAATGAATTTCAAAAAGAGGTAGCCGATTTTGTGTCTACAAATAATAAAAAGAAATTTATATTGTGAAATGTTTTATTTCAAAGTGTTTGTAAATTGAGCTCTTTTTTAAAGTATATTGTAGCCCTTAAATGGTCTTTCTTGTTATTTCGATTGTCGAAAAATAGTTTAAATGGAAGCGGAAGCAATTTATTTGTTTCATGCGACCTTTTTCGCTGTTGGTTCTTTTGTAAGGGTTATCTTTTTCAGTTTCGCTGATATAGAACTTTTAGCTTTGGGTGCTTTTGGTTTGCTTGCTGGTACCTCTTTGGTTGGTTTTGCTTTCATAGTGACAGTCTTTCTGATGCGGCTTGTTGTGCCACTATTGCTTTTCGAAGGTGAACACCAATTTTGATTGGATATTCACCTTCTTAAACTCCAGTCCGGTTCCTGATGAAACGAATGATACAAATTTTGTAACGCATTCATGAGTGTAGAATTTTTATATAAAATGTACACAATTGACTCACCTGGTCGGATATTTAGGATATAGGTGTAACCTCAGTCTTTCCTTGCATCCCATTACGCATTACGGCTCCTGGAAGACATTAAAATTATAAGTTTTATAAAAATTTATATTCACAATTTTTACTTAGATATTATTGCTGGTACCACTATTTTGTAGCTGCGCTTTTGTTTATCTTCGCACAGTGTTGGTAATGAGTGGATGAATCTATAGATGATATTTCATCCATAAATTACCAACTTTAAGCAATATATTTGGCGTAAAATGAACTTTTTAACAATTTGCGAAAAGAAATTTAATTTTAACGTAAACAAAAATGAAATGTCATTTTACTTTGATGAAATAAAAGAGATAGCAAACAAAGAAATTTGCCGTCTCTCTCGCAATATCGTAATAACCGACATCTCTGTATTAGACATAAATAACGTCTCTGTATTTTAGTTGTCGTGTCTAGTTATTTGTCTATGGTCTGCATCATCTGAGCGAGCCTTTTCCGCTTCCGGATCCTGCATAAACGAAAAAAGAAGTCGTTTGAATCCAACCATGGCAAAAAAACAATTATTTGTTCATGACAATAACAAGAATGTTGAACCACTCCTTTAGTTTATATATTTTTAATTAGATTCAAGTATATATGTATTAAATTAAAATCCTAATATCTACCATTTTGATGCATTTCTTTAAAAAATAAGATTGCGGATTTCTTTAAAAAATAAGATTGATAGTTAATAAATTTAATTTATGTTATATTACTGAATATATGAATAAATAAAAATGTTGCTTTCAGCCGACTTTGAGCCGAATTTCAGCCGACGCCGATTATTTTTTTCAAGCCAGCCGCCGCCAATCAAAACCTTTGGCGCAAATCTCTGCTACTGAGCTATTAAATGAACATCGAAGTGAAGAAAACAAGATTTTTTTTTTTTTTTACAAACAGTGTACATGTGCGCACATTCAAGGCGAATTTATACAGGTGGCCTTATTAGCGCAGATGCTTCTCAGCTGTTTTATTCGCCTCTAGCCGTTAAAAACCAATCTTTCAAAATTTACTGACTTTTCATTCAAAATATTTTTGTGAGCCGTTTAAAATTTTGTGTTGAAAATGTTAAAGTTTATTTGTGTTTTTTTATACATAATATATAAAATACTTTGTAAATATTTACATTACATGTATCACATCTATATTCTTATGTATAGTACATACACATATCCTTTTTACATATTTTTAAAAACAACAAACAAAGTCTAAGAATGTAATTTTTTAATTGTTGATTTATATATTTGTTTGATGACTAAAATTTATTTAATTTAGAAAAAATATAGATAAATATTAACAAATTTCATCATACTTGTCATTATCATAATTTATTTGAAAAAATCTAGCAAAAATGAAAAAATTTGGAAACAAATTTTGCCATTTTTCCCTTAAAAGTAAGTACTAATCATTGACCATTAATTAATTTTTATTGGCTTAATATCATTGCATGTCTTTAATTGTTGTGGCGGTGGTAGTTGTTGTGGTTCCAAATTATCCATTGATGAACACTTGCACATTTGGTATTGCAAAGAAAATTATTAAGTTTAGTGCTCTCCAGTTTGGTCGTTGTTACTTGTTGCTTTTGTTTGACTGAAACTCCTGCGCTACTACCACTGCTGCTGCAACTGCTATTGGATGACTTCACTTTGTCGGCATGATTATCGCTATCACTGGATTGATTGTTATGATTGAGAGTTGTAGGCAGATGTACAGTTCCACTGCCATTGTTGCCTTGGCTGTTGGCAACAAATGATATATTAGGCGAGGAAGTATCGATACTATAACTCAACAACATATCAGGTGTTTGTTATTGACAATATCATTGCCACCACACGAAGTCTCTGAATCATTCAAATACGCTGCAGATTTCGGTATTATTGTTGCTATTGTGGAAATGGTAGTGGAATCATTTTCCACACTTTTAGATTTTTGTAAAATCTGCTGTTGTAAATGTTGCAGTGGTGGAATATTAGCATTTTAATGCAAAATTGCATTTTTATACTGTTCCAACGGCGCGGCTTTGGTATCAACTTCTGCGGCAAAAGAGGTCGTTGTATCGTTTACCAAATTAATATTACCATCACCAATACTTGCATGACATTGAGTTGATATCACATTTTGTGTAGGATTTGTAACAAATGTTGTTAAACTTTGAGAATATGTTATAATTCCTATGATAAGCATTTACATTAAGAATCTTGTCGTCGTTACCAGTCGCTAAGGTACCGCCACTTAGCTCCGGAAAATCTTGCTTCATTTGACATATTTTAACTTTTTGGGCTTTTGCTTGTGGAGTTAAGGCTGTTATTGAGATTGGCGATATTGTGGGATTGTTAGTAGACACCGACTTTTCTTCAGTAGTTATTATGGAATCAGTTGTGTGTTTTGAAGCATCAGCATTTCTGAATTCAGTGTGAATTTCATTAATATTTATTAAAATACCACAAGCAGAAGCGGCGGCAGCCGCAATATCGGCATAGGATATTGGAGCTGCTAAATTGTGGTTTTTACATGTACTCAAGGAATCATTGTTATTTCCCATTACTATATATTATATATATTTTTTATAAAAAACTAAAATTTTATACACATCACTTTTTAATTCATTTCTTTTGCTTACATTTTTATAAAAATCACATCACATTTATAATTTTTCTGACAATTGTTTTTGAAGGATTGGTTTTTTGAACAAGGCGAATTGCATGTTGTTTTTTTATAGTTGTATTGTTGTAGCGATAAGGCCACCTGTATTTAATTCGCCTTGCGCACATTTTTCTTTTTTGTTGAGAGTGTATGTGTTAGAATTTGTTTTGATAGTACATGACTGCAACGCGCTAGCTATATACTTGGGCTATTTTTAAATACTTTCAAGTAACTCCAAAACTAAGCTGGGTATACATATGGCGGTACCCTTATTCGAAAGGAAGCTAAATTACGCGTCGATATCAATAATTACTATATTCGGAAGTGCTTTGTGAAAAAAGTTATAAGTGCAACAAGATTTGCATTAGTGTAAAAAAGCGAACAACATTTTATATTAGTTTCATGCTAATAACACAAAAACTGTGTCGGGTATACATATGAGGCTACCATCATTCGAAAGGTAGCTAAATTACGCATCGATATCAATAATTACCATATTCGGAAGTGCTTTGTGAAAAAAGTTATAAGTGCAACAAAATTTGCATTAGTGTAAAAAAGCGAAAAATATCTTATATTAGTTTCATGCTAATAACACAAAAACTGTGTCGGGTATATATATGAGGCTACCCTCATTCGAAAGGGAGCTAAATTACGTGTCGATATCAATACATACCATATTCGGAAGTGCTTTGTGAAAAAAGTTATAAGTGCAACAATATTAGCATTAGTGTAAAATAGCGAAAAAAATCTTATATTAGTTTTATGCTAATAACACAAAAACTGTGTCGGGTATACATATGAGGCTACCCTCATTCGAAAGGGAGCTAAATTACGCGTCGTTATCAATAATTGCCATGTTCGTGAGTGCTTTGTGAAAAAAGTTATAAGTGCAACAAGATTTGCATTATTGTAAAAAAGCGAAAAAATATTATATTAGTTTCATGCTAATAACACAAAAACTGTGTCGGGTATACATATGAGGCTACCCTCATTCTAAAGGGAGCAAAATTACGCGTAGATATCAATAATTGCCATATTCGGAAGTGCTTTGTGAAAAAAGTTAAAAGTGCAGCAAGATTTGCATTAGTTTTAAAAGCGCCACTTATGTTAGTATAAAATGTAATAATACAGTCTATAATTTATGTTTTTAGAAACTTTGCAGTGTTTGGTGAGATATACCGTTTCTTATCTAATGAATGTCTGTTATCATAAACTATTTAGTATGGCAGCACTAGTTTTTATTCCATGATGGCTGCCTCTCTAGTGGCTCTAGTGACTCCTCTAACAGGAGTGAACCAAAATTCCAAATCAGAGGTACAATTTAAGTTAATCTAAACGCAATTATTGAACTGCAAGAGTGCATAAAAATGTAAGTATTTCACTGTGTTGCAATTTATATAAAAATGTTGATCAAAATTTGTATCTCTTTCAGAGTCATGGTATTTAAAAAAATTTTTATGATGAAAAAGATTTCTTTGAGGTCATCTTCAGCGATGTGCCAATTATGATGATTTCTCAACCGACATGCTTGAGTGGAGAATAGCAGCGTTAAAGGGTAACGTGAATAAAGCGTCCCAGAAAATCTATACGTGGTGGCTATGGTTCAGATGACTTCAATATTGATTAATTAATTTGCTTGATACCTACAAGTGCCTTGTTGATTGTGTGGTAAAGTACATATATCATATGCATTTGAAGTGAATATATAATTGTGAAAAATGGCTCTAACAACAGTGGTAAATTCCAATGAATGCTTATTTTAACAAATAATCAGAGAGAAAACACAGCCCTTTTCAGGGCTACAAAATGAATTGCAAAAAGAGGTAAAAGATTTTGGGTCAACAAATAATAAACGAATTTTATATTGTGAAATGTTTTAGTGTGTTTGTAAAATAGAAAACGAATTAAGCGCAAGGAAAGTTATGCCATCTACATTCACAAAGTTTTGAAACAAGTACATCCGGATACTGGCATCTCATAAAAGATCATGAATAATTTTATTAATGATATTTTTAAGGGCATTGCTGTCGAAGCATCACATTTATCTCACTAGAAGCGTTTAACAATTATCATTCGCGGAATTCAATTTGCTGTTCGCATAGTGTTGCCTGGTGAATTGGCTAACAATGCTGTCAGTGGACTAAATGCCAATAAATGTTTATTTTAACAAGAAACCAAAAAGAAAACCTTAGCAGCCCTTTTTAGGGCTACAAAATTAATTTCAAAAAGAGGTGGATGATTTTGTGTCTACAAATAATAAATCAATTTTATTCCACTATTTCTATTAGTGGTGAATAAATTTTCACAAAATGGATAGAGACGTCGTGGTAAGGATAAGTACTTTTAATTTAATTTTTAATTTGAGTTATTTAATAGATATATACAAGAAAGTGCTTTACTATACTTGAGTATTAATTACAATGAAATGTAAGGCACTTTTGTATATATATATATATATATATATATATATATATATATATTTATATATATATATATATATATATATATATACATATATATATATACATATATATATATATATATATATATATATACATATATATATATATATATATATATATATATATATATTCATATATATACATATATATATATATATATATATATATATATATATATATATATATATATATATATACATATATATATATATATATATATATATATATATATATAAATATATAAAAATTCCGAATAATTATTTTTTATTTTCAGACCATTATACAGCAACCACAGCTACTACAGGCACAGCGAATGCAACCACAGCTGGTGCAATATCTTCAGCCTCAATCTGTTCAATATCCGCAATATATGCAGCAACCAGCATATATTCAGCTGCCTCAATATCTCCAAAAACAGCCGCCATATACATACCAGAACCAATATATTCAGCACCCTTCATATATTATGCTGGTAGAATATATTCAGCAGGCACAATATTTTCCGCAGCCGCAATATCTTCAGCAGCCACAAGAGTGAACGTAGAAGCTGTCCCAAACACCGCAAAAAATTCTAAATTAATGTATAAATAATCAAAATAAGCAAAAGCCCTTTTAAGGGCTACAATATATTTAAAAAAAAGAGCTCAATTTAAAAACACCCTGAAACAATACCCTTCACAATATAAAATTTTATAATTATTTGTAGAAACAAAATCGGCTACCTCTTTTTTAAATTTATTTTGTAGCCCTGAAAAGGGCTGTTTGTGTTTTCTTTTTGGTTTTTTTGTTAAAATAAACATTCATTGGCATTTAGTTCACTGACAGCATGCTTAAGGGCCCTGGAGACTATCAAAATAAGACATCAAACATTGCATATGTGTGGGTGTCGTGTGATTGTAGCATTTGAAAGAGACGTACCAAGGCGAATTCAATAAGGTGAACTCATTTATGCAACTCTGTATATGGAACATGTATTTTGTTAGTGTACAGGCTTCTGAAATGTCAAATTTAGTTATGCAGAAAAAAGTAAAAAATTGTTACACAGATGTTTGTGATATGGTAGAAAAAAGAAGAAAATATCTGTTCTGCATTTGATTAAAACATTAAATACCTAAAATTTAAAAAGGTAAAACCAGTTTAATTTGGAGTTGTAAATGCATTAATAATACTATACAATGGAGTGATAGTATAAGAGGTATGGCTCTTACAGCGGCCAGTTATTCTTTGTCGCGTTTGGAGGAGGGGCCACCACACACCAAAAACTGGCTGGAATGACAATTTTATGCCGAAATATCGAAAAATCTTTGCGTTTGCTACTCAACTTAAAACCGGTAAGGGCTTGACTATTTGTATATCAGTCATACAGGGAGATCATACCAAAATCGGCAATAGTGCTATAGAGGCCAAACAGTCGTTGTGCAAGTACATGGATGATGAGAGAGTAGAAGGTTTTTGTGATGTTATGGTGGCCGTGCAGAGTATAGGAAGAGGGATCGTGTACGTGAAAGACAACGGGAACGTACTCGTAAGTTGGAAGTTAATCGTGCTGCTCCCATTGTTCGACGTGGACGCGCTGCAAGACGCTGTATAGTTATGATGCCAAAAACATTGGACGAATTGGTTGCCGTTGTAATTCAAAATCTACCACGCGAAGCCGAAGAACGTGGTGTATATAACGAAGATGTTTTGCGTGAACGTTTCTTAAATGTGGAACGAGTAGCACGTAAACTGGCTATAATACTTGAAGAGGGAGCCAGTTTGCCTAAATATTTCCTATAATATTTGCAATCCTTGTTTATTATTAAGCCTAACAATCCTATTTCACAAGACGAACTACAAAATAAGATATTCGACTACAACAAGTTGGATACGTTTGACATTTTAAACACAGCAAGGTATGAAAATATTTATTGAAGTTACATTGAATAAGAGGTTTATTAATGAATTGTTTAATTTAGATACTTTGTTGATCGTGGCGATCTAATAATGGCCTTAATATATATGAATCTTTTGCAAGGCGCCCCACGTAAAATAGCTTCCGACTGGTTGAAAGAAACCCGTCTACTGTGGGAAACTCAACAAGCTGCCAATACTCTAATGGCTCATGCTGCCGCTAGTGGTCTATTGTATTTGTAATATTTAATGTTTATTAATTTAATATAACGAAAGAAAACAAATTAGTTATTATTATGGATGTATTTACATTTTACTTAACACTTAAAATTTTATGCGATTGTTACGATTTGAGACAAATGAAAATATCATGCGGAAAACATAAATTATAAAAGTTGTAAAAATGTATTTATTTATTTAAAAATCATTGTCTTTATTTTGTTATTGGCTGAAAATTTCTCGTTCCGTAATCCATATTGATAGTCTAGCAGTTTACTCAATATCCAAGCTACGCATCCATTATCACTAGAAATTTTTAAAAACTTTGTTTTTGGCGCACAAAAATTTTTAGTTTTAATTGGAAAAAAAAGTAAGCAGAAGAAGATTTTGACAGATCAGCGTAAAATCACCTGATCGACATTTTCTGAAATAAGGCCACCTGATTGAATTCGCCTTGAGACGTACAAATAAAAGCTTCAAACACAATTTGTATTTTGCCGTTGTAGTGAACATATTGAAAAAATGTTGGACGATGAATTATTGAAAATTTTTTATATTCAAAGTTCTTGCGGTAAAAGTACAGCACAATTGAAAAATATGTGCTTTACTTGCAATATTATATTTTTTATTTTATTTATCTTTTTATTTTTTAATGAAAAAAGAACACAACACAGGTGAAAAACACAAAACAAACTAGCCCAGTTCACAATCTCGAGCAAGTAGTCTAGCATCGTAGCATGAGCAAAATAATTGTTCTCTACACCAACAAAATACATTGAAAATGCTCTCAAATACTCTCTCAATTTGCAAATGCTATAATGCAAGACCATTTGCACAGGATTGTGAATTGGGCTATTATTTTTCTTTTACTGTTTACCGGCGATGTTGTTGCGACGAAAAACACAGAAAAATAAAATTTTTTTGTCAAACACAAATGGAGACGTACAAAAAATCAGCCGTCAAAATAAAAATCAAAACTTTTTGATTTTCTTCAAAAAGAGCCGACAACAAATACGTGTAACCCGAAAAACAACGACCGCACGCACACAACCTTGTGTTTGATGACTTTTTTTGATAGTCTCCAGGCCGCTTTAGCCAATTCACCAGGGGCCAAATTACCGCACTCTATATCGATCGAAATTTCCATATAATTTAAATGGAAATTTCGATCGATATCGATTGCCGTAATTTGCCCCCAGGCAACACTAGGCGAACAGCAAATTGAATTCCACGACTGCTAATTCGTAACGTACTTTTAATACACATAATACTCATGTGCTCAGTAAAGTGAAGGATTTACCTCGCTCAATTGAATGAATGCTTCATTTGAATTAATTCATTCGGGAGCTCTAACAAAAGCACAGAACGGCAATAAAATGCGTTACAAAATAGTGGTACCAGCAACAAAATGTAAGTAAAACTTATGCATATTAATTTTTATAAAACTTATAAACGTAAATGCGTAATGGGATGCAAGGAAGGACACTCATAAATGCATTAAAAATTTTGTATCATTCGTTTTATCAGGATTTGGGCTGGTGTTTAAGAAGGCGAATATCCAATTACAATTGGTGTTCACCTTCGAAAAGCAGCGAAGCAAAACCCATCAGAAGGACTGGCACCATGAAAGCAAAATCCACCAAAAAGAAACCAGCAACCAAAACAAAAGCACCCAATGCTAAAAGTAAAACCGAAAAAGCTGACCCCTACAAAAAAAAACCATCAGCGAAAAAAACCCCATGAAGGACGCAAATTGATTTCGCTTCAATTTAAACTATTTTTCGACAATCGAAATAAAAAAAGCCCTTCTAAGGGCCACAATATATTAAAAAAAAAGAGTTCAATTTACCAACACCCTAAAACAAAACATTTCACAATATAAAATTGTTTAATAAAAGAATTTTATAATTATTTGTAGACACAAAATCGGCCACATGTACTTTACCACACAATCAACAAGGCACTTGTAGGTATCAAGCAAATTAATTAATCAATATTGAAGTCATCTGAACCATAGCCACCACGTATAGATTTTCTGGGACGCTTTATTCACGTTACCCTTTAACATTGCTATTCTCCACTCAAGCATGTCGGTTGAGAAATCATCACGATTGGCACATCGCTGAAGATGACCTCAAAGAACTCTTTTTCATCATAAAATTTTTTTTAAGTACCATGACTCTGAAAGAGATACAAATTTTGATCAACATTTTTATATAAATTGCAACACAGTGAAATACTTACATTTTTATGCACACTTGCAGTTCAATAATTGCGTTTAGATTAACTTAAATTGTACCTCTGATTTGGAATTTTTTTTCTTGTTTCTTTGAATTTACTCCGTTTCCCCCCAGAATCCCAGGGGATGGGAGATTTATTTGGCGGAACCCTTGGGGTCAAACAGCTATCAACAAATTTATTAATTTCGTTTCCGTAGAATACTTTACTTATATGTATGTATATTTGCAAAGTATTGATGCACAGATGCCAACTGGGTTATTCAGACCGTACGCCGGCGATGTTATTAAACGTATTCTCCTTTCCGTTACTGTGACTGACTGTACACGACCTATGCCTTCACATAGGAAGTAGCAACGTAGTTAACTAGTGCGAGTGAGACGCAAAACTCTCGAAAGAGAGTAAACAATCAGTGGTCTGGCTGCACTTAAAAAATAATTGCCAACGAGGCTTGATGTTGACTGACTCAGAACTGCTTTGCTACTGGATTTGGAATTTTGGTTCACTCCTGTTAGAGGAGTCACTAGAGCAGTGATGGGCAAAGACAGAATTTCCTACCACGCGTGGTTGAAGACAAAATTCTGCTACTGCAACAAAAAAACACACATACACTAAAGTGGTGTATGCAAGAATGATAAAATAAAGATTACGCCAACAAGCTGAAATATAAATACTTTTCTGCGCATGATGGAACTCTGACGTCACTCAACATGTGTTCTGATTGGCTAATAAAATTCAGCTGGAGAACTATTATGTTATTATAAACACAGGACAGTGGGGCAAATTGCGATTTTTCAAATAAAATTTGTTTGATATTAAACAATTTTAAAAATTTTATTTTATTTTCCACTTTTTTTATTTGAAATTGTTAATTTATAGTTATTTTATATAAATATTGAACTCGATTGCTAATTACTTTTCTTTTTTCCCCATTCAAAACAAATTTTTTTGCTTGCAAAATATCAGCCATAACTTTCTTTGAGGTTCATCTCTTGGAAAACTACAAAAAAAAATGTTGATAACAATATTACATTTTAACACAATTATTTCTCACTTGTTTTTTGCTGTTACTTTGTTTGCAACTGCCCACTGCACATTCCATGTTTGCTCTTTTTGTTCTCTTTAATTTAGGTTTTTTGTTTACAGTTTATGAGCTTTAAAAATCAAGTTTTAATAAGTTTTTTACACTTTAAGTTATTTAATAATTATTTTAATATATTTATTTTAAGATATAACACAATTTATTATGAAATATAACACAAAACTTGCACTTTCCGATTTAATTTGCTTGTTGGAAATCTCTCTGAGTAAATTGGAAATCTCTCTGAGTAAATTGTGTGAAGAGTTTTTTTTTCTTTTTTTTTTTTTTATCTTGGACCAGCACTCAGGGGATGACCCCTATATATGCAATGCATTGCGCCGGAACTGAAAACGAGGGGACAGATTAGGATAGATCAGAAGATAGACAGTTGTTTTTGTAGCTATTTCAACCTTTTACTTCGCCGGCTAATTTTTGCTACAGGGCCGACGAAGGTGGGTGCTGTTACTCTGCTTTTTAGTACATGATAGTGTCAGTCGCCGCCAATTATGTTCAGTGCCCAGTGACTATGCCTTCATCATTGAAACAGGCTGGCAACAACTAACACAACTACGCACTAATGCTGATCAGAAGAATTCAACACAATATTTCATGACTCAGCGCGGGCTCGAACTCACGACCCTCCGCTTCATAGTCTCGTGTTCTACCACTTCAGCCAGCAGCACCCACACCAAATATAGCATAAAATATTAATTTTGTACGAGAAAGTATTACTTTTGCATATAATAAACATTTGGCAATCTCTTCGAGGGAACAAATACGTCATCAAACGGTAAATCATGCGCAAGGCGTAATCTTTATTTTATCATTCTTGGGTGTATGTACCTACCTTCGTATGGCTAAAGATTAAATTGTTCGTTTGAATGGTTTGTTTACATTTTAAAGTAGTTAAACAAATCAGTTGCACATGAGCACTTGATGAAGTAGGAGTATCGCTTGTTTGTTTTTAAAAACACACTAGCAAAAATTATGGATGAAAAATATGAAAACAATGTTTTTTTATAGAAAATGTAGATGGCGAACCTCAATGCTTGATTTGCAATCGAGTTTTGAGTGTTTTATCACATTTTCATATAAAAAGGCATTTTAATACTTGCCATGAGGGTTTTAATAACCTAATGGGGGAAGATCGATGGCATTTTTTTTTTAAATAAACATCAGATGTTTTAAATTGTTTCGGTGAAAAATTCCAAGAAGCTGTAAATATTTGCCAAAATATCCCGTTGTCTCGAAGGATAATTACTCGTAGGACAAAAGAGATAAGCAAGTTTATCTATTCTGTAGCTAAAAATAGGCTTATAAATTGCAAATATTTTTCACATTCTCTTGACGAGAGTACTGATATTAATAATATTTGTCAGGTAATTATTTGCTTCAAAACTGTTGATGCAAACTTAACTACTTTTGAAGAAGTTTTTGATGTAATTGCCTTTCACGGTCATGTTACAGGTCAGGTTTTGTTTGAAACAATAAAATCAAATATTTTTTCAATTGTTGACAAAAACAAGCTTAGTTCAATATGCACAGATGGAGCGCAAGTAATGAGGGGTAAAAACAAGGGTCTTTTGGGCATTTTAAACAAAAAAGGAATTCATTGCCCATCTTTCGATTGTGTTACACATCAACAAGCATTATTTTCTAAAGAATTAAATATGACCAATACTATGAACATTGCTGTTAAAATTATTAACAAAATAAGAGGTGGACACAACGCACTGACTCATAGAAAGTTTAAAGATTTTCTAGCAAATCTTAATGCTGAGTATGGTGATATTTTGTTGTACACTGAAATTCGTTGGTTTAGCCGGGGTAAAAGCCTAGAGAGGCTTTTTAATCTAAGAAAAGATATCATTCTGTTTTTTAAAAGTACGCCAAAGCAAGACATCGATTATCTTGTTTCTTTAATGGAAGAGCCCGACTTCCAATTAGACTTCGCATTTTTATGCGATTTAACAGAAATTTTAAATAACCTTAATCTAACTCTTCAAGGTAAAAATATCACAGTTGTCCAATTATCAACAATCATACAAAACTTTCGCAGAAAATTGAATTTATTGGCTCACCAACTGAAAAATAATAATATTGCCAACCTTAAAAAGCAGAGGCAATATTTTCAGAATTGAATATTAATATTTTTGTTAAAATACAAGAATATGCTAAAATCGTTGTATCTTTAATGAAAAATTATTCAGACAGATTTAAAGATTTAGAATGTATTGAAAGGGCGGTTGAATTGTACAACTATCCACTAACGTGTAAAATAGAAGAACAGGATGTCGCACTGCGTGAAGAACTTGAGCAATTAAGGTGCGATATAGAAATTCCACTTGAAACAGGAGAACAATTTTGGTCGAAAATTGATGAAAATAAATACCAAAATCTGAAAAACGAAGTTTTCAAGCTATTTTCAATGTTTGGAACCACGTACAATTGCGAGGTGGCATTTTCAAGCTTAAAAATAATTTTGAGCAAGACTCGTAATAGGTTAACAGACGAACACATAACGGATTTACTGCGCATCAAGGAATATAGAGGAGACATCAATCTGGAAGAATTAGTTGAGCTACAAGATGAATAAAATTATTATAATTTTTTATTCTTATTTCTTTCTTAATTATCTAGCATATTTCAGCCTATTTTTGTATTTTTACGAAATTATTGATATTTAATTCTATTTAATTTAATATGAACTTTTAATCTCAATATCTGCGGTGTTAGAAGGGTTAAAGTTTTAAGTTATATCTTAAGTTAAAACTTTAATTCTACGCTTCAATTCAAGTACATCTATTTTGTATCTTTACTTAAGTCAAATATCGAAAAATTAAGATGTTTTTCTGAAAAGTTGACAATAAAAACATACTTTTGGTGTTTGACGCTTAACGGGTTAATAAAAGTAAAAATGTGTTTCGATCCGATTACAAATGTTAAAGATACAATGAATTTTAAATCAAAACTTTGGAAGTCCATAACTCCGGAACCGTCCCAATAATTTTTGGGAGAAATGAGACCAATTAACGAGAAATTTAATATGTACCTACATGAAAAACTTAAAATAAAATAGTACATAAAGATAAAAACACAACAAAACTATTTTTTTCACAATTGAAAAGTTTTTACAGTGTATAACTAGTGAGTATTAATTTCAATTTCGTTTTTCGATGCTACACACACAAACATGGTGTATGATAGTATGTGTGCTGCCTCAGCTGCCTACCACTGCACTAGAGAGGCAGCCATCATGGAATAAAAACTAGTGCTGCCACACTAAATAGTTTATGATAACAGACATTCATTAGGAACAACTGAAAAGAAACGGTATATCTCACCAAACACTGCAAAGTTTCTAAAAACATAAATTATACATTTTATACAAATCTTGCTGCACTTTTAACTTTTTTCACAAATCACTTCCGAATATGGCAATTATTGATATCGACGCGTAACTTTGCTACCTTTCGAATGAGGGTAGCCTCATATGTATACCCGACACAGTTTTTGTGTTATTAGCATGAAACTAATATAATATTTTTTCGCTTTTTTGCAATAATGCAAATCTTGTTGCACTTATAACTTTTTTCACAAAGCACTCCCGAATATGGCAATTATTGATAACGACGCGTAGTTTAGCTACCTTTCGAATAAGGGTAGCGCCATATGTATACCCGACACAGTTTTTGTGTTATTAGCATTAAACTATTATAAAATTTTTTTCGCTTTTTTACACTAATGCAAATTTTGTTGCACTTATAATTTTTTTCACAAAGCACTCCCGAATATGGCAATTATTGATAACGACGCGTAATGTAGCTATCTTTCGAATAAGGGTAGCGCCATATGTATACCCAGCTTAGTTTTAGAGTTACTTGAAATTATTTAAAAATACCTTACTTTAAATTATTTAAAAATACAAGTTTACAGGTAGCGAATTCCACTCATGTAGTATCAGAGCAAATGCTAACACATACACTCTCAACAATAAAGAAAAATGTGCTCACACGTACACCACCTTTTTGTAAACAAAACAAAAAGTCTTGTTAAAATTTTGTTCATCAGCTGTTGAACTGGTTTTCATGGTATACATACAAAAAATCTTGTTAAAACCTAAAAATATGGCATCTTGTTTTCTTCACTTACGTAAATTATACTAGGGAATGGTATATCGATTTCGATTCCAATCGAAAATCGATTTTGGGTTATAAAAAAATCGATTTTTCGCAATCGACTTTACGTGTTCGATTTTATACTGAAATCGATTATTGGGCTTTTAAAATCGATTTTTTTATATAATATCAAAATATTAGCAATACTTGTTCAGCTTTTAGTACTCTTTGTATACTTTTGTAGTTGGCAACAACATGTCAAAAGCAAGTGTGAGCGTCACTATAGGAAGTGAAATATTTGTGGTCTACGAAGTGAAACAAATTAACAAATATATAAAATGCCTGCAAGTCAAGTTCGGCAATATCTTAAAAGAGTGGAGAAAGGTAGAAGTGCACAATGCTCAATTTGCAAGAAACAACTAGCATATCGTGGAAGCACAACTTCATTAGCAGGACACATATATATGTATGTTTCAGACAAGTATTAGCCAAGAATCTATTATCCCAGTGACTGAAAGTCCCATTGTTAAAGCATTTCAAAATGCTGTAGCTTACTCCGGTAAATATTTTAAATATTGAAAAAAGAAATATGTACATACTTATATAATTGTTTGCATTTGTGTAATTTAGGAGCGGGAGAAAAAACTAACAAAATTAATGATGCTTTGCTGTTTATGATAACCGCAGACAATATGCCATTTTGCGCACCAGAAAAAAGAGGATTTCAAAAATTTATTAAAACAATTCAGCCATTATATAAACCTCCAAATCTCAAGACACGACAGAAACTTTTTGACTCAAAATATACAATTTTAAAAGCAAAAATATTTCATAATTTGAGCAATGCAACAAATATAACAATTACTACTGGTCTGTGGACAGAAACTATGAATGTTAAATGTTTTTTAGGAATAACAGCTCATTACTTAATTGTTAAGATGAAAAGAAACTTAAACGGACATGACGATATGACATTCAAACAGAGTACTAGGCTTAAAGCCTAGTACTCTGGTTGAATTTGTGGAATATGTCCAACATCAGTTATTTCAGTTTCAGATTTTTTTCCATTTTAATTGAAATTATGTTTTTCATTTTCAATGAATTTCAAAAAATTACCATACGAAATAAATAACATTCATGTTATTTCACATGTTTTTCATAATTAAAACAGAGTACTAGTCTAGCAACAATTTTCCACATATATTTCGATTGAATATTTTTGATGTGTTAACATCTATACGCGCGCCTCTAGGGCAGTAAACTATCAGTTTCAATACATACGCAAGTGTAATTGTAAGAGTTTGTTTGTTCGTTGCTTGGCAGTCGGTATTGAAAGTGATTATTGGGCGATTTTCATATAATTTTCCCACGCGATTTTCTCCGGAAATTCATAGCCGATTTTATTAGTTTTTGGATTAAAACGCTAGTGCGGGTTTCGACGAAGAGTTTATGCATAGCAAAGAGAATAGTGACATGGTTATACCTACATATATAAAAATGAGATAGCAACGTATGTAGCTTATGTACAAACATAACAATGTATGTATGTACATTTGTCTGTTCCTTTGCATTCTCTTTGTTTTTTGTGGGTTTAATATAAAATAAATAAACAAAAAGGTGTTAACACATCGCCCGTGAGTTCGAACACTCATTGATTTTTTTGTATGGGTTCTGTCGTAATTTCACATGAAATTTGAAACAGAGTACTAGGCTTAAAACGATAAAAGAATTATTTCAAAAATACAAAAATTTATTATATAATTTTTATGTACCTTCTTCAATTTAATGTGTTCCTTAAATTTACTTTTTGTCTAGTTTTATTGCATGTTTTTGTTTGGTTTTGTTTGTGATTGTTTGATTGAATTTCTATGAATAAGGTTTTTTATGTAATTTCCAAATATATTTTAATATTTTTTCGATTTTAAAATCGATTTCGAGGTCCGATTAATCGATTTTGAAAATCGAAACAAAAAAAGTTAGTCGAAAAATCGAAAATTTGAGTCCATTTACTATTCCCTAAATTATACACTGTATTATTACATTTTATGTTAACATAAGTGGCGCTTTTAAAACTAATGCAAATCTTGCTGCACTTATAACTTTTTTCACAAAGCTCTTCCGAATATAGTCATTATTGATATCGACGCGTAATTTAGGTCCCTTTCGAATGAGGGTAGCCTCATATGTATACCCGACACAGTTTTTGTGTTATTAGCATGAAACAAATATAATATTTTTTCGCTTATTTACACTAATGCAAATTTTGTTGCACTTATAACTTTTTTCACAAAGCACTCCCGAACATGGCAATTATTGATAACGACGCGCAATTTAGCTACCTTTCGAATAAGGGTAGCGCCATATGTATACGCAGCTTAGTTTTAGAGTTACTTGAAATTATTTAAAAATTCCACATCTATATAGGTAGCGAATTGCACTCATGTACTACCAAAACAAATGCTAACACATACACTCTCAACAAAAAAGAAAAATGTGCTCACACGTACACCACCTTTTTGTGAACAAAACAAAAAATCTTTTTAAAATTCTGTTCATCAGCTGTTGAACTAGTTTTCATAGTATACATACAAAAAATCTTGTTAAAACCTAAAAATGGCATCTTGTTTTCTTCACTTACGTTAAATGAACTAGCTCAGTAAACTGAGCTGTGCTAAAATGAGCTCGCTGAGCTAAAAAGCACAACTCTAGTAAACTGCCTCAATCAACTGAAAGAAGCAGTGTTGTCAGATAGATTTTTTTCTTCCCCCCAAAAAAATTTAGAAACCCCTAGATTCTACACTTTTAAAAAACCCCCTAAAGCAGAAAAGTTTAGGTAGTAATATGGTTTCATTATTCTTATCTCTATTAAATTTGAATTGAGGTACTATCATTCTTACGCGAAAAGCACGGAAACACCCAAAATTTTTGTTTATTTTTTTTTTTATAAAAAGCCCCCAAAAAATATATCTGCAATCTGTCTTTCTTTTGTAAGAGACGGCTTGAGGAAGTTTCTTACGGGTACATGTACTTCTTTTGTTTGGTATGCAAATCCAATATGTTTTTTCGTATTTTGTTGTGCAATAAGGTCTCCTGTTAGCCACCATAATGATTTTACAATATTTGCGTAAAGCTTTGTAGTTGCCTCCCTGGACAGGGGCTAACCAATCTGAAATTTAATTTTGCATTTATTGTGTTTTAAATTTTATTTAAAGGTATTTAAACTGCTGATCTGCTTCCCACTCCTTTTTATTTTTTTATTTTTGTTTATATATGTTATCCTTTTTTGGCACATTGGTAATAAATTGTAAAGATAAGCAATTTTTTAAAATTTATATTTTGCAGTTCAAGGAAAACCAACAAAATTGATTTAAAGAGAAAAATGTTTTAATGTTTGTATTTGCGTGATTACTTTCTAAATCGTCATTGCGATACAATATCTTCGACATGTTCAGTTGTTAAATTATGTACTATTATGTACCAAACTATAAATTCGAAAATCCCCTAAATAAAATTTTCTTACCCCCAAATTTCCCCCTAAGGAATATTAACCTCCAAATCTGCCCCTAAATAGAAAAAAAACCCTAAATCAGGGGGGAAACCCCCTAATCTGACAGCACTGCTTGTAATCGACTGTTCAACAACTTTTCAGTAATTTGTAGTTAAGTAATTATCAATGTTGAATAAAACTGTTTTCCTTACAATATTTATTTGTTTTCTGATAAAAAACAACACTTTTGAAACATATATATATATATATATATATATATATATATATATATATATATATATATACATATATATATATATATATATATATATATATATATAAATATATAGATATATATATATATATATATATATATATATATATACATATATATATATATACATATATATATATATATATATATATATATATATATATATATATATATATATATATATATATTATTGTGGATAGCCGGCTCGAGATAAAAGTGCTGCCAAATATTGTATGCAGAATAATAAAAATTATACGGCAAAAATCTAAAATTGGTTGGTTAGTTAAGGCCAAGGCAAATTCATAATATATTGATATACCTTGGTTAAGGCAAATTTTTATTGATATTTATATATTTTTTATTGTTTATTGATATATACATTTTCATTAAACTTTTTGCATTTTCAACAAACTTTTTACCTAGTTTTTGGCCTATAACTCTTAAACGAGACAAGATACAAACAAACAATAATACCATCTGAAAGGAAAAAACAAATGCCACATTTTGTAATCATTACTTTTCCGATTCAAGAAACGCTGCGATTACACATGCAAGTAGTGGCATGCCATTGTTGTATACGTATTATCAACGAAAAATTATTCGAAATAGTCGAATCTCATGCAATTTGCTTTTCTGTCTACACATGCCATTGTTAGTTCATTTTCAACATGACGTCGAAGCGTAAACTTCAATTTGGCTCAATATTGATTCTATTTCAAATTTTTGTTTGTTATGTAGAGTTACCGAGTTCACCATATTTGGGGAAAAGGTTAGCATTATTTTAATAATATTAATGCTCTTTAATTAACAAACTTGCTATTTTTATGCGAGTTTCAAGATATATTGCATAATAATACATTAAATAAGTTAAAACTTTAATCACAATTTTACTGTAATCCAGAAAGTTTGCATTAAATTTTTGGCAGGGTAACATTGATTATCGTTTTGACCATAGGCTACAAATTCCGTTTCTGGTGTCAGAGAATATAGAGGACTTGATGACACAAATTCCGTTTCTGGTGTTGGAGGTCACATAGTGGGCGATTTGTGGGTTTCGAAAACAGTTTTTGAACAATTTTGTTCGAAGCAACAATCAGTCTGGAAAAACGTAATGATGGCAAATTGTAGCCCTTTCAGGTTATATAGATGACTTGATGGCACAAATTCCGTTTCTGGTGTTAGAGGTCACATAGTGGGCAATTTGTGGCTTTCGAAAACAGTTTTTGAAAAATTTTGTTCGAAGCAACTACCACTCTGGAAATATGTAATGATGCCAAATTGTAGCCCTTTTCATGCCCTTTCAGGTGATATAGATGACTTGATGACACAAATTCCGTTTCTCAAGGAAGAACTCACCACCTAGGCATAGACCTAGGTGAGCAAAGGACAATCACAAATCTCTACAAAAAGCTCACCAAAAAGTCAAAAGTTAGGGTAGTTAGCTAATATAAAATAGTAGGTAAAACTTATTAGATGTTGTTTAATTGGTGTTTGTTTTTTGTTTAATTTAGCCATTCTGGTCTCTTTTGCAGCGCCACAAAAACATCAGCATCACGGCCAAAGGAAGTAGATCTTAAGTTATTTATTAGTTTGTAAGAATATTATTAATTTTTATTATAATTCTTTAAATGAAAAATTCTAAATTATATTTTATAATTTATTTGTTTATTTACGCTGAAGAATATAAACAAAACATAACAGAGTTGTCAAGTTTGAGTAGTCATTTGATTCCTCAGTACTGAGCAAACAACTGATGAGACATATGTATGTGTCTATATACTGATACAAAAAAGCACTAGAGTGAGCAGGTGAGCAAAATTTCTAATGGCGGCAGAATTAATAAGAACGACAGAGATGCAAGCTCACATGTATACAATTGTATAAATCA